>JAGUQC010000001.1:1030794-1354271 GCA_018408605.1 Aspergillus unguis
ACGTTGTTACTTGATAGATATCGGGGCGGGAAACTGGGGGAGTGTATCAGCTGGTTTCCCGCGGGGAACCATCTGGAAACCCTAAGGTTTGGATCGGGAAGTGGATTTGATTGTATAACAGGAATCAACTGCGAGCAAGTATTGATGTAATATTAGTATATTAATTCTGCATGCGCATTGTTATGCTGTTATACTTCTGCTTTCTTCACACTTATCTTTTCTTTGCAGAACTGACTATATACTTCGAGTCTTGGTGCTAGACTATACATACAGCCAGCAACACCGTCTTTCTCATTTTGCCACCAACTTTCTATCTTGAGGAAAGAAGCTTCCTCTCCTCCATCTTTTGATCTCAAGACCACATACATCTCTCTTCAAGAGAAGCCATCAAGATGGGCAGCATCGGTGTCGCCACAGCCACAACAACCCTCCCATCACCACCTACAATGCCTCAAACAAAACTGCAATCCCAAGCTCAGCAAGAACAACAAACACCAACCTACAAGACGCCCTGGATCCGGACCCCACTCGTCGAATCATCCTCCCTCTCTACCCTCGCCGGGTGCCGCATCCTCCTCAAGCTCGAAAATACACAGCCAAGCGGCTCCTTCAAGTCGCGGGCCATGGGCGCCCAGATCCTCTCACACCTCAACAACCCCCTCAACGCGGGCAAAGACATCCACTTCTTTGCCTCGTCTGGCGGGAACGCAGGGCTTGCTGCTGTCTGCGCGGCCAAGACGCTGGGGTTCCCGTGCACTGTTGTTGTCCCCGTGAGTACCAAGGCGCTGATGGTTGAGAAGTTGAGGAAGGCTGGGGCGAGGGATGTTGTTAGGCATGGGGAGACGTTTGCCGAGGCCGGGGAGTATATGCGGGATGTTGTGATGAAGGAGACATCTAATGATAAAGAGGGTGGCGAGGGCGGCGAAGTGGTGAAGATTGCGCTGCACCCGTTCGACAACGAGGCGATCTGGGAAGGAAACAGTACGCTTGTGGATGAGCTTGTTGAGCAGGTCCCTGTCGTTGCTGGGGATGGTGTTGAGGGAGACGGTTACGATGATATGGTCTTGCCTGTTGATGCCATTGTCTGCAGCGTTGGTGGAGGTGGACTGCTTAACGGTCTTGTTATGGGCCTTGAGCGTCGTCGACGTCAACTAGCATCGCAGCGAACGGTCTCCTCAACGAAGGGACAGGCCAAGCCGACGCACCTCGTTGCCGTTGAAACCCGGGGGACGGACTCGCTTGCTGCTGCTATGGAGAAGGGGTCGCTTGTTAGCTTGCCCAAGATAACCTCGCAAGCTACGTCGCTTGGTGCTATCAGAGTGTCTGAAAGGACGTTTCAGTATGCGATGCATCCACCCGACGGGGTCAAGGTGCATAGCACGGTGTTTTCTGATGCTGATGCTGCAAGGGGCGTGCTTCGGCTTGTGGATGAGGAACGCATTCTGGTGGAATTGGCTTGTGGAGTATGTGTAGAAGCTGCAATTGGGGATGCGGGCAGGGCTGGGAAGCCGGAGACGAAGAAGAGGAAGAGGGTGGTTGATGAGGGATATGGGGATGACCGCTTATCTGGAGAAGAGTCAGATGGAGTACCGTCAGAGAATCTGCTAAAGTCGCGGCTTCAAGAGTTGGTGCCGGACTTGGGGCCTGAGAGTCGAGTTGTTATTGTTGTTTGTGGTGGAAGTAATGTCACAATTGATGGTGCGGTGGAATGGAGGAATATGCTCAAGGAGGGTTGGGCTTGAGCTTCATATTTGTTGCATAATTTCTGCATAGCTTAATGATTCATGATATTCATTTCAAGCCTAATTTGATAGACGACGGACCCTCATGCGGCTGGCACTGCCCCAATAGATCGAATGCGATAGTCCCAGTAGTTCCTCCGAATGGGATCGTACTTGTCTTTCAAGAGGTTGAGCATACGAACAGCCTCTTCCGGGTCACCTTGCGCCGCAGCATTGACATCAGCTAGCAACTCAACAGCATGGCTACTCTTCACATCCAGCTCATCGCCGTTCTGGACAACGAACTTTCGCGCAAATTCAGACCACTCTGAAAGCGGCCGACCAGCGGCTCGCAAAACAGCCCGGGCATACGACCACGGGCTTTTGTTCTCCGGGGCGCGGATGATCTGCTGCTGAGAAAACTGCAGCTCCTCGTCGACAAGGTCCTCATCAACAACAGCATGCTTGCCCTTTTCCGAGGGAGGTCCATTGGCGTTGACCATGCCACCGTCAGGCTCGTTGGCACGCGGACCAAAACGTAGCATGTACCGGTGGTTCCAGGCCGAATTGTTCCTCACATCGGAGTTGAGCAGGGAGTCAATGTCAGCAAGCTCACGGGGAGAATCCCATAGCCCGAAATGCCGGACTAGCCAGTGGCGGTAGGTCCAGACGTGGTAGTTCTTTGAGTCTTGGGCAAACATCTCCATGAGAAAGTCCATTTCCTTGGGAGGAAGAGTGGGGAAGTGTTCTCGTGAAGACATCAGGACTTGGCGATGGTGCCTGGCAGTGTTAATTAGGTCCATTGAACAGTGGGCATACCATACCAGATCTGATAGTTTTTCAGGTATTTTAGCGAAACTCCGTTCAGCCACTCCAGCTCCTCGATGAGATCTTTGTTCAATGCAAAGAGGATCTTGGCGCGGTATATCCTGCTGCGGTTAGCTGCGTCCGTGCCAGGTAGGGAGTTACCCACCAGACAGTGTAATGCGCAGGGTTCATAGAGATGATGTCTTCTGTGAGCTTCAAAGCTCTCTCAGACATCTCATTCGCAGCCATCACTGCCCGTAGATATGAAGTTGCCTCGAGGTATTCATCACTGTAGGCAATGGTGGCCAGTGGCATAGCACCGGAATCGGAGCCATCATTGAGAGGGATGGGCTGAATGTCGGCCCATTCAGGGTTGGAAGTGTACTTTTCTGTCATCTTGTAACTTCTAGCAGTTGAAGTATGCTGGTGCTTGATGAAGAGAAAGAGAACGTTGTTTGATGATTTTGTGAAGTCGAGGTGGGGAAGACTGCCTGAGGCAGAAACAACAATACCAACGACAATCCCGCGGACAATTCCTCAAGACAATCATCTCTCCGTTTCTTCAATTGAAGAATGACAACCATTGATACAGTATCCATTGCTCGAGGAGAGCTGGTCCCGTGACCGCTCTCTGAATAGCTCACCTCCATCGGGTCTCGACTCGGCTCGTTCACCGGCCACTATCTTGATATCAGCTTCTACACTCCTTATCAACTTAGTTCCTGTCAGCTGGCCAACCCCGCAAGCTAAAGCTCCAAGCATTCGCTATCAGTTCCCCGAGTCTCGCCGCCCCAATCAGCGGTGCAGCAGCCTAGACTGGCGTTCTTCTCGTCTCTGACTTCTCTTTCTTTCTCTCCCCTGCGATGATGAGTTTCTCGTCGTTCTTCGCTTCCTATCCCTGTTTGGTCATCATATCCGGCGATAACGATGCGCGGTGTAAAGAAATCCCGAAACGGTTGTGCTCGGTGTAAGAGCAAGCGAGTGCGTCTCTTATCTCAGTGATCTCACCTGTTCGATCTATTGAACTAATTCTTCAAGGTAAAATGCGGGGAAGAAAAGCCGCATTGCAATCGCTGCACACGACTAGGAGTCAATTGTCCTGGCTACGTCCAAACGCTGCGATGGGTCACGAACCAATCCACTGGAGATGCGACGGACAACGACAATATTACCTTTGAGGATATGCAGTTTGGCAGTCCGGCTGCAAAGTCGCCGAGAAAGTCAAGACAGTCTACGCCTCCTGGATATACCGATACGGAAAACTATCTGAATCTGCAGCAGTCACCATTGCCTCCCAATGAAGACAAGCTGCCCGACCTAGGCAACTTGGACGACGAGGCCACTGCGCTGTGCGACGACCTATGGGACCTGCAGCAACATGGAACTCTTCCAGAACTAGCCGATCTATGCCCTCCATCACCGCCAGCAGCAATGTCCGCTGCTGGCCAGCGCGATGCCTCAGCCATGGAATACGGCTCGCCAGCAAGTCTAGGTTCTGACCCTTGGGCTATCTTCTCACTAGCCGCACCAGTTCTTCAAATGCAAACCCGCGACTTTCCCGGGTTCGACCCGTCGACCATAGTCCGACAATATCCTCCGCCATCAGCTGAACCTGTGCGACCAGCGCCTCGAGAACTCACTTCGATCCCGCAACCCTTGAACAATCCATCCTGGACTCTGATCGAGTACTATTTCAAAGAAGTCGCCGCGCTGTTCTCCAGCTACGACAGCCAAATGAACCCGTTTCGCACGACTGTATCTCGTCTCTGGGGATCGTCGCTAGCCATGTGTCGGACAATGCAAAGCATGGCCGCCGCTACGCTCGTCAACGACTTTCCTCAATTTGGGCCTATAGGCAAAAAGATGCGCAATGAGGCTATTGACATTATAAGGAACGAAACAAGCATGGACGACAAGTCTCTCTTGGCTCTGCTTATGCTCGGACAGACTGCCAGCTGGCACGATCCCAAAGATCTAGGCATTTCGTTCTTCAATCTCCTCCGAAAACATATTGATACTGTTGCCATAGCAAAAGCTACGAACCCGGCGAACCGGGGCAACAACTATCAGTTTTTTGAAGAGTCTCTTATATACTGGGAAATGCTACTCTCTTTCGTCGCCGATGACGCAGCCGTCCTTCCGGCTCCTTCAACCCCCTCCAACCCAGCTGAATCACTTGTTCTACAGCGCGTCCCTCATCCATGGACCGGCATAGCACGAGATACCCAGTTCACTGTCCAAGAAGCGGGCCGGCTCGTCCGAGCTGAACGCAAACGCATCAGATCAAGGAGATTCACGTCCCAAGCAGATATCGCGGCAGCGCAAAAAGCCCTTGAAAAGGCGAGGGAATTAGAAGAACGACTGCTCTCAATTGCCCACCCCACAGAGGCAGAGGTCGTTCCTCCAGGCGACGACGAGACCCCTGTCTGGCACCTCCTTACCATGGCTGAGGTCTATCGCTGCACGGGGCTCTTACAACTCTACCGCGCGTTCCCGGATCTCCTTGAAGGACGGCTTCCTGAGGAACAGCATAATTCACCTATGCAGCAGCACCAACAACAGCAGTCTACTACCTCTCCGAATGGATCAGCGTTCCATCCTTCAACACCCTGGCTCAATGACCCTCCCTACCAACCCACCGCAACCTCACCCAACCAACAACCACAACAACAAGCATCCGCCGCGTCCAACCCCACCCCCTCTTCCAACACCAACACAAGCTACCACAACTCCTGGCTCACAGAATTCGCCCTCACAACCCTCAGCCGACTAAAATCCATCCCCCTCGAATCACGCACCCGCTGCCTCCAACCCTTCCTCCTCGTCGCCTCCTCATCCGAGCTCCGTCTCCCCCCAGCATCCACAACCCCATCATCATCATTCGACCCACTCTCACTATCAGAATCAGGCAACGGGCCATGCATATCCTCGCACGCACTCGAAGTCTCCCGCACACGGCGATTCATCCTAGGCAGACTGACGAGTCTGCTCCATGTGTTGCCGCCGAAGCCGATTAGTGTGTGTTTGGAGATTGTGGGTGAGGTGTGGAAGAGGATGGATAGCGGGGTTGATAGCGAGGTGTTTTGGATGGATGTCATGATTGAGAAGGGGTGGGAGACTACGATGGGTTGAATATAGATATTTGGCAGTAGCAAAAGGTGGTGCGTGTATTATATATATGGGTATGACCTGTTACTAGACGGTCTTGCACGAGTTATGAGTTACGAGTCACGATTTATGAGGTATGGGTATGGGTATAATGGTGATATATACAGTAGGGACTATTACTGGGATTGCAAATTGACTACGGAGTATTTGATACAAAGCTACTCGGACTAAAAGCAATTACAAGAAAATCAGTACAATTTATAGTATTATTGACTAGTATAGTACCTAAGACGAGGGATATAGTATGCTAGGGTGAATATTTTTCATCTCGTCTGACATGCAACGTAAACACGAAATGCTAGAACCGATCCAACAAGAACCCCACATCCGAATGCAAGACAAGATGATGACAGAAAACAAGTCGGATAATAAAGATAAAGGAAAACAGTATGCGGGCGCTGCCATTGGGTAAAAATTACAGTGAAGCGAAGAAAGGATTAGTGAGTAGAGGGCAGAAGTGGCCCGGAGGTTCGAAAGAGATGAGAGAAAGAAAGTATGGCAAAATTGTCGTGGGAAGTTCATGAAGTTGAAAACTAGGAAGGTCAAGCAGCAGCTCGCTTCCAGAACTTCCATCCCTCGCGCTTTTCCTGAACACCAACACCAACAAGACGCTCAATGCCTTCAGTGCCGACGGCATTTTCAAACTTTTGCTGGTCAATCTCCTCGCCGCCTTCCTCGTCCGACCCGTTTCGTAGGACAGCAGGCCAGAGAACACCCACTCCGTCACCGCCGAGGGTGGTCTCGTAAATACCATAATTCTCTCCATCAAGCTGACTCTTGAGCGTGCTGAGGGAATCGCCCTTGAGTTCAGGACGCAAGAGGGTAATTGCGCAGCCACCGCCTCCAGCACCAGTCAGCTTGGTCCAGCCGATGCCAGAGTGATCCACGAGCTCGCGGATGCGTTCTAGTCGGGGATGTGATACACCAAGAGAGACGAGGAAGCCGTGGTTGATCCGGATCAAAGTTCCCAATTGCTCAAGAGTGGCCAAAGACAAGCCTTCAGTGGATGGGGATCGAATGACTTGTTCAGCAGAGGCGGTGACATTGTCAATTGCATCCAGAATAGACTCGGTGACTACTGGCCATTCTTTCCGTAGCTCTCCAACCTTGGCGACTTCGACAGCGGTCGACCGAGCCTGACGCGTGTCGACAAGAAGCAGAGGCAACTCGGGGAAGGTGGTGAGCGGGACAACAGATGGGGGCTTGGAGTAATCTCCGCGCCTGAATATAACGGCCTTTCCGCCTGCGGAGACCGTGTTGTCCACCCCGCTGGGGTTGCCATGAATGCACATCTCCCCGACAAAGGCCCAGCGGTTGATGCGCTCGATCTGAACCTCCGCTTCGTCAGGAGGTTGATCTGGGTGAGGGCCAGCGAGAGTACGGATTTGTACTAGTAGCGCAGCGCTCATGCACACGCAAACACTAGCACTGCTGCCTAGTCCTGCGCCAATAGGGATTGTAGACCGAAGAGTGTAGATAGCGCCAGCGCTCTGCGGGGAGCCAAGTGAGAGGAAGAGGTAGAGGAAGGCACTGGCGGAGCGCTGGTGGATTTTTCGCATCTCCTCTGGCGCATCTGGAGAGATGTCCTCGACGTGAGGCTGGACGGCATCGTAGAGTTCGGGGTCGAGGGTTGTCACGAGGTCGTAGTAGTACTTCTTCTTTGACGGGTGGTGAAACAAGTCCCAGGGCAATTCGTCGATATTCCAGGTATAGTTCAGGTCGGTGTCGCGAAAGTTCAGAGTAATTGTGCGTTGGGACTTGCTGAGAGTGGTGACGAGGAGGTATGATCGTAGAGAAATGGCCGCAGCCATTGCGGCCTTACCATGGACGACCGCATGTTCTCCGTATACAATAACCTTTCCCGGGGCGGACACCATAAAGGCAGGAGCCAGAGGAGACGATTGTTTTCGCTGCATTGCGACTCTCTTTGGATGTGAATTTGTTGTGGAGTGGGTGGTGAAGCTCCTTGAGCTGGCGGAGGAAGGGGAAGGGGTAGTCGAGGAGTCGGAACTTTCGTTGTCGTCGGCGATAGTCACGGGTCGGAGGGTACGAGGACGCTCGGGTAAGAGAGTGGACATATTGTAGTTGTCCGATCTCGAGGATGCCGCTGGAGAGTCTGGGGTCGTACGGGGTGGTGGTCGTGGTCGTCGTCGTGGTTGGCAGTCGGCGCAAAAGGGGTATTAATGCAATCGGGCAGCCAGCATCACTGGCGGCCGTAAGCCGGAATAAGAAGTATAAGCGAGTGAAAGAAGAAAGAAATGAGCCCGAAAGAACGAGAAGTCAGAACGCGAACGAGGTGAAAGCGACTGCTCAAGGAGAGACTGGAGAGGATGCGGCGTTGAGAAAGGAATCAGTCAACGAAAACAGCGTAACGCGATACGGTATTGTGGTAATCCGGGGATTGTCTGTATTTTTGAACAAATCCACCAATCAGGTCGGGCATAAATCCGGTTAGTCACTATTTTGTTCTGGAATGAACCCGTGCAGCTGCCATCACCGGCCTCGATTTGTCCGTTGAGCAACATCTCTCGCTTGATGCTGGAGTCCTCGGTCAGAGAATCAGCGATAGGAGTCGGGGTGATAACATATACAAGTACGTCGTACAGAGTACCACTGACGTCTACAAAGGATGAAACACGGGCTCAATATGATAGGCATTCTGACACCCGCCCTGAGCTAATGCACCGTTGTATCGCTGATCGACACACTAGCAGTCATTGCGGCTGAATTGGTGCTCTACATACAGACAGACCGGTTGTACTGTTCAGATGTCTCATGGTTCAGACACAAGACTTACCTGGGACCACCTGCTCAACGCTTACTTAGAGTACATTGACAAACTTATTGATAGGAATCGTTCACAGGTACCTGGTTCATTCAACTATTTGACTGGGCACTTAGCTAGCAAGGACAGGCCGCACAGACGCAGCCAGCCCTAAGTACCACCAAACGAGCGACAATATTCCGCCACATTTCCTTCCCATCAAGACTTGGATCATACCAGGGTCGAACCGCTTAGATGCAGCAGCGGTCGCCAGGCTTGCAAGGGGTGGACTGGTCGTAGAAGACAGGACGGAAACCATTGGGGCAGGCAGCGCCTGGGGCCACGCAGCGAGGGCCACGGTTACCGGCCTGGTCCTGGCAGGAGATGGCCGCGGCGTCTGTGTTTGTTAGAGGGGTCCGCTGTGCAAATGGGTGAACTCACTGGAAACGCAGAGACTAGAGACATTGCTTGTTAGTATGTATTGGAGAGTTAGGGCTTGGTTGCTCACCCGAGGATAGCGACGACGGCAGCAAAGTACTTCATTTTGAGATTGGATGTTGGAATTTGACTTGAGTGTGGTTGACTTGAGAATGATTGAGAGATTGTTCGGATTGTTGAGCTGTGATGATGACCCAGAGACCGGCGAGGAGGCCATATTTATACCTGAGTCTGAGTCTGAGTCTCATCACTTCAGACAACCAAAGTACAACAATCTCGTGTCCAGCCAGCCCGGTTAGCAAAACATCACAGCCTGCAGTCTCTTTTCTTGGAAGCTCGTATTCCTCCACTCACTGGCATGAAACACGCAGATCAACCCCAAGAACTACACACATCTCGCGAGCACACAAACACACACACACACATACACAACGCAAGGGCAAAAGTCCACGATACCGCCGAGACCGATCGCCAGGCTGACTCAAGCAATGAGCATCCAAAGCCATCTGCAGCCACCCAGGCACCTCGTATTCCGCCCCGCGGTCTGTGTCCGGAGTGGACGATCTTCCTGCGGAACGCCCCCTCCGCATTCTTAATCTTACGGCATATTCAGCGCTTGGCGCTTGGCTCTTGGCAGTAGCCTTTGGCTCGGATGTGTGTTTTCTTTTTTTATTCTGTTGTTTGGATCTAAAGGAGCAGTGATGGACGTTAGATCGACGTGTCTGGCCAGTGGTTACCTGCGGTTCTGGGCCAATGCACGATGCATCACGGATCAGCCTGGCCTCGTGTATGCTGCGCGGTGGAGATGCGATGTAACTGCCCCGTAGAGGTATTAGATGCGAGATGCAGGGAGGTACTCCTCGTGTTAAAGTGATCGGACGGAGAAGATCTACATCGCTTGCGGAGTGTCTCGCATACGGAGTACTCCGTGTCGGGGCAGAGTACATGGAATGTAGGGCTGGGATGCTACTACGAAAGTACATCAAGATGCGTCTGTAACCCTGCAATGTCTCGTTCCAAAAGCTATCTAGTGCATTTGACCAGTGGCGGATTTACATTCTAGGCATGCATATCATTGCTTCAAAGACCGTCCAGTGAAATCCTGAGTCAAGGGTTCTGCCTTGATGATCTGCAGTCTCCTCGTATACTCCGAAGTAGACCGCAAGCCACGATTAGGCGTTAGGCGTTAGGGCTAGACTCAAGGCTCAGGCATTCAGACATTGGCAGCACTCTCTGCCTGCTTCGCATCATCACACTTGACCAACACCTGGCCCTCGATGGATTCACCGTCGTATTCCAAATCATCCCACTTCTCTCTCGACGCCGCCATGACTTCCTTGGCAGTCTCTGCGCCATTGACAAAGGCGTCTAGCGAGGGCGCGGGAAAGATCCTATGCAGGATGACATAAACCAAGGAACTAGAGAGGAAGCCATAGATGTAGCTCATGTTGTACAGCCTGGTCAACCCGACAGGCACAATCACCGAGGGATTCACTGCGGCAATGAACCCGGGCAGCACGGGGGCAATGCCAATGAGCCACTTTTCTTTTGTTAGAACAGACATACTTTCCAAAATTGGGGGATGGGGCGACTTACAGAAACAACAGCCCTCCAATTCACCCCAGCAGAGAACCAATAAACACCCCCGTTGCCACTCCTATACAGATCGTCCGTCTTGATCTTGCACCTTCCGACGCACAAGAACCCCGATACCATGATCCCCGTCATCGGCGCCAAAAACACACTATACGAGGACAACACAGTCAAAAACACAGTCGACGTGCTCGCCAGCTTCCACGGGTTCACCGCAACACTCAGCGCCATGGTCAAGTATGCCCCGCGCCGGATATTGATATACTTCGGGAACAGCGCCGCGAGATCAAACCCCCCGCCCAGTGCATTCCCGGGAATATTCATCCCCACCTGCGCAACTGTCAACGCCAGACCCGCAAAGAAACAAGCCGCGCGGGTCCGCGGCGTTGGCGAGTCCGTTATAAGTCTGGACAGCAGATCAGGCGGGTTCCAGATAGCTTCGCCGCCGAAGCGGTTCTGCGTTGCGGCTGTGACTAGAATACCGAAAACGGAGCAGACGATACCGTAGAGAGGGAAAGGGATTGCGGCGCTGAGGATGGCGTGGGAGGGTTTGCGGGCGAAGCGGGCGTAGTCGTTTTGGTTGAGGATTCCGGCTGCGATGCCGCCGATTGTGGAGATGATGCCGTAGACCATCATCCATGCTGTATCTGTGGTTGAGGGTGAAGATTCAGAAGAGCTGATGGTGCTGCCAAACCCTGATGGGCCCATTGTGGCTAGGGCCCAGATGAGAAAGGCAATGAAGAAGATGATTGTGGTTGTGCTGGCGATGATGAAAAAGGTCTTGAGCTTATGCGGCCGGATCCAGGCAATGGGAAGGCTAATCAGGCAGAAGACAATGTACGCAACAAACTGGGCAGTGGTGATGCCCGTGTCGGGGGATATGGTGTTGGGAATGTGGCTCTCAAGGGATGGAGACCAGGACTGTAGAATCACGTAGATGCAGGTTCCCCCGACCCAGGAGTTGAAGCCATACCAGACTATCAATTAGCATGGTCTTGACAAGTATAATAGACTCACCAAGAGAAAGCAGGATGCGGTTGCATATCACAAACAGCGACCCCCACATGCCCCAGACAGCGCGATTCGCAACAGGGAAGCCAACTACGAGGTCAGCATCCAGCATATAACTAACCAAGGTAAACATACTGTTATAATAAGCCCCCGGCAGAGAATTCAAAGTACAGAACAGCCCCGCAAGCAGATTGCCAAGGACAATGCAAATCACAGCCTGCCACCAGTTCAGCCCTAACGGAATCAACGAACTCCCTGTGAGGTAAGTGGCGATGCTGAAGTTGATGAGCAGCCAGTAGTTATTATACGCCGTGAGACCCCATGTGCGTCTGGCAGCCTCTGTGGGCCGGATATCGTAGTTCTGCGGGTTTAGTAGGTGGACTAAGATTGGCTGGCAGGCTTACCGTCCATCTGCAGACAGGCGTGGTATGTGAGACTTGGAGCTTGTGGAGGGCCTGCATTTTGTTGACTGATCAGGTTGGAGTCACTAGTTATTGGGACATGCGGGATAGTTATACATGGAGAGACGAGATAAGAGTCGGATTCCCTGCAGTGGCTTATCTGTCTCCAAGTGTTGGGCAGATGATCACCGGTTTAGTCGACTTTGTCCTACTCGCCTTAAGATACAGATACTATAGGATAGGATGCCATGTCTTTCGGCTGATATCATATACAGCTTAATGAAGAGTCATTCTTAATGATTCACAAAACACTCTTAATCTCCCATCCCGGCATATTGTTCAAGTCCTCTGGCTGCTCAGGATGCGGGTTAGTAGAGTAATCCGCCAGTTTAGTCCCAGGCCTCCATCGCCACTTTTGAGCAATCTCCGGATCCAGCGTCCCTTCTAGACTCTGTACAATATACTTGCCTACCACGGGCAGGAACTTGAATCCGTGTGCTGATCCTCCAATTGCGAGACTGAGGTTCCGGTGTTTGGGATGGGGGGATATGAGGAAGTGGTAATCGGGCATATCTCCGTCCCTAGTTCTTCATCAGCCTGATAAAGTGAAGTTGTAAGAGGTGAAATACCAGCAGATTCGAGTCTCAACCCACTCACGCTGTGCGAGTTCCGGCACGCACGTCTGCAGCCATTTCCGGAGGCGGGCTTCCACTACGGCTGGGACGGTGTCGTTAGGGTTGTCGGCGCGGTATCGAGGAAGCGAGAGCCCATTGAGATGTTTGGCGTAGTTGGTCACAAAGTGCACAGCGCCGACTTTCATGATGCCGTCTTCGTTGGGTGGGAAGAGGATTCCTGGTCGTCAGTTTTATACAGATCAGCGAGTTAGGGCAAGCTTACCCCCCTCCAGATGGTCCAGAATAGGCATATCCTTGTATCTCTGCACCTCTTCCTTTGTCAACTGAATATGTCCAACAGAATGTCCTTTCGCTACAATTTGTCCTTGCAAGTCTAACAGACTCCCCGCTGCAGCACCAGCCGCAACAACAATCTGGTCCGCAAAGTACGCCGTCCCATCCGCAGTCCTCACACCAACACAGTCACCCTCCTCATCATACAGCAGAGTCTTTGCATACCCCTTCTCCCCCGAGATATACCTCGCCCCAGCTTTGACTGCCTCCCTCGCCATCCTCACAATCCCCTCCCGCGCATTCACCCACGCCGCATCCCCACTCCAATAACACTCCCAGCCCTCAAACCCCCCACTCATCACAGGCCATCTCGCATGCACCTCATCCGTAGAAAGCAGCTTCGGCGGCTCAACACCCAAACTCTCCGCACTCTCAATCGAAGCACGCACAAACGGCCGCGACCGCTCAGTCGCCCCGATAATCCATCCGCTGGGATGGTACAGCCCCGCGAAGAGCCCCGCTGCGTCGCGCCAGATCTCGCGCGAGTCTCGTGCGAGCCGGGTGTAGAGTGGCTCCGGGTACTCTGTGCGGACGATCTTGTTGATGTCGTTGCCGGCGGCTTCGAGGGAGGGGACGGGGAAGCGGTCGAGGACGGTGATGTTGGTGTAGCCTTGCTGGGTGAGGTGGTAGGCTGTGCTGGTGCCGAAGGTGCCGCCGCCGATGATGAGGATTGATTTGGATGGCATTTTGGGTTTGCGTGCTGAGTTCGGGGATGTGATTATAGATGATTTGGTTTTATACCCAGTAGTAGACTATGGTGCAGATTTGGAGATATACTATCTAACAGATGACGGCTGGCTACTCCAATTCTGATATCCACCAATGGATCTCTTGATAAGGATCAGTTTGATCTGCGAGTTGGGGTAAGAGTATTATCTCCTCGCACCGACCTGCCTCTGTTTATCTGAGCTTATCGGTCTGAAGATTATGATGCACTTCTATAGGAGTTGCTGTATAAGACCGCCGTGCCCTAACTGGGTACATGATCAGACTCGCAATGTTTCAATCCAACGACACAAAGAATGGCCTCGCCAGCACTCCCTCTGAAACAGCCAGCGATATTGGCCAAGTTACTGCAATCCAAAACAACTCTGGCTATCACCGCACCTTCACCCCCCGACAGATCCACGTACGCTCCACCCAAGCACTGTATTCTACCAGCTAACAAACGATAGGTCATCTCACTCGGCGGCCAAATCGGCGCAGGCCTGTTCATCTCAACCGGCTCGAACTTGCGCGATGGCGGCGCAGGGTCCATGTTCCTCGCATTCGCCCTGATCTGTTCCTGCGTGTGGGCGGTGCTCAACACCGTCTCGGAAATGACAATTGCGTTCCCAACATCCGGCAACTTCATCGACTATGCGGATCGCTTTGTTGATCCGGCGCTGGCCTTTGCAGCTGGGTTTTCCATGTGGATTGGCTGGACGGCGATTATTGCGTCCGAGGCGACGTTCTTCAGTGTTGTCGTGAATTACTGGGCGCGGGATTCTGTCCATGAGGGTGTTTGGTGTATGTCCTAGCCCTAACTGCATACTTGATGCATCCTGACAAGCTAGTGACGATATTTCTCCTGCTCATGTTCCTCATCTTCAGCCTCCCGAATACTGTGTTTGGCTGGTTCGAGTACTTTACTTCCATCTTGAAGATCTTCGTCCTCATCATCTTCATCATCACCGGTATAGCACTCGTCTTTGGCGCCGGCCCTACAGGCACAATGCACCATGGCGAGAACTGGCAGGACGGGAAAGCGTTCTTGAACGAGTTCAAGGGGTTCGGGAATAGTGTCTTGCTTGCGATCCTCGCCATCGGGGATAATACATTCACGGGCTTTCTGGCAGGAGAATCCAAGTCCCCCCGGTTCTCGGTAGCGCACGCAGTCTTTCTCATTCCGATCCGAGTGGCTACATTTTACCTTGTCTCCATTGTCCTGATTGGAGTTCTTATCTCCCCTGATAATAAGAATCTCCTCGGGAGCAGCGGTGTCGCGGCGTCCCCGTTCGTGATTGCAATCAACCAGGCCGGGATCAAGGGTCTGCCTGATGTTTTGAATGTAGCCATCATCTTCGCAGTGGCTGCCATCGCAGCAGAGAGTTTCTTCATTGCTTCCCGCATCCTGCAATCCATGTCCCACCAGGGCCTTATCCCAGGATGGGTCTCGAGCGTCGACTCGCGCGGCCGTCCCAGGGCTTCTCTAGGAATCACTGCCGTGCTGGCCATCACACTCACATACATCAATCTCAGCGGCGAGGGAATCACCGTCTTCAACTGGCTGTCGCAGATCGCGAGCACAGGGTACTTTATGGTATGGTTTGTCATAGCGATCACCTCGTTCCGGTTTCGCGCGGCGGTTCGGGCGCAGAATGATGCTCTTTTCGGGGAGATTTATGCGTGGAAGTGTGCGCTTTGGCCGTTCCCCCCGGCTTGGTTGGGCACTTGCTGTTGCTTTTTTATTGGGACGTCGTTTTATTTGGCTCTTTATCCGATTGTATGTTTCCTTCCTTTTTCGCCTTCTATTTTTCATGGACTCCGGACTGACCGTGGATAGGGCTCTGATACGCCGTCTGCGTATTACTTCTTCCAGTATATGTTTGGACTCATTTTGATATTCGCCAGTGCTATTGGGTATAAACTGATCTGCCGGACGAAACTGCGCGATCCCAAGACAGTCGATCTGCAAACAGGACGCAGGACTCTGGGAGTCGACGAGATCAAGGAACTGGATGAGTATAGGGCCATGCCGCGGTGGAGGAAGTTTGTCTCGTTCGTGCAGTTGTGGTAGATAAACAGACAAATAGACTATTCAGTCCGTGTATATTCCACCTCTTTGTATCCCTCGACCTTCAACTCGCCATCCAAATCCCACTGCTCTCTGCGCAACTCCCACTCCCCAAAGAAACTGGGCTTCTCGCCGATCTTCTCAAACCCAAGGGACTCGAATAGCTTCAAGCTCCGCTCATTCTCCTGTCCAATCTTCACGCTCAATGCACCAAGCTTCAAATCAGTTTCTGCAACTGCACCCAGCTCCTTCTTCGCGGTCTCATCCCCAGCAACAAACTCTCGTACGATTTGCTTCTCCTTTTCCAGAACGTACCGCACGAACGTCAACAGCGCGGCCCTCCCATATCCCTTTCCCTGGTTGGTCTTTTCAGCAATCATGAGTTCGATTTCCCCAATTACTGCAGGAAGACTGGCCTGCGCTTTTTTATCTTCTTCGTCGTCGTCGTCGTCTGGATACTCTACCCGTAAAAAGAGATTAATGTCGCCAATCATCCGAGAAGACGCATCATCTGAATGTTCCAATAAACACCCCTCCTTCGCATCCTTGGACCTGGTGACTGGCTGACAGACAATAAACGTAAGTTTATCCGGATCCTCGCGCCAGGAGCGCTGCATGGCGTATTCTTCTTCGAGCTCTAGTGGCTCAGACGCTGTTGCTTGTTGGATTTCCTGCGGATATCAGCATTTATTTATTTATTTTTATTTTTTATTTTTCATCTTCCTTGTTTTAGAGGAAATAGAAAAGGAATACCTCGTCTTTCATCCACTCGTGGTACCGCGGGACGTGCCATGCCGAGTACGGCACCAGGAGGACTTTTGGGGTGGAGATTGCTGGGTTGTTAGTTTGCAAACGGATTTAAAAGGAGAGAGTTGGTAGAAACCTGTTGTAGCGTTCAGGCGCATTTTGTTTATATTCTATATGTGGATGAAGAGTTGTTGGTGGGCGAAGTGGAAAATCTACGGTACAGTAGTGTTTCCGGTCTTGGCGCTACATACATAGTGGTATAGATCAACCTCAGGCTGGAGATGTTCGCAATTGGTCCTTGTCTATATAAGTACAGCTACTTGCGCTCCTCCTTCCCAGAGAAAGTACCAAACCGAACAACTTCCACGTCCAGTGTCTCAGCGTCCACCAAGACAAGCTCCCCCGATTCCCGGAACTTGGGTATCGAGATAAGACGGACTGTCGGTAACGCCTCGTCTGTCCCTCCCATTTCTGTATCCTCCCCGTTGAGCTTCAGCGGAAGGTCACCTTCTATAGTAGCAGTCTTGAATCGGGGTTGGTTCCCCGCAAAGAATACGTGCGGGCAGCTTTCCATGACGAACGGGTCGTGTGTTTGAAATGGGTAGGACCCTGGGACGTCAGTATCAGAATGTAGACAATCAGAATAGACTTACACAATGTATCCGGTGCAGTGGGAACTGCGCACCTCCACCGCAGCATGGCATCCATGATGCGTATCCGTGCTTCGACATCCCCGTCTTTATCAATGTTGCCATCTTCATCTGCAAAGTCAAGATACCTGAGAACATCATCCACATTTTGACCGCTGCTGCCCCATACTCTCCAACCCTCGACATCTCCCTCCCACGGATTCGTCACGCTGTCAAACCAACCAGCCTCGGCTGGATTCTCACCAGTCGGCGGCGCAGCGCAGTACGCCCGTGCTCGGGGAAACATGGCCCGGTGGATTGGTTGCTGGGGGAGTGAAAAATTCGCTGGATCGCTTTCCCCAGGCATAAGTGTCACGGGTATGCTAGGTAACAGCTCGGCCAAAAAGGAATCCAGCTGTGTAATTGGCGATGCATTGTATGCGGACGCATCGTACCCGTACTTCTTCTGCTGCGCGACCTTCTTCCCAGATGCTCCATCCAACCCTGGGGCGGCCTCGATTGTGCTGGCACCGAGGGAATTGCCCGCGATAATCAATCTCGTAATCTCACTGGCATCCGGTGGTCCGTCATTTGAAGACCCTGTATAGCCCAGAAGATAATCCGTCAAGAGCTCAAGAGCAAGACTATCACTCGAGGTTCCCGTTATCCCAAGACCGCTGACCATTGCAATTTTCCCCTTCTTCGCGCCAGACGGCTTTTCATCTCTCTCCCACCGCTGCGGTTGCCGCGCAAGATCAGGAACTTTGATATCGATCGCCTCGAAATCGCCATCCGCATTCTCCGTCCCTAGCACAGCAATAATAGCTCCAGTCGCTAGCTGCACTGATCTAAGCTTACTCCCCACTAAGCGTAAACGTCCGGATTCGTCTTCGAGCATTATCTCCGTTAATTCGGGGTGTGAGGGGTCTCGGTATGTTTGTCGGGGAGGCGGTGCTGTTGTGAAGTTCTTCTGGAGTTAGACCAGCTTCACAAAGATAGTCATAACTCACGTCTTTCGTCAGGTCGTCCAGAATATTCGGCTTCAATGGCATGTTCATGTATATCGTTCCCGCAACCCAGCAGAGCTCTCCCTGCCGAACATCGAGCACTCTCTCCACGCGGCGGGCATGTTCTCCTGCAATCTAGTCCGAAATATCAGCCTACACGTCGCTTCCAGGCATCGGTATCGAAAGTCGTACGCTGAACCCCTCCCAAGCTTCAACTGCGACCCGCTCAACGGCCGGCTTGAGCTTCGCAAGTCGCAAGAAGTACATATCTCCATATTGCTGCTGATAATGCCTCTCCTGGCCCGGTGGTAGTCGGAATGTATCTAACGGATTGTAGACGGAAAGGTTTCGATTTTGGAGCTCGTGTTCCTGCGTGCTAAAAGTTGTCTTGTTAGTGAAGCTCAGCGCTGGGTGCGGAGGAGCAAACCTTGGAGCACACAGGAATTGGTTATCTGCAGAATCAGCAGTCATGATGTCTAATTATTCGTAATCATTTATTTATCGAGTTTTGAAGCTTTGCAGGAGTTGGATTGTTGCGGAGAAAGTGGAACGCGGGAGACGCGTCTTTTGGCGTTCTGCCATCATTTCCGCTTTGGGCTCTGTCCATACAACTGTCTGGCGACACACGATACTGAATACCTTTTTTTATACTAGCATATCCATAAATTGTGAACAAAATAGACTAACTACACTTGCTATCATTGACATGCACAGTCATATTGTTTCTTCTATCTCAGAGTAGTACTGGGTTCGAAGCTCTGACTGTCCTTCCGTTGCACAAATGATTCCTTCTGGATTACAAACTTGCGCAACAGTCCAGACCACATATCAGCCGCGCTATGGAACTCATTTAACTTGATTAGCCGAGTCACTGCTAGCTTCAGGAGCTGTATACCGTGACGTACTGATAGAGGAGTTTGCTCGTGCTTGACTTTCTTGGGAATCCAAGTCTCCTGTCTCATGGTAGGCATCTTATACCGGCAGCTCATCCGACGATAACGACGCCTGAGCTTGCTGACAGCCATTGTTCAACATCGAAACATTGCCATGTGACAGGAGGCTGGCAAGTGGCCAGCCATGCCTTATCCCTTCCGGATGCCTATCCCTTCCTGGCTCGAACGATCGGATCGTGTTGAACATTCCAGCCCATGGCCAATCAGCATGCTTATTGATCACTGAAGAATGGTAAGATCACAAAATCCAAATGGCAAATGCGTCCCGTACATTAAGAGGCATTTTCGGTGGTGTTCGCGCATTCAAGCCTCGCAGAGAGAATGGTCGAAGCGATTCTCTCGGAGGCAGGCATCAGACTCTCATTCTCGACCAGAGCGCCCCATAGCGAAGTGAACAATTTAAGCCATGGATTGCCCATATCTCGTGTCGCCAACTCAGCGCTCATTTGAATTCACAGTCCTCTAAGAAACAAGTAACACTCCACAGTCATCCACGCCCATCATGAAGATCAAGTTCTCTGCAGTCCCGTCTCTGGGCAGCCTATTCGTTCTGAGCCTTTCAGCATGTATCATCGCCACGGCGTTTCCTTTCGACTCGATAGTTCATGATCTCCAGAACAATAGGATTGCTCGCAGACTGCAAGAGTCACCCGACATCACTCCAACAGAAGCAAGCATCTTCTCTGCACCGGGGCCTGTTATTCCACAGTCACTACCAGCGGCAGCTTCTAATACACCGGAAGCCGCTGCTTCCACTCCCACAGATTCGCCCTCTGAGAGCGCAGACAGATATAGCGTTGGACGTGAATCGACGAGGCCGATGGCGGCCATAGATGACTCAGGCGACATGGACGAGTAAGTCTTCGCCCGCAATTCCTTAACTCATGACCCAGTCTGACTTTTGGTGATAGGGCACAAACACATATTCCCACCGTGTCGGAAGTGAGGGCAATGACTGCTGTTCATGATTCCGGGTCAGCAAGTCCAGAGATTGCGCATGTGTTTATGGTTTTGGTCGCGTCGACGTCTCTGTTTTTGCATCTTTCATGAGTCGGCCTGTCTTGTCACAAAATATATGGTTATATATACTTTCGTTGGGATGCCGAAAGAATCACTTTGTCAATATACGCACTCCAGGAGAATCAAGATTGTTCATACAACTTACTATACATCTTCAAGGATCAGGGCTTCTAAGTTCTTGATTATGCTCTCCGGAGTAATAGAGCAAGTCACCTTGAGAAATGTCGACAATGACCCTAGATCATAAGTAGTGTTAAGTCGAACATCTCGCATATTGCATAACGCATAATTATTTATGAAACCGCATATGACAATGCTCATTGCCGAGACAAATAGCAGATCATGAACAGAATAGACCAAGTGAGGTGGTGAAGCCGACGGCCCAGCAGAAAGCCCCAACGAGCCTCGGTCCGTTTCCCCGCATCTCCAACTTTGCAGCTCTTCTCTCCTTTCTTCATATGGGCGCTGATCACCAGCCAGCCCTCTTTTAGTTTCACTCATTTATCTTTTCCTGCACGTTCTTTAGCTTCTTTCACACTCTCACAAACCCCGTAATCAGGGAACCTATCCAAGAAAACAAGGTACTATCTCCCCAAACACTCACTCCGCAAGGCTAACACCCTCTCTTTAGAATAGAACCACCAAAATGTCAATCCAAACTCCGCTCACGAGCCTCCTCCAAATTGAAAGCCCCGTTCTCCTCGCAGGAATGGCAAAAGCCTCGGGCGCCCCCCTCGCAGCCGCAGTCTCCAACGCCGGCGGCCTCGGGGTAATCGGCGGACTAGGCTACACGCCCGATCAAATGAACGAGATGCTCACGGAGCTGAAGTCCCTTCTCAAAGACAAATCGCTGCCCTTTGGCGTCGACCTCGCCCTGCCACAGATCGGCGGCAATGCACGGAAAACGAACCACGATTACACGAACGGACAGCTCGATCAGCTTATCGACGTTGTGATCGAGCACGGCACGAAACTGTTTGTTTGCGCGGTGGGTGTGCCGCCCGCACATGTGATTAAGCGGTTGCATGATGCTGGGATCTTGATTATGAATATGGTTGGGGCACCGAAACACGCAGAGAAGGCGTTGGCTGCGGGCGTGGATATTATCTGTGCGCAGGGTGGTGAAGGGGGTGGACACACGGGAGACATTCCATTCTCCGTTCTGATTCCGGCTGTTGTCGATACGGTTCAGAAGTATAAGAGTCCGATGACGGGACAGACACCTCTGGTTGTTGCTGCTGGAGGTGTGAACGATGGACGGAGTCTTGCTGCTGCACTGACGCTCGGTGCAGCTGGTGTTTGGGTTGGGACGAGGTTCCTTGCGACGGAGGAGAGCGGTGCAAGCAAGTTGCATAAGGAGGCTGTTGTCGGGGCTAAGTACGGTGAGACGAAGAGGACTCTTGTGATCTCGGGGAGGCCGCTGAGGATTCTGCCCAACGACTATGTCAAGGAGTGGGAGAAGAGGCCTGAGGAGATTGCGAGGTTGACATCGCAGGGTATCGTGCCGATGGAGCATGACTGGGATAACGATCGAGATGTTGACTTCCCCTTCCTCATGGGTGATGTCTCTGGGATTGTCAAGGAGATTAAGCCTGCTGGACAGGTCCTGAAGGAGATGGTTGCCCAGGCTGCAGACGTGCTGAAGAAGAGCGCTGCTTATGCTACGGGGCCTGCGAGTAAATTGTGATCCTAGTTAGTACCTGATATCTGAGCCTTATTCTACTATTTATTATGCCTTGAGTAATGGTTAATGGACTGTATGTTCAGCAATGAGTTTTTTTTTTATTTGTTTTTTATAGATGGAGATTCCATACACAGCATGTACACATACATAGAGTAGGTGGTCATACAGACAACCATGTGAATTATTCATAAAGGCGTGCGTATGTGCAATAGTCCGCAGGTTCCAGGCACAAACCTGACAAGACAGAGCTTAGCCAAGTGATCAACATAATGTCAGAGCTGCACAGAACAACAGATATTCCAAAACAGACAGGCGCTACAAAGAGCTGTTGATACAGTTCAATGCCTCTTAAGTAGTTGTTCCCTACACTGCTGCCAACCTCTGAAAACAGGTAATGCGCACATCTTTTTCCGCGAGAATGTCGTTAATGGCATCCATTGAGCACAGCCTTCCCATTGGCTCGGGCTTCCAGGAGGTTTGGGGGCGGCGGCGGTCCAAATACAGGTTTTTCCGGCTGCTGCTGTGGAATGGGGTGATCTCCGTGGGCGCTGTCAAGTTCATACTCTTCGTCGCTAATGCCCTCATCGTCTTCCTCGTCTTCGTAATCTTCTTCATATTCGCTCTCTGTTCCCTCATCATCACCGTCTAGATCCACAGGAAGACCCTGTCCACGGCCTTGAGCCTGCATGCGTCGACATAGTGCCTCCAGATGATGACTCTTCTTTCGCCATTTGTCGAGTTCTTCGTGATTCCTCGTACGCTCCTCGGCCATTTCCAATATATTCCGATTCGTTTGGTCATGTTTGCGCGTGAGGGTGAGATTCTCCTTTTCCAATCGTTTGGTCTTCTTTGACATTTCCTCCATCTCCTTCCGGAAGGTCAAGAAGAGCTCGTTACTGTTGTTCAAGGTGTCCTCAACCTAGAAATTATTACTACCGAACCCCGAGAGCGGCGAGAAAGAACATACCTGTTTAAATTTTTCCACGTAAATGTTCAACTGACTTCGCAGTTCCGACTCCGTATGCGAAAACGTAGACACCTGGGAGCTTAGTGCGCGGCAGCGAGCAGCCTCATTCTCTGCCGCACGGCGTTGTTCCTCGTACTTGGCAGTGAGACATTGGATTTCCGCGTCCTTGCTGCGCAGTAATGACTTGTAGTGTAACTCGCGCATCTCGAACTTTTCACCAATCGTCTTAATCTTGGCTCGGAGACTAGAATAACAAGTCAGACATGTAGCGCAAACCACAGGATCACAACTCACGCTTCGTCAAGATCGATATCAACTTTGTCGTTTCGAGGATTACCCTTTGCAGCCATCACATCTTGAATATCGTACAAAAGAGAGTCGAGCCGTTCATTGACTATCGCACGGGCCTTTTTCTCGTTCTCCTCGAGCTTCTTATTCTCGTCCTAGTTGGCACAGACGATTAGCCCGGTGCTAAAGCATGTCGATGGAGCCGTGACTGTATGTTCAACCCACCTTGACTTTCTTGTTCTCTTTCGTAAGTTCCCTACACAGTTTTTCCAACTTGTCCTTCATGGTAACAGTCTTGTTCAATTCAGATTTGCCCTTGTCTTGATCCTTCTGAAGCTGATCTGCCCGCTTCTTACTCTTGGCATAATCACGGTCTAACTTCTTCATGTCGGCTAGGAGCTCCGTGTATTTCTTATGAACGGTTTCGAGACGAGTCATAGGAGATTCGATATTGGTCAGGAGCTGGTTTAGGTCCCTGGTAGCCTTCTTCACTTCCCGTTCTACAGCCCGTTGTGTTAGTCCATGTCGCCACGCAATGCCAAAAACCCTGCCCTTCAATGCCCAAAACACGAGGATAGCGACGCACCAATTTCTTGCTCTTGATCCTTTTCTCCAGCTGCATCCTGTTCCAACTGCGAAATCTTGGCGGCGAGTAGCTTCGACGTCTCGTTCGGGTCGGCGACCTTCTTCCCCTTGTTCTTCTTCGACATGGCCGTGGTCGACATGTTTGGAGACTCCAGTTTGTCGAGTAGTCCAGGTAGTGTAGGTTGTGGGTTGCGAGTGGTCCGGGTCGCGTGCTTGGTCCTTGACAGAAAATTGCGAAGGAAGCGGCTTTGTCGTTGTCAGAAGTTCAAGGTGTTATCGTACCCACGTTTCCACGCCGATAAACTCAACCCGATATAACCAGTATGTCTTCCGACTGCGGGGAGACACAGAGAGGCCAACGGTGACGCTTTAATTCCACACTGGCAAGAGCGGAGAACCTTGAGGGACTTGCTAGGCTCGCAGAACTCGGAGCAACCGGGACCCAGATCCTATAGCAACCAAGTTCTGCACAGCCGACAAGAATCCCGAAAGTGGCAGCGAAAAGTCGTGAATATCTGGCGGAGTAAAATCACCTGGCGAGTAACAGCGAGTCAAGGACAGTCGGTCGAGGACTTGTTGGAGAGGATCGAATCCAATCTCGCAAGTCGGAGGGGATGACTAGCACTAGCCAGTTTGGGAAATATTATCTTGGCATTTGCTGTTTGTCATCCCAGCCGGCAACCGGCCTCCATTCTTCATTCTATCATCCTCAAAACTAGACTGTGACTATTTGAAAGACTATTGCTTGCCTTGCGTTGCGCAGCTTGTCTCTCTTTTCGCTTTCAAGTTTAGTCCCGGCTGGACCGGCGCCGTCTCTCACGCACTCCTTTCAACGAGCAGCAAGCTCGGTGATACTTGCCGCGCTCCTTCGACGCTATGCTTCGCTCATACCTGCAGTTAGGCAGGTATCGAACTTCAGTCCTTCGTCAACCTTGCCAGCGCTTTAGGGGACCGATTAAGCCACTGCCACGATGGTCTCAGACTCGAACGCTCGCTTCAGTATCTAGCTTGGAGAGCTTGCCAGAGGTCGGAGACCAGCTTCATGGGTTCACCGTCCAGGAAAAGAAACAGGTCCCGGAACTACACCTCACGGCTATCCGGTTAAGGCATGATAAGACTCACGCCGATTACCTTCACATTGCGCGAGAAGACAAGAACAATGTTTTCGGCATCGGTTTCAAGACGAACCCTCCGGACGCCACAGGTGTACCGCATATTCTGGAGCACACAACTCTCTGCGGAAGTGAAAAGTGAGTTTCCTTTACTCCTGGAGGAGACGGCATTTTGGTTTAATCAGGCGCTGACCTTCACCCTTCAGATACCCGATCCGCGATCCGTTCTTCAAAATGCTACCACGCTCTCTCTCAAATTTCATGAATGCCTTCACCTCGTCCGATCATACCATGTACCCGTTCGCTACCACCAACTTGCAAGACTTCCAGAACCTCCTGTCCGTCTACTTGGATGCTACCATGCATCCTCTCTTGAAAGAGGAAGATTTCAGGCAGGAAGGGTGGCGACTTGGGCCGGAAGACCCTCGTGCTATCCAGAATAAGGAAGGTGGTCTAAAGCCAGAAGACATCCTATTCAAGGGTGTCGTTTATAATGAGATGAAAGGTTCGATGTCCGACTCAAACTACCTATACTGGATCCGGTTCCAGGAAAGTATCTTTCCGGCCATCAACAACTCCGGAGGGGACCCCGAATACATTACCGATTTGACGCATAAACAACTAGTTCAGTTTTCAAAGCAGAACTATAACCCAAGTAATGCGAAGATCATGACTTATGGCGATATGCCCCTCGATGGTCATCTGAAGCAGGTCGGTGGCGTCTTGGACGGATTTACTACAGGGGATGCCGATACGACGGTCAAGATGCCCGTTGATCTTAATGGACATGTCAACGTCACTGTCCCAGGACCTATTGACACTTTTGCCAGCGAAGACAAGCAATTCAAGACATCAACTTCCTGGTACATGGGTGACTCAACCGACATTGTTGAAACCTTTTCAGCCGGCATTCTCTCGTCGTTGTTGTTGGATGGTTACGGGTCTCCTATGTACAAGGCGCTGATTGAGAGCGGCCTGGGCTCCTCTTTCACTCCTAACACCGGTCTCGATACCTCAGGCCGTGTTCCTATTTTCTCCATCGGTGTTACTGGCGTGAGTGAGGATCAAGCCCCGCGGGTCAAGGAGGAAATCCAGCGAGTTTTCCAGGAGACTCTATCCAAGGGTTTCAACGATGAGAAGGTGCAAGGGTTCCTTCATCAATTAGAACTCGCGCTCCGACACAAGACAGCCAATTTTGGTCTTGGTGTTATTCAGAAAACCCTTGGCTCTTGGTTCAACGGCTCAGACCCAATGAAGGAGCTCGCTTGGAACGAGGTGATTGAGGGCTTCAAGAGCAAGTACCAACAAGGGGGTTACCTGGAGTCACTGTTGCAGAAATACCTAGTCAACGACAACTGCATGACATTTACGATGGTGGGCACACCCTCTTTCAACAAGGACTTGGATGACCAGGAAATGGTGCGGAGAGAGAAGAAGCTTGAACAGTTGTTTGAGCAATATGGTTCCGTTGAAAAGGCAGTGACTGAGCTTGCAGAAGCGGAGCTCCAACTTCTTGAAGTACAAGAGCAAGCTCAAGATGCTGACTTGAGCTGCTTGCCATCCCTGCGTGTCGAGGATATTTCACGAGAGAAAGAGCGCATCGAGACCCGCAGATCCTTGGTCGAGCAAAATGAAGTCACCTGGCGCGAAGCTCCTACCAACGGGTTAACCTACTTTCACGCCATCAATTCTTTTGATAATATTCCTGACGACCTACGCCTCCTTTTGCCGCTTTTCAATGACTGCATCATGCGTCTTGGAACTTCAACCAGGACAATGGAGCAGTGGGAAGACTTGATAAAACTCAAAACAGGCGGAATCTCGATTTCGACCTTCAACACATCTTCCCCTAAGCATCCCGATTACTTTAAGGAAGGTCTTCAGTTCAATGGGTTTGCGGTGCAAAAAAATATTCCGGACATGCTGGAAATCTTGACGACCCTCGTAACTGAGACTGACTTTAACAGCCCTTCCGCGCCTGCAATGGTTCAAGAACTTTTGCGTCTAACTACAAACGGTGCTTTGGATGCTGTGGCAGGAACGGGCCACCGCTTTGCATTGAACGCGGCAGCGGCAGGTCTATCGCGCGGCTTGTGGGCACAGGAAGAAGTCTCTGGTCTCGCACAGCTACAAGCTACCGCAAATCTTTTGCGCGATGCCGAGTCTTCCCCTGAACGCTTAGCAGAGTTGATGGACAAACTTCGTTTGATTCAATCGTTTGCTATTTCTGTGAAAGCGAATCTGCGTGTTCGCATGGTCTGTGAACCTGGCAGTTCTGTTGAGAATGAGTCTGCTCTAACAAAGTGGATTACCGGACTACCTACAACCAACACCCCAGTCACTCAGCCTGAAACCTTCATTCCAGGCTCAAGTGTCAGGAAGACGTTCTATGATCTTCCTTACAAGGTTTACTACTCTGGTCTAGCTCTGCGTACTGTGCCATTCACAGACCCGTCAAGTGCGAAATTGAGCGTTCTGTCCCAGCTTCTCACACATAACTATCTCCATCCCGAAATCAGAGAAAAGGGAGGAGCCTATGGCGCAGGCGCAACCAATGCTGCGATCAAGGGATTCTTCGCTTTCACCAGCTACCGTGACCCGAACCCAGCCAACACACTCAAGGTTTTCGAGAACAGCGGTGTCTTCGCCCGAGACCGTGCCTGGTCTGACCGTGAAATCAACGAGGCCAAATTGGGTATCTTCCAAGGCCTTGACGCGCCGACGAGCGTTGATGAGGAAGGATCCAGGCAGTTTATGTTCGGTATCGATCATCAAATGGAGCAACAATGGAGAGAGCAAGTTTTGGACACCACCGCGAAAGATGTCAATGAAGCTGCGGACCAATTCTTGCTCAACAACGCGCAACGTTCCGCCTGTCTTCTAGGTGAGAAGAAGGATTGGGCCGAGGCTGAAGACTGGAACGTTCGCAAGCTTTCTATGAACCCTTAGAGTGCCACAACGTCGGCGGAAGATGTTGCTGTGTCCACATGAGCGTTGATCAACTGTCCTCGATTCAACTACCAAAGCTCGACCCTATCTTCGCAACCTCCGCGGTCATGCCCATTTCGCCCTTTTTCGTCCTTTTCCTCCTTTTCCTCCTGCGATCTAAACTCAGTCCATTTTTACCGCCATGTACTTCTACTAATGCTCTGACGAAGACCTGTAAAATAGACATTTACTGTACAATATCCCATCTCACACGTTGTCATATACAAAGCTTTTACCTCTCCTTCTTTCTCTCCTACCCTCCACGCGCGGAACAAAGAACAACCCGACCCGTTCTCAATCAATGCCCACCATCAGGGCAAATACCATGATCGAACGATGGGTCAACCGTCCACATGGACAAGCGCAATATCGATGGCGAATGTGAACCTGCGCGGTACACTTCCCTTCTCCGTTTTTCAGACCCGCTCTGGTTTTTATCATAAAACTTCTTTCAGCCTACGCAGGGCGGACTAAGAACGTGAGGACATCTTATTTGGGCCATTTGTGTAGTTGGCGTTGGATCATGTATTGACTGGAGTGCTAGCTCCATTCAAACATGACTTTCGGCGATCATTAGATATAGATGTACAACAGTCCAGAAATATAAAAACAACAAAACCCAGCCTTAGAAGACATTATAAATTCATTCACTCATTAAACCCAACTCAATTGGATGTAAAATTCTCCGATCATAACTCATAACCGTATCCAAAGATCATACTATACAGGTAAATGGATAGATAAAGATGGTTTAAGAAGTGGTATCAAAAGAAGCAAAGATTGGGGTTGAAGATGCCAACTTCTGGTATGGCCTGCAAACCAGCGTATTTTTAATTGAAGGCTCGGTGACTTTTCGGATCTTCAAGCCCTGTCGTCATCGGCAACAGGCGCTGGATCGACAGACCGTAATGGTACGTTCGAGTCTTGATCTGGTTCGTTGTGAGATGCAGAGTCATCTTCGGGTAGAGGCGGGAATGGCTCAGTCCGTGAGTCGGACTCGGAGGATTGGACGTTAAGGGCTTCTGGGGGTGACACGGTAGTATTATGGGGTTCATGTTCCGCTTGGACTTCTGACGGGGTGTTGGCGGAGGAAGAGTGGTTGGGGATATCTGAAGGCACTGTAGCAGGAGATATGGACTCGGTCTATATGGAGTTAGTTCCCAAATACTTGTAGAACCACAGTGAGTGGGCATACCTTGAGGTCCTCTATATTGATACCCCTACTCAGGGCCAATTGGCGGGCAGCAAGTCGCTTCCGTACGATTTCCATCTCCTCTTCCCGCGCCGCCTGCTCATCCTCTCTCTTTAGATCATCTATCGAGACCGCGCCCATACCCCGTGAGGCATCGACATATGAATTTTGCGGCGATTTGGCCCGGCTGGCTCGTTTCTTCTTTTTCTTTGAGCTCTTCGAGGCTATACTGAACGTCCCGGAAGCAGATCTCGTACTTTCAGCCTTATCCCCTTCGTGAAGCTCTGAGTCAAACCCAGTCCCTCGACGGGTCAGCGCCAGGGCAAATTCATCGTCAAAAGGAACAGCATCCTCTTCCTCATCACTCATAATAAGATCACCCCGAGAACTAAGCGAGTTGGACGTTTCGCGAGACGACTGCGTCGAACTCCGATACCTCCCATTCCCACCATCCGCAGCCTCAGCTGCAATCTCATCAGCCTCCATCAACGGGCTTTCCTCCTGCGCATGCCGCAACCCTGTCGGATGCTCCTGGAGGTCCGCAGCAGACGGTCTATATTTCAGTCCCCGTGCGCCAAGTCTCCAAGGAAAGCGCTCCAGGAACCCCAAGAACGACGAACTCGGGATAACAGTCGGGTCATCGTGCTCGTCTGGTACATGCAGTCCGCTTTTCCGCCTACTTGCCCGTCGCGCCCCATAGCTCATTCTCCGCTGCCTGCGAGGCTGCTCCGAACTTCCCCGCGCTAACCCGCTTCCTGCCAGCAATCTGTCCAGCTCGTCCGTTCCCCATCCTAGTATCGTATCGTCCACATCTTCATTATCCCAGTCATCGTAGAAGTCGAAGCCGGCGTAGCGTCGGCGGCGGCGACGGAGCTGGTCTTCGCGAGTGGGGATACACGGCGCAGTGCACGAAGAGACGCAATTGCCGACTGCCGTGAAACAGGGTACGATGTAGTTGTGTGAGAATGTGTAGAGGCCTTCTTGGGCTGATTCGTTCGCCGACTCGATGTTGTGTGAGATTTGGTTAAGTGTCTGTCTGACCCGGGGATCTCGCGGTCGCATCATGGTTAATGGCGGTAGTAGTAGTACGCCGTGTCTCAGGGACGGTAAGCTGTTTGTTCTTCAACCCCAACCAGGAGGCCCCATAGACGAGGATAGGCGCTCTCAATGAGCCAGAGCGCAGTGTCAGACGCTGATAGTAGATACGTCGATCAAATCTGAGAGAGAGCACAAAGGGAGCCTGAGGACCGAGAGCCGGGATAAGGCAGCGCTCTGATCACCGTCTTAGTCAGCCCACGCATTATTGCAGCAGTTGGGGATGGATATTTCATCCTCGTCAACAAAATATCCATTGAGTGCCAAAAATGGTCTATTACATTCGTTTCCTGAAGACTCCTCGGCTGCAGAAGCAGAAGACCGGCGCCATCTCAGCCACCGCGCTGATTTGCATCACAACCGATCTGGGAGATGCATTCCTTGCACAAGACTCAGATTTACTTGTGACACTCCATCCAGCTCAAAATGAAGAGAAAATCATCTGTCAGGAACGGCTGCAGTGGCATGGAAGTAAACGGGAGCTCCCTATCTCATTGGGGCCGTTCCCTACCAAGATCGCCCAGCTGTCCATGGTCATGAGAGTCACTGCATCCAAGGCCTCAACGACCTCAGGCTCGGATTCGCTGCTGGATCAGAACACCATTCCTCTGGTTGTATCCGGCCAGAGTACGATGTTTGGAGGACCGCAGTCACTCATTGCGGACAAGCTGATCGAACGACGCTTCCGCTTGAACCAGTCTGTGGGACTGAGCATATGGGAGGAGACCGGGAATAGCATTGCACGACACATCTGGTGAGACTATGTTTCTCCTGCAACTTCTTCTTATTTTCCTAACTATCTCTTCGCGGCTCCAGGGATGCAGCGATTGCCTCGATCATGCATCTTCAGCAGATAATTGCTGGAGATGAAGGATCTCCCAATCCAGTGTTGAGGAATATCCTGCACACTGAGCGCAATGGCCCGCTGCACGCAATTGAGCTAGGCGCAGGGTGTGGTATTGTTGGAATTGCTCTGGCGCAGCTACTCGCCAATTGCTCTGTCCTGATTACAGATCTGCCCGAAGTCGAGGAGATTGTCGCAAAGAACATTGCAGTCGCGCAGCCAGCGCAGGCGTCTGAAGTCCGGTATCGACCACTGCAATGGGAAGAGGAAATCCCCAGTGACCTCTTCGCCACCGCGTCTATTGATCTCATCCTCGTCTCGGACTGCACCTATAATGCTGATAGCTTGCCAGCCCTAGTTTCGGTTCTGAGTCGGTTGGTGCAGCAATCCCCACATGCTCTCATCTTTGTGGCTCTCAAACGGCGGCATGAAAGTGAGAGCATCTTCTTTGATTTGATGCAGTCGGCTGGGCTATACGATCTTCACCTGCACCGGATGGATCTCCCCTCACAACATGGACAGTCAGACGAGATCGAATTACACTGTTATGGCAGACGGTCATCCACCCAATCTGGTTAAGCCAGTATCAAACTAGCCATGCCGCCCAGAATTACGGCTATATTCGCATTATTAGGCCACGAACTATGGGTCATTTAGAGCAGATCAAAGCCAGTTCAATTATCTTATATTGGACTATCTTTGCATCTGCTAATGCACCATGCACCTAACGACAAACACGATGTCTACATCAAAGAGTGAAACGATCAGACCTTCTCCACAGTCGCCTGGTCTCCTGGCTACCTCCTGATGAAGAACTTTTGAATCTACGCAATCGCCGCCAACCGTCAGATTTCGAACGAACTTTGCTGTAGACGGACGCCAGAGATGGATTCAAGCTGTGCCTTTGCTTGCCCCGCGACTCCTGTCTGGGACTGTCGCGGGTTTTAGAGCCTGGGCTTTTCCAGCGCAGCAGGCTTCTCCGCTTGTCAGCCAGTGGTGAGAGAATGGGCTCCAAGGTAGAATCTAGCGGCACAAATTCCTCCTCTGCAGGTTTTAGCGCAAGTGTCTGAATCGCCTTTTGAGCAGGCAACGGCAGCGATATCTGAAGACCAAGGCCGCAGAATATTTGCTTGCTAGCGGTCAGACTATGTGAGCGTCGTGGAGGAACGACAGGCAGGCCGTTTCCTGGGCAGTCTTCCTCATGTGAACCGAAATACTCCGTACATCGGATATTTCGTTGGATGAAAGCGCTGTAATTCGGCGCAAGCGTCACTGCACATAGGGGGAGGAAAGCAACCCGCATGTGGTCATCGTCTTCAGGCGAAGGATTTGATGACACCTTTGCACAGAGTGCCCATAGATCCGCGTACAGCGAGCACACAATATACACATCACCACTGGAAACTTCGAATTCATCCATTCGCCTCTCATGATTACCGAGTAATGTGTGTTCTCGGCCGAGCCCGATCACTAGTGACCCTTCCTGGATAGCCCATTGCTCACCCACCCCGAGCCGAATGTCTTTGTACGATTGCAGACGAGTGCAGAATATCGGCTTTTGCTGATGGTAGGGGTCTGGCATTCTTTCGGTAAAATGGCGACAATTTGAAAGGGTCCATTCCCCCGGGAAATCTTGGTTCTCCTTCTCGGCCTCGTTAGCAAAGTCATTGCTATACTGCGGATACTCACCAGCAGAGGGGTTTCATGTTCTGAGTCCGAGTCAGGAAGGACCACGTATGGAGAGACATTGGCCTTCCGTGGACTCGTCATGGGAAGTGAACCCATCCAAAAGTCCTCGTTCGAAGCCCTCCCGCTGCCATCCAGGTCCTCCGACATATCGGGTGATGAGGTTCCATCATGGAGCGAACTATAGCGCCAGACAGGTGGTCGATGAAAATACACTGCATGTCGACGCCTTTTGCTCACCGAGTCTTGAAGGTTCTGCACATCTGATGCAAGGGAGGAGTCCTCGAGCGAACTGGAGGTGAATCCGCCGCCGGAAATGTTGCGCATGTTGTAGATGATGCACAGTAAAGTATGTGCGATGAATTGTATGTGAAGACAGTAAGCCGTACGCTAAATCTGTGGCAGTCAATGATGATCTTCAAGCACTTGAAGGCGAATCCAATAGCGCTTCTGGATTTCTTAAGCTGGACTCAAGTCTCCGTCTTGCCTTCCTTGCGTACTCGCCAACGCATAAGACAGGAGCACCGGACCAGGCATTTCAGTCGTTCCTTCCCTCTTCCCATCAAGTCTGTATCCAGGCATGAGTCTTTTGAGACCTTGTTCCTGGTCTGACCGTCTCCTGCTTCTTCGATCCTCATATCGATCAGGCGATGGGTCAATCATTACTCGCAGATTCAAGTTGAGTGTTGAGATACTGCTGCCTTCCAGTCCAACACAAATAAGTGGAGGACATCTACAGGCTCCCCTGACATTCGTACTCAATTCGTTTATCAATATTGAGAAGCTGTCATGTGTTGAGCAACCAGACCGGTTGATAGAATAATCACAAAATAACCTCGGCTCTCGGTGATCGCTGAATCAGCTGTGAAGCCTCCTCCCTATTCTCAACATCCTCTACTTGAAAGCATCAATATCAACACTGTAGAATACAGTTTAATCAATATTCTCTCCAAGGTGAAGCATTTATTGAAATCGATCGAATATGGCCGCGCCAAAAATCACCCTATACTATGACATTGTCAGTCCTTTCGCATACATCGCGTTCAAGGTCTTGCAGGTAAGGCGTCTTCTATATTCAAGATCACGCCATTACGGACTAATTGCTGACTGTATAGACCTCTCCTACGTTCAAAAAATGCGATATCACCTTTATGCCCATCTTCCTAGGGGGGATCATGAAAGCCACTGGGAACACTCCACCCATCAGGATCAAGAGTATACAACCCCAGATCGCGCAGTAATGTTAGCTGACCCAGCTGCAGACAAGGATAAATGGATCAACCAGGAACGAATGAGGTGGGCTCGTTACTTCTCAGTTCCTATATCAGAAACATCACCAGAAGGCTTCCCTCCAAACACTATAGCGTTGCAGCGCGCTCTCACTGCCATCTCTCAGATAGCCCCAGACAAACTCATTCCTGCGACTGAAGCTGCCTGGCAAGAGTTTTGGGGGAAGGCCAACGGCAAGGCTACGCAGCCAGAAGTGTTTGTACCAATCCTTGAGAAGATTCTAGGGTCATCGCAAACGAAAGCTGTCCTCGAAGCGGTAAGTCCTCTCTTATCGTTCAAGGATGTTGGCTAATCATATACAGGCAAATGGAGCAGAGATCAAGGAGCGACTGACCACCAACACCCAGCAAGCCTTTGATTCTGGTGCTTTTGGTCTTCCTTGGTTTGAGTGCACGAACTCCAAAGGAGAAAAGGAAGGCTTCTGGGGGATTGATCATCTAGGCCAAGTCATTGATTTCTTGGGATTGGATCGCTCGCTTGACCGCGGCTTTAGAGCGGTTCTGTGATTATGTACATCGAAGCATGCTGCATGTCCAAGAAGATCGCTATCATGAACTCTATTATACATCGGACGTCCAGCGTTACCAATTCATTTCTTCTTCTTCAACCCAGCGGTGCTCTTATGTCTTTCCTGTAAGAATTCCACAATTTTATCTTTGTCCATGGCGTCAATTTTCTCGCGCTCGTCATCCGGTAATTCATCCTTGATTTCCTCTGCGGGTCGTTAGCAGCGGCCACAGTACCGGGTGAGGACAAAGCCTACCTATCACCTCGTCCTTTCCACCATTCATATGAGCCCGAATCGGCTCAACAACATTCTCCTGTGCCCATTCATTGCCCGTAGATGCTGCAGCATAGACCGTGCTCTTCACTTGCTCAATGCTGCTGTCGGAAGGCGCATTTCCTGACTCTGTGCTCTTGTCCCCGGCGACGTAAGATCGGACTGGATTGACGACGTTCTGCTGCGCCCATTCGCTGGAATTGGATGCTGCAGCGTAGACGGTTTCTTTAACTTGCTGAGTAGTGTTTTCGGAAGACATGATTGCAGTTGATGCCAGGAACCAGAGAGACTATTGCATCAATAAAGAGAAGTAATTATTCTGCCTTAATTCAATGCATATATATGGTGACGTCATGGCATATAAGGCGGGCACATGGCCCTCAGTGACGACAAGCAGCGCTAGCCCGTGCCTGGTTAGCCCCATTGGTCTAAAGGGGATTAGCCTGGCGCGATCTCCGGGTTTATCTCCGACGGCTTCAGACCCTCAGAGCTTAGCGGTGCCTGTCATCCCAAGTCGGCTCCGTAGATAGTTCGGATTCCGATGGAGTCCGTAAGTCCATAGAGATGATCTACAATCTAGAATACTGCTGCTGCTCTTTGGGCGAAGAAAGAAGCTTCTGGTACTCTGCTTCGTACCTGGTGGCAGATCGGTGTTACATTCCATTAACTCCATGACAGTGGGGTGACAGTATAAAAAGCTTGTCTGAGCACATAGTTACTTAAACCCAGATCAAACCAGCAACTCAACTTCATATTCTCGCAAAAACACTCACCAGAACCCCAAATCATCAACACCACCATGTCCTTCCCATACAAACACATCCTCGTCATCGGCGCAACAGCAGGCATCGGCCGCGCCATGGCCGAGCGCCTCGTCGAAAACGGCATCAAGGTAACAGCAGTCGGTCGCCGCAAGGAACGCCTCGACGAATTTGTCTCAAAGTACGGCGAGGACAAGGCTCAAGCCGCTGTCTTGGATATCGCCCAGACTGAGAAGATCCCGCAGTTCGTCAAGGACATCACAGCCAAGTATCCTGGCATTGACAGCGTCTGGATCAATGCTGGCTTTCAGCGACCACACGATCTCACTGGCGATTGGGATCTCCAGGCGTTCAACGAGGAAATGCACACGAACTTTACGGCTGCGGTATCACTTGTTCATGCCTTCTTGCCGTTCTTGAAGGAGAAGTCTGAGAAGGGACCTGCCAGTTTGATCTTGTATGTGTTGGCACTTTTACTACATTATTGACGAGCTGACTGACTTTATAGCACCGGCACCAACCTTTCAATCATCCCTGCGGCCCCGATGCCAGCGTACTCGGCCTCCAAGACAGCCTTGAACGTTTTCGTCCTCACTCTGCGGGAGCAGCTGAAGCAGTCGAGCAAACTCAAGATTATCGAGGTTTCCCCCCCTGCTGTGCAGAGTATGTGCCTCCCTTGTTATATTGATAAAGTACTAACTTGACGGTTCCAGCCGAACTCCACGACTACATGGGCCCGCAAGGAGCCAGTCTCGGAATGCCCCTCAAGCAATTCGTCGACGAAGTATTTGCCGGTCTCCAGAAGGGTCTTGACACGGTCCATGTTGGCCAGGTCGGAGACCGCGAGGTATTCTACGAGTTGGTTGAGAAGCGACGGTCTGCGTTTGAGAAGCTGTCCGCTGCCATGCGCGGTATGCATGCCAAAAAATAGATTCTCGCTAGTAAGGTCTATGTAGGGTCTATTAATATCTAACTAGATGAAATCCAAAGACTTTATCGGAGAACATTTGCAGTTCCGGTGTAGGGATCCGCCTAATTAGGAATAGCGCACATACAACTCTTCCCCTCCTCCGATCTTTTGTCATTGCCCGAGTCAACACTCTCTACTAACCAAGGCATTGTCGAAATAACCTGTCCGTAACCCGGAGAAAAATAGAGATCAATATGCCCTCCATTCCAATAACAATCCTCACCGGGTTCCTAGGCTCGGGCAAAACCACCCTGCTTCTAAACCTCCTCCCGCAACTCCCCGCAACCTACAAACTCGCCCTCCTCAAAAACGAATTCGGCGACCTCGCAATCGATTCCCAACTCGCTTCTACGTCCGCAATCTCCGGCGTCCGCGAACTCCTCAACGGCTGCATCTGCTGCAACCTCGTCGGCCAACTCAGCGATGCGCTCACGGAGCTCGAAACACAGGTCCATCCAGACCGGATCATAATCGAGACAAGCGGGTCCGCGTTCCCTGCTACGCTCGCAATGGAAGTCAACCGGCTTGCGCGCGAGGAGCCGAAAAACGAAGACGGATCGGCAAAGTATGTCCTCGATGGGGTGGTCTCTGTGATTGATGTTGAGAACTGGGCGGGATATGAGGATACGAGTTACACGGCGAAGATCCAGGCGCGGTACACGGATCTGATTGTGTTGAACAAGTGGGAGAATGTTTCGGAGCAGCGGTTCGATGAGGTGCTTGATCGCATTGGGGATTTGGAGGTGGAGACTGCTTGGGTGAAGAGTGAGAAGGGGAGGGTGGAGAAGGATGTGTTACTGGGGATTGATGGGGCGTTATTTGCAAAGGAGAGTGCTGATCATGATCATCCCCATGCTGATGATCATGGACAAGGGCATGATCATGAACACGGACATCAATCTGAAGTGGAGGTCCTCTCTGTCACCCTCCGCACCACCGAGCCAAGTCAAAGCGGAACACTGGACGTTTCCGCCCTTGAGAAACTCCTCTCCTCGGCACCAAAGGAAGAAATCTACCGGATCAAAGGAATATTGCGTTGCTCGACCAAGACACCCCCCGCAAATTCGTCAGACAATCTCGATGCGAGATCTTCGCCGAATTCAGAGGCAGACTCCGCTTACTATATTCTCAACTGGGCGTTTGGCCGCTGGACGTGCACGCCTTCCGAAGTTGTTGCCGAGGCTACAGATAAGGCGGCGATTGCGCGGATCACGCTCATCCTTGCACGGTATGAAAGTGGCAAGTGGAAGAAGAAGTTGGAGAGTGGCGGGTTGGTGCAGAATGAAGACGGTACAGGTGCGGAGTTGAGTGTTGAACGGCTTGTATAATTCGTTGTCGAGCTGGTTTCGACGGCTATAGAAGTATAGAGCTTTTAGAAGTAAAGATGCTGTACGACAGGAAGGAATACTAGATATGGAAGAATAAAGCATTTAGGCATACTCTATAGCGAGTATTCTGCATAACATCAAGTATTATAGGTAATGACAGACAAACGCAACAACAACAAAAGTTCAATCTAGTATTCAAGTAGTGCGGAAGCACCCGCTTCGCTAGAGATGTAAATCACCTCGTGGTTGTCGGAGAACCCGTTGAAGCGGGTTGCGCTGCACTTGGTGTAGGCGCCCATATCCTCAAAGTAAAGCCAGTCGCCAACGTCCAACAAACCGGGAAGCAAGCTTTTCTGGCTGATGACGTCGATCCCGTCGCAAGTGGGTCCCCAGATGGAGTATGAGACCTCTTCCGGAACGGCAGTCGTCCGGGCGCTTGATGCGCAGCTAAGGATGCGAGCTTCGGGATGCTGGTGGTCAAAGATGATGTTTGAGAAGTTGCCGTAAACGCCGTCGTTGAGATAGATCATGTAGGAATCCATAGTAGGCTCTTCAGGATCCTGAACATCGCGGCGCGCAATAACATTTGCTGCTAGAGTGAAAGCAGTGCCGACATAGTAACGGCCGGGCTCGGCGATAACACGAATGTGCGGCGGGAAGTAATTCTCCAAGGCTTCGCTCAGGACGCCCGCAAACTTCTCAAAGGTATCTCCGGTAAATCCACCACCAACGTCAAGGGTGTGCAACTCGTGGCCGATCTCAGCGGCTTGGTCAAAGACCAGGCGCGCATCCTGAACGGCCTTGAGGAATGCCTTAGGGTCTTCTGCGCCAGAGCCGACGTGGAAGCTCACTCCAACAACCTTGAGATCAAGCTCATGAGCCAGCTCAAGGAGTTGACGAGCGACATCCAGAGAGGCGCCAAACTTCATACTAAGACGGCACAGACTGGTTGAGTCATCGGTGAGGATACGCAGGTAGAGCTCAGCCTCAGGGAAGCAGGCCTTGATCTTGTACAACTCGTCGGCATTGTCAAAGGTCATCTGCTTGACGCCCACCTTGGCGGCGTGGCGCAAGTACGACTTGGTCTTGCAAGGCTGCGCGTAAATGATACGGCTGGGGTCGATGCCGGTCTCAAGGGCCATGTCAATTTCGGCCTTGGAAGCACAGTCGAAGCCGTTTCCAAGCTTGGCCATAAGACGGAGGACCTCCGGGTCGGGGTTGCACTTGACCGCTGTTGTTGTTAGCAATGATCCTCAGAATATGCAAGGGTGAACATACCGAAAAACGGACGCACACGGCCTAGGTTCATCTTCCAGCGCAGGTGCTGGCGGTAAACCTCACCCATGTCTGCCACATAGAAAGCATCTTCTTCTCCGGGAGCGCATTGGTCGGTGTCGACCTCAGCAGCTCGCTTCTTCAGGACATTCAAGACAAGGTCCTTGGCAGCCAACCGAGATTGCGACAGATCGGCCTCTCCATGATTGCTGATTTGGAGACTATTATTCACAAAATAGTCGTGTTTGTCATAAAGTTTGGTTGTGCATACTTCAGCAGGCATACAAGCAGTCGGTGCCATAACCATGCGTCGCGACGGTGCACGGGATACGACTTGACAGAAAAGACGAAGAAAGTTGAGAGATATTTATACGCGACTGCGTGTTAGGGAGGGCGAAAAGTTTCGCAACCGTAGTTGACTGGACCAAGCCTCCTAGACCCTTCCTCTTTAAGAGGAAGAACCGTTAGAGAAGTCCTATGCGGCAGCTCAATGGGTGAGGCAAAAAGCTCAGTGGGCGTCAAGGTGTACGAAAATGGCGCGCCGATCGAGGGGAAGACTCTGGGGAACAGGAGCAGGAGGTGGGATGTTGTTAAGAGTGTCTCGAAGACGTCGCGGGGATACAATGTGACGAGGGAGCAAAAAGTTGGCTGCGTGAGCCGTTGTGATGGTGCCTTTGGAACCAAAGAATCCCAAAGGCTGGCTGCGGAGGGGTTGATGACGAGGAAGCCTCAAAAACGGGGAATGCGTGATTTCCCGCGATATTTATCTCTTCGAGATCTGATTGAAGAACCGGCGGTCAGCTTTGGAGGATCAAGGAGATGTATGAGATATTTATTTCTGGGGGTTGGCAGGAGCAAGGACCTCCGCCAGTGGTGGGTGCAGATTTTTAACGACGGCGCCTGGCGAGATTAGGGCAGAGGGCACAGGGCGCCAGGCAGGATTGGGAATGGAGAAGGTGAGAGATGGACGGTCGAGCTGTAGATCAAGGATGCCACGAAGGACCGGGGGTGAAATGATCAGACATACCTTTTTCGGGGGGATGGGAAGGAGAAGCTTGAAGGAAAAGAAGAAGCTGAGGTTTTGGATTCTAGAGTCACAACTTGGAGTTTCCGTGCGGTTCTCGTGTACCGCCGAGACGTCATGACCCCGCTATTGTTGGTTACTTTCCGTATCTTACACTCCTGATACACTCAGCTGTGGCGGTTCTCGTATGTCAGCGTTTGGTTCCGTTCTGTATTCGTCTACAAAATCTTAAGGGAAGACGTAATCATGCTCTCAATCTGCTGTCTGAGTATTATTCTGGACGGTATTGGACGGTCAGAGCACTCCTGCGCTAGGTCTGCGTCGTCCGCAGCTGTGCGGTCTATCCGAGTACTGTACTCTGTACCTTGGATGCAGATCTCTTGCATCATCGGTAGCGGTCTGGCCAAACTATATCAGCGCTTTTATCCGGTGAATATTGACATTGGCTGGTAACGTGACTCTATACTTTGAAGTTTGTACTCTGGAGTAGAATGGTCTTCTCTACGGAGTACAAAGATATACATCTACTACATATAACAAAGATAACACAGTCACTAATCCCTGTCAAAGATATATTTCTTTCATCCAAGACAATCAATTGCCAATATGTTCTCAACGACTTACAAAGAAATGCGACTCAGTCTATCATATAAGTATCGCCCAAAGGTCATTGTACACCCATGCGGGCAAAGATCACCAACGCCTGTACAAAGCCCATTGAGTCCTCCATCTCACTCACAAAGCAGACAATTAATATACCACCAAGGCAATATATAAATCGCAGACATGTCCCCATTAGGATAGGGTCTTTCCACCATAACTACCGATATCAGATCCAGAATCACTAGATCAACAACGACAGTCAAAAACAATCAACCTCATTCTATCAAATAACGAGAACGCACATCAGACCACCCAATACGAATGGGAGATCAAAAAGCATCCAAGATGTCTCTCTCCCGCGACACCTACAAACCCAAGGGCGAGATACCGAACCAGGTATGTAATCTCTCACGGTCAAACGCAGTCCGACGGAACTCGAACCCACTGACCGAGAGACAGGACTCGCCTCCCATTGAGGGGCTGCGAACCCATCTCTTAGGCCTCTCCCTCCAAGACGAGAACCAGAAGAAGATCACTGACACAGTTCAGCAGGGCAAAGGCCTAAAACGTTCGAATGCTGTACGACGCCCAAGCGCCGACAGAAGACCCTCGCTTCCCGGAGCAGTAGGTGGTGACAGCTGCCCTGAGATGTCCTCTTCGCCTACTGATTCAGCGAGCAGTCGGGACTTTGATCCACCGAGGAGCTACAGACAGGGCTCTACGGATTCCAGCCTGGAATCACTTGTACCAAGCCGGGAACCACCTATGAAAATCAGCTACACAAAACAAGATCTAGAACTCCCGGATATCCTGCATAACATGGTTGATCATGGAGAATCATGCGCAACAATAGGAGAGTGGCTTGTTCGCACCCTCCAAGGAACCGACTCCTTCTACTCCGGCCTAATCAAAACCCTCGTGAAAGCCAACAAGCCATACTACGAGATCTGTGTCCGGATGATGCGGGTCCTCGATCTCAAAACCGAAGAAGGTCACCCTCTGCACTCGGAAGCACCCATGGGTGGCAGTCCAAAGTTACGGCCTCAGCCTGACCAGGAGATCAAGAGGTGTGGATTTGATGGACCCGACGTGATTGCGCCCAGTCATACACTTTGTCCTGTCCTTGGGCAGCGGGTGCAGTTCCCGTTCGAGTACGATGATGAGGACGGAGAGAGCGCTGAGGTTGGGGAAGCGCGCTGGGTAAGTTTCGCGAAACACCGTGTGCATATTGTTGAGCAGTCGTCGCCGCCGAGGTCTGTCCATGTTGAGAACGACTCACTGTGAGCTCGGTAGGTACTGTTCTGTTTCCGTTTGCGGTGGGCGTTCAGGAGTTAGTTTGCTTCATGGATTGGGATTCTGTTATGCAGTATTTTCTATTACAAGTCCATTGACTAGAACATTAATTAAAAAGTTATTATATGCAATGATGGTATCTAAATACAAAGTAAGCAATGTCGAAGGATGCGTAATACAACTTAGAAAGTAGTGTTAAAGGGGTATATCGCTGAAAAAGAAAATCTGGGAGAAGAAAGACAGGCATCAAAGCCATAGTATCCACCTCACACCAGAAGCCATTCCGTAAAGAAGTTTGCGGAGGAGCCTAAAGGCCACAACAATGAGCCAAACCCACCACAAAAGCCCAATCAGAGCCCACTCAAGCATCATGAATCCCGTACGGCGCAGCCAGCGGAGCCTGCGATGTCGTTTTCTGAGGCCATGCTCCAGCGTATCACTCAGTTGCTTAACAGCAAGTGTGCTGGTGGTGTTCAGCTGCATACTGAGGTTCTCCGCTTCTTCGCCTGCAGTACGCACGCGAGTATTTAGTGACTTATTGACCAAATCTTCGAGTGTAGACAGCTGCGACTTGAGAGGTGAAAATGCGGCCTTTGGAACGGTCTCAATCGAGCTTTGGAAGGATTTATGCGACGCTTCGATTCGATTGAGAAGGTTCCGGGTCGCCAACTGATGCTCATATAGGCGGGGAACAGAGGGTATCGATTCGTCTGAATCAAAGGTGCGATGAAGGAATTCCGGTGGCGGACTGCGTACACTTTCAGCCCGGCGTACAATTTCTCGAGCTTTTATTCCCGATGAAAGAAGAAGAGCCCGATTGCGCTCAATCTCTTGTTTGCCTGGAACACCAGACTCGATTGAGATGGAAACACTACGGTCAGAAATACTCCAGCTTCTGGACTGACCCGAAAGACTAGGGCGTATGTCATGTGATGATGACATTGGCGTTGGTTGTGCCCCCGCGAGGCCGGTGATCGGAGGACGAATCATACTGAATGGAACTGAATTATCTTTGATTCGGCCTTTTCGAATCTCGTCTCGTACAGTATGAAGCTCTGGGCCGAACTGCAGGAACCGGGGACCGCGGCGCGTGGAATGACCAGATAATTTGCTTCGATGGCCGTGGAAGTTGCTGGCATCTCCTTGAAGATCCAGAAGCCGGCCCTGCGAGCTGGTAAGGTTTGCAGTCTCGGGCTCATTCTCGTCGCGATTATGCCGGGGTTCAATGATAGTGGGCGGTGTTTGCGACTGGTTTTTTGCGAGAGACTTATCTGAGGTTCTTGGGGACGAGCGAGCAAGGTCATCAGAGAAAGTAGGCAAGCGGCGTAGTATAGCTTTGGGAAGGCCTCGTTTTTCATTTCTTGCTTCCTCATCATCAACATCGCTGTCATCGGAAACCGCAAGTGATGATTGGCGTGAGTGCCCTGCGCTGTCTTTTTTCAATATGAAATCTCCCATTTTCGAGACTTCATTGCCTACTTTGCCGGCAATCTTTCCGGGGCCTTTGAATATTCCACGCAATTTGGATTCATGTTGAACGGAGTCTTTCCGTTCATGAGGGTTCGGTCTTCGGCCGTCTATGTGATAAGTCGAAGCCTTGGTAGGAAGTGGCGGTGGTTCGATATCAATGTGAGGCGCAGAATCTGCAAACTGCACACTATCCTTGCGGGCAGCCTCAAGGTCGACAGAGCTGTCATCGTCGCCACCTTTCCTAATAAAGCTATTTCGACTGTGAGCTCGCCGATGTCCAACAGCCCGGGTGAAGCCGCGCTTGGCAGGCGACGAAGAACGACTCGATGGAGGAGAGAGATTAGAGGCAATGCTAGGGAAATAGCCGTACTCCATCCCCGTGGTAGGAGCGTGGCCTCCCGTCATTGTCAAGGATAAAGGATCATAGCGATCATCTGCACTAGGAGCAGAGGACAAGGACCCTCTTTTTTCAGTCCAAACTGGTCGTTTCCGCCTCGATGGCGATGCGGATCTTCTAGGCGATTTCATGTTCCTTCGGAAGGAATCACGGTGCGGTCTCTCGGCATCGCTAGAACTTGAGGAGCTCCGTGACCTTAATCTGAATCGGCGTCTTTTGGGACCGGTATCCTGGTCAGAGACACTACTGCTTCGTCCTATACTCTGAGGGGTCCTGGTCCCAAGCGGCTGTCTTCCGCGCCCAAAATCCTTCAAATCAACTGATAGGCTCTGGCGGCCATCGGACTGAGAGGCATAAGACGAGGGTCGTCCAGTACCAACGGAACTTCTTCCTTGAGCCTGCTCGTGCTGGGCATCGTGGACAACTAGAAAGGAGGGATCTGGGTAGAGCGTATTCCCATCTTTATTGATCAGTCTGCTCTTGTTTTGCGCAACCTCAACCCAGGCTGCATCGGCAAGGAGCTCCTCAGGATTTATCAGCCAGTCAAGCCTGGGTCTGCGAGCTTTCAGGCTACCTGTGTGACTAACGCGTCGTAGACTGGAAGGCGGAGAGACAGCCGAAGGATCACCATCAGCCATTCCCTGATCCAATGGTACTTCAGTCTTCCGGCCCTGGAAAGGTGGAAGCTTGAGACATTCCAACGGCGTTCTGGCCTGACGAATATATCCAGTCTCGATCGAATTTACCCAACTGTGAACTTTATCGATATCGTTCCATCCTTCTGCTTCAGGGTCGATAGGACAACGCCCGCGAAACCTCACTTTGCGATTACGAATCGCCTGTAATGGGTTGTAGACACGGTGCGGCGGGTGCTGCTCATCCGAATTCTGACTGGGTTCAGTTGTAGAGTGGTCATCGCACGCCTTGAGGGGAGGGAGAGATGGAAGAAGGCGAAGGTATTCGTTGCGTAGTTCAAAATGCCGACGAGCACTTGCAGCTCGGGCCAATGTCCCTGCTGAGAAACCTTGCGGCATGGGATCGGACACCGCGGACTTTGGAAGCGAATTCAGAACATCGTTTGTCATCATCGATATTGGCGGCCTAGAAGACCTGACATGATCATCTCTCGAGGACTGCGCAGCATTATGCCCTCGATATGAGCCGTGGCTCGGGACGCTCCCTGCAGCTGAAGCACGACCATCGCTAGATGATGCCCATGTACCCCCAGCAACTGGATCTGAAGTATGATATCCCGCATTTCCCTTCTTCCTTGACTCACTGAGGTTTAGAGCGAGATTAACAATCTGCAGCGAGTCTTTATCCAAGCCTAGTCCTGCCTGATCGTGCCGACTTTCTGCGCGGCTCCCCGCCTGGTGGTCTGAACTTTGGCCTTGGGGTTCTGGGCGCGTTGTAGCAGCTCCGGGCGGATGAGGAGAGCCGTCGGTCTCTTTCTCCTCTATGACATCTTGACTGATATCATCCGATTCCTTCGTAGACCCTTTATGCCGACTCCAACGAAACCGCGATCGTTTCTTAACAGCAGGCGCTGCGTCCGAATTCCCACGCTTCCCTCCATGATTTATGTCCGGACTGTGCGTTTGCGAAGTGCCGGTTCGGACGCTTTTCGTTCGCGGAAGAAATGAATCGACGAGGAACCCGCTGGAGCTGGCCGTTCGTCGTTGGCTTCTGCTGCCCTGCTCTTCACCCCGAGAGCTGCCCCCGACTGACTCCCCCGTGTTCTGCTCCTGATTCATCTGCAGCGCTGCGTTCCACTTCTATTCAGTTGATAATGCGATCATTTCCGAATTCCGCAGGTCTCGTCTATCCTCCACGCGCATCGTTGAAGGGCGGCGGGGGCGGTATCATTCGCGCTTGGGCAGTCAGTTCTATTGAACAAGGGGTCCAGTTCGGGTAACGCAGCGACAAGGTGGCGCGGTTTCAGAAGAACAAAGATAAGAGCAAGTTTTGAGTCTGCGAACTGGATATAATTGGGGAAGAGTGAAACCGCAAGGCTGCAAGAATAGTAACATGACGGGATCGTCATTGGCCGCGACTCCTGTCTGTAGTGTGCCTGAGGCAGCACATCATACTTTGTATCTACGGAGTACTAAAGCATCATAAGTGGGTGCACAAAAGAAATCTACTAGAGTTGTCTAGAGGCGGGAAATATAACTAGAGATACATGTCCTGTTCACAGGAAATAGGTGTTACAGCCAAGCGAAGAAACAGCGGATAGTACCTATCTACTCAACCCTGAGACACTGCAGACGGGCCTCGGTTTCAATCACCTGGAAAGATTTGTTAGTTCGGTGCTCTGCATACAGCGTCGTGAGGATGGACTTACTTCTAGAGCCTGCTTCACCTCCAAAACTCTGCGCACGTCCGCCAGCCAGTCCTTGCTCAGAATCTTGGCCCATCCCTTGAGAGAGTTCATCTCACGAGCAGCATCATCCAGGTTTCCTTCTTCCAACAGATTTTCCGTCCGCAGAAGCACACTCTCGACGTCATCGCTTCCAGCCTCGGCATCCTTCTTGAACATCACCTTACTCAGAACCAGACTTGCTGCGTGGCTCGCAATACCAGCATCTTCGGGAAGCAGGCTGGCTTTGCGGACCTCATCGGCAACACGACGGAAACGCTCGATGATTTGAGATGTTGAAGGGATGCCGCGCTGGTAGGCTGTGGGGTTGATGGACGCAATGGCGGCTTCGACGACGGGGTCGTCACCAGCCAATTCTTTAACGGCGACCAGTTCTCGCACGAACGGTCGAGGAACGCTCGAGCGCTCGAGCGCAGATCGCACTGCATCGACAGCAACCTGGAGTTGTTGAGTCTTGAGGTTGGTATCGATCACCTCCCTCCAGCCGGTAGTGAGCTTCTCCAGTTCGCTGACGCTGGAGGTGAGCTCAGACAGCTTGCTGAGACGGCCGTCTCGTTCCCGCTCAACCAGATCCTTCACTTCGTGCAAATATTTGCGGTTCATCTCGATGGCCTGCTCAACAAGCTCGTTCTGAAGACGCTGCTCGGCGATCTCCTGGACTCTTTGCAATTCCGTCTGAATCTTCTGCTGGTAGGCGAGCGCTAGCTTCTCACGCTCTGCCTCAAATTCCTCGCGGTACTGGGCAGCATCGTGAGAACGTGCCTCGTCAAAGCGGCGAATGAGTTCACGAGCAGACTCGTCGAACGTAGCGTGGGCATCTTCGATTTCTTTCTGAGCTGCGCGACGCGCCTCATCCCGAACGCCCAAGATCTGCTCGCCAATCTTCTGAAGCTCCTCCTTCGCCTTCTCGACCGGCTTGGAGTATTTACCCGAGTTCTCGTCCGCGCTGATCACAGTGATAATGTCGTTGAATGTCTTGACCAACTCCTGAACGATTGGCTCGTCGCCCTCACTGACCTTCGCAAACTCGAGAGTAGTAATTGAAGATGAAGGAGTCTTCTTGGGCTCTTCCTTCGGCTTCTCAGGTTCATTCTGGGGTTGCTTCTTAGCCTGCTTGACGGTAGAGGTCTTCTCTTCGGGCTTTGCTGCGGCGGGCTTCAATGTCGCCTCGTCGGCCTTAGCACTCATGTGAGGACCAGGCTGAGACACATCACTGCTGGTTTCCTCGACTTCCTTAGAGTAAAGCCCACTCTTACTCGGGATGGTGACTCGGCTGCCCTCATCCCGAGGTCCAGCGGGGAGACGGTTTTTGTTTCTCAGCGTGTTCGGGAATCGACGGTAGAAATCGCGCTCCTCGAAGTAAAGAACGGATTCCTCACCGTAAGGGACATATTCGGTGAAAAAGTCATGGAAATTGTCGGACTTGAGTGCCAAAAAGACACCCCCACCGTATGCAAGACCAGACGTAAGGATGAGGTAAATCAGGAACCTTCGGAAGCGGCCTGTCTTGCGAACAGGTGCTGGAGCTGGGGTTTCAGAGCCTGCATTAATCTTAGCATCCTGGGCAATTGTTTTTTTCACCGGGTTGCGGCAGGCGATGCTTGCGTACCTGGCGACTGTTTCGCGGCGGTCTCTGGGGGTACTGGGGTGTCGGAGGAAGGAGTAGCAGGAGTAGGAGGTTTGGAGTCAGCGAAGTATCGCTATATAGAATTAGCACACGGTAACCCAAAAGAAAAAAGACCAAGCGGGTGTGTTTTCGTCATCATACCTGACCAGCCAGTCGGCTACTTGCTCCGGCCCTAGACAGCCATTGAGGAGTCGCCCGTTGACGAGCAGTAGACGACAGTATTTGCCGGCTCTGTAGAACAGAAGATCGCAGCATGATGAGCCGCACAACTGTTGGTATATGGATTAGGGCGTCTCCGTTGAACGGGATATGATGATGAGAGGGAGTTGAAAACAGCGGATCGGATCATCGCCAAGTCACGGGACTTTACCTTTTCCGCCAACTTCCAATGTCGGCACCCCGACTTGAATAGCAGCTCCCACTTTGAGCTTGGGAAAAAGACTTTACGATTTCCATGTGTGGATGTACTATAGCTGATTTATAGACATCCATGTGGAGGGAAAATAGCCCTTTTACTGCACTCAGACAAATTATTCGGTGCACAGCATCTATCAACCTACCCTAGCAATAACTAAATGGGTCAAACGCTCAGGATCTAGCACAATATATTATGTAGTCATAGCATACTGGAAACTATAAAAAAAAAAGGTGAATCGAGGTAGGAAATGTAGCATAGAATGGACCCAATTGAGAAACGATACTAACGCCGAGAGCAAATGAACCAACAACAGATAGTATCAGTGGTACAACGAAAAGCAATCTACCCGTCTGAATACTTGGCGGACGGTCAAACCAATCTAGACTTGAAGGTCAATCTGTGTCTCTGTATGCGACGGCGTTTATCATGGACATTGTTGTGATAAAATGGTGGCGAGACACCGGATCAAGCGAATCGGATATTAAATGTCGAAGCGTAGCACGACGGGGCCGGCCAGCCGAAGCAATGCCAAAACTACCTTCGGAGTCAGAGCACGTTTGACCATTGTTGAGACAGTTGATTTCCCGTTGGACCCAACCAGCCAACAGGCGTACGACTTCTGTGCTTAAACGGAGAAAAGGACGGACAGTAGAACCTCACGACAGCAGATACAAGGAAGCAAAGGCACTGCAAGCCTCTAGCAATTGCAAGCGCCGCCGCTCTGGGTTCCCGGTGCTTCCGGCCGGAGGTCAACTCCAGGGCGAGGTGCTGTTCGCATATTTCGAGGTCCGGCTTGATCGAGTGGGAGCTTTTTCGCAATCGCTGTGAAGAGGTCGCGAACATTCGAGGACGTTTTGGCCGATGTTTCGAAGAATAGTAATCCGGCTTCGCGCGCATATTCTTCGGCATCGGCAGTAGGAATGGCCCTCTTGTCGGGGCTCTCCGTGACAAGATCCAGTTTGTTACCCGCTAAAGCGATAACGATGTTCTCATTTGCTTGACGTTGCAGTTCCTTGACCCATGATTTGGCTTTGTCTAGCGAAGACTGTTGTGGTTCAAGGCTGTTAGCAAAGCGACCGAGCAAAGGGTGAGCAAATCCGGAACATACGGCTTGGGTGATATCATAGACAACGACGGCACAGTTCGCATTACGATAGTACATAGGAGCCAGAGACTTATATCGCTCTTGACCAGCAGTATCCCAGATTTCGAACTTCACCGTCGTGCTTTCGTCCAGCGAGATGGTCTGTGTGAGGAAGGCAGCGCCGATCGTCGATTCTCGATAGTCGTCAAATTGATCCTAAAACGAGTCAGCGACCGAGCATATGCGTTGTTTGTAAGAGCGCACCTTGACAAATCTCAATACCAATGAACTCTGTATCATAGCAAGTTAGCGACCGCAGACCGACAGAACACTAAAGGAGACGAGGTTATATTAACCTTTCCGACGGCAGATTCTCCTGAAAATGGTATAAATGTCAGTCATCTTGTACACCATATGAGAGACAGGGATTAGATAGGGGAACCAACCGAGCAAGACGAGCTTGAACTGAGCGAATCTAGCACCTGGACGGGCGCCTGCTGGGGCTCTGGAAGCCATTCTGGAAACGGTCGAAGAGGGAGCTCTGGATAGCGGTGCGGGATAAAGGGGCGGAATTTATGAAGGCTGAGCGCCGCTCGATGAAATGGTGGAGGGAAAGTAGTGATAAGAGTGTCGAGAGGTGATGAGCGGGCCGTCGATCGAAGAAAGTGGCTAAGGTGGTGGTGGTAGTAGCAGGCAACGTTGTTAGGTCGGAGTTGGCTGATGACGAAGGAGAGTCTGGTCAGCCACCCAGAGCCTGTCACTGGCCTTCGCTGCGGAGCGGTGTCTGTTCCTGCCTCCCTCTATGCCTAGGCATTGATTGCTCCCACAGCTCTCCGTTGCAGCACATGCTTCCCGCATCAGCTCAATAATAACAACTATTTGTCGGAAGCAGCTCTCCTTTCCTTCAGATCAGATCTACCCGTCAACACAAAACCCGATTTCTCTTGACAAACATGTGCTGAATATCCCCACAAATTTCCCACCGAGTCTTTCATTTGTCCTCCCTTTCTTTCAATCATTCTCTAGATATCTAATCAGTCCTCGTCATCAAGCCCTCACCAGTGGGCATCGCCGCAATGGTTGCTTCTATCCTCCCTTTTCGAGACATCAATCTCCACGCATCCCCTACTCATTATGCGTTCACTTCACCCTCCTCGCCTAGCGCTCCTACCCTCGTGGTCGAGCGTCCTACCGGTGACTTGCGCTTGAGCACTGGTGCATTGTCTGGTGCGAAGCGCATCTCGAGTATCGCGGGTATCCTTGGTATAGTCAAGTTGAAGCTTGGTATGCGGTCTCCTCAATTTCATGGCGTTTGACAACGATGCTCATTTCTTATCTTGCATAGACAAGTACATTATCATCATCACCAAGGCTCAGCCTATGGGTCGATTGCGCGGTCATATGGTCTACAAAGTCGGCGGTACTGAATTTCTTCCCCTCCGCGAACGACCGTTGCATGATAATGACGAAGACGCCTACTTGTCAATGTTGAAGGAGTTGCTTCGGACTGGACCGATGTACTTCTCTTATGCCTTGGACCTCACCAACAGCTTCCAGCGTCAGTCGCAGAGCGATGCCAACCTACCGTTGTGGAAGCGAGCCGACGATCGCTTCTTCTGGAATCGATTTCTTCAGTCGGATCTGATCGACTTCAGCCTTGGTGAGCAGGATACGACAAGCGTCCGTTATGGTCCACAGCCCGGCGCTGACCCTTATATCCTCCCGGTGATATTCGGAATGCTGCGTATCACGCCAGCTCGGGTGAAATCAACCACTTTTACTTTTGCGCTCATCACTCGGAGGTCGAGACATAGGGCTGGCACAAGATACTTTTCACGCGGCATTGACGAGCAAGGGAACGTATCCAACTACAACGAGACCGAACAGATTGCGATCCTCAATGATTCAACTGGTGGTCTATCTGGATTTGCCGGGGGCCAATCTATGACTTCAGAGAAGCCTGCGGATGTAGGGCAGGACCCTCAGGTTTTCTCGTTTGTGCAGACGCGAGGCAGCGTTCCTGTGTTTTGGGCGGAAGTCAACAACCTAAAATACACTCCCAAACTTCAAGTTCGTGGAGTAGAGACGGCAGTGCAAGCCGCACGCAAACATTTTGCCGAACAAATCAAATTCTATGGTGACAACTACCTTGTCAATCTTGTGAACCAAAAGGGCAGGGAAGAGCGCGTCAAGAGGGCTTACGAGCAGTTGGTTCGGGTTCTTGTATCCTCATCAAGTGAATTGACTGAGGCAGATGACGAATCCTCGGAGAAGCTCCATGTATTGGAATCGGACCATCCACAAAAGGAGATGGATCGTTTGCATTACGTGTACTTCGACTTCCATAATGAGACAAAGGGCCTCAGGTGGCACCGTGCGGAGCTACTGATGGACCGCCTCATTAACGGTCTAAACCAAGGCGGTTACTTCCGTGGTGTAGAGAACCCGGGAGCTCCTGGTGGACAACTAGAGCCGAGAGCTTTACAGTCAAGCGTCGTCCGGACGAATTGCATGGATTGTCTGGATCGTACCAATGTCGTTCAGAGTATGCTCGGACGTTGGGCCTTGACAAAACAGCTCACGGACGCGGGCATTCTTCGGCCGGGAGAAGCAGCTAACGATGACCGCGAGTTCGAGAATCTGTTCCGTAACATCTGGGCGGACAATGCCGATGTTGTCTCCAAGGCATACTCCGGAACCGGTGCGTTGAAGACTGACTTCACTCGAACCGGTCAGCGGACCAGAGCTGGCATGCTCCAAGACCTCAGCAATTCAATTACTCGATATGTACGCAATAACTTCCTGGATGGCCCCCGTCAGGATGGTTTCGACGTTTTCTTGGGAACTTATCTTCCACCCCAATCCACCCTCGGGAACCTCCAGATCTTTGTGGATCGTCGGCCACTCATCATTCAGTCTATCCCCTATATTTTTGCTACAGGCCTCTTTATGATCCTTGTTGCCACTTTCACACGGCGCCTTCCAGATGCCGCAGTGTGGCCCTTGCGCTTCTTCATTGTTTTCTGGCTTCTACTTTCGGCCTGGTGCGCTCGATTTATACTTGCGCATGGAATGCTCTATGTAAGTTGACCACACGTGAATACGACAGGGTTTTTTGCTAACAGACGGCTTTTCTAGGTGAACTGGCCGAAACTGAACACACCTGCAGCGGGCTCGGAAGGTTATCAAGATGCCCTCATCAAAGCTCGTTCGGATCCAATTCTCGGACAACTACTTCCGTCTGGAAGACACCAGCGAGGCTATAGTAATGCTCGTCTCGGCTTCCTGGAAGAAGGAAAAACCAGGATCGAGTAGTCATATTCTCCGTACCAATAGAGGCTCCCGCTATTGCATTCCTGTCTTATGCTCCTCTTTTTTCAATCTCACCATGCTGGGCATACTGTTCATTCATTCTATCTTATTCTTTCTTCCTTTTCATTTCCTTCTGGTCTACTTTATCCCTAACTCATTAGTCGTTTCTTTTCGCGCCATAGGAATTATCATATGCAGGCAGAGGCCAATAATACTTTATATCATTCGGCATACTACAAGATTCTCAGAAGCATCTGAAACAATACGCTGACAGCCGTGTGCAAGTAATAGAAAGTTGTTGGCGTACGCTCGAGTCAGCTATACAAATTATCACGTGATCAGATTACTAGGACCACAGTCTATCGGAGATTATTTGCATCTTTTTTACATTCAACGAGGGCGGGATTGTCGCGAGAAATCCTTTCCTATACATCCATGCAAGGGGCATTTTTCCCCAGGTGCTTCTGCAAGTTTCAACCGCGGTCATTTTCCCTGCATTCTACAGCCATGGCTCGAGACTATGCGGTAAGTGAAGACTTGATCCGACGAGCACTTTAACGCAGCACTGACTATATCCGGCAGGCCGCAATCACGGCGCTCAACTCGTTGCAATCCAATTCCCTGGTCATCAAGACATTCAACACCCCCGAAAACAGAAAAGCGCTCAATCTCCAATCAATCCCGGAGGCTATAGAATGGCTGCGTCGCGTCGGGTACAAGGTTCGTGGAAACTACGACCTTGCAGCGCAAAGCGATCGCTAACGCACTGGTGCTCGTATAGCCTTCTGATTTGAATCGTCTCAATCCAATCCACGTTGCCGGTACGAAAGGCAAGGGCTCGACGTCGACTTTCATCTCCTCTATCCTTCATCAGTATACGCCTTCCCGATCCTCGTCCCCTAAGGTCAATAAAGTCGGCCTTTATACTTCTCCACATTTGCGATTTGCCCGTGAGCGTATAAGGATCGATAGTGAGCCATTATCCGAAGAGCAATTCGCGCGATATTTCTTTGAAGTCTGGGATCGCCTCGATGACGCTGCCCGGGCAGCTGGGGAGGATCCAAGCAATCTCTCGACAAAACCGCAGTACTTCAGATACCTAACTCTCATGGCTTTTCATACATATATAAGTGAAGGTGTGGATGCAGCCGTCATTGAATGCGGAATCGGAGGAGAATACGACTTTACCAATGTTATCGAGCAGCCGGCAACCACAGCAATTACAAGTTTGGGGATCGACCATGTTGGCATGTTGGGAAATACCATTGAAGAGATCGCGTGGCACAAGGGTGGCATTATCAAGGCCAATGCTAACATATTCAGCGCCCCCCAGCCACCAACTGCCGAGAAAGTTCTTCATGAGCGTGCTACCGCCAACAATACCGAGCTCAAGATTGTGGCGAGCCATCCCTACCTAAGGAAAGAAAGCGGAATCAAACTTGGTCTAGCCGGCGACTTCCAATATGGCAATGCCGCACTGGCTGTTGCAACTGCTGGAGATTTTCTCAGGAAGATCGGCGACGAAAACATGACTTCTGGCCTCATGGAGCAACCCTTACCTGAGCCGTTCCGCAGAGGTTTAGAACAAGCGCGGCTAGAGGGAAGATGTCAAACCAAACGTGAAAAGCATGTCAGCTGGTATGTTGATGGTGGCCACACGCAGGAGAGCATCAAGCTCGCCGGTCAATGGTTTGCTTCACAAATTCAGGCCAATTCTTCATCAGAAGCTTCGGCAGCGAAGAAGTTGCGGGTCCTGATCTTCAACCAGCAGACTCGAGATAGCAATTCCTTAGCTCAGACACTCCATGATACTCTCAAGGCCGCTCTCAGGTCTGGCACGCCATTTACCCATGTGATATTCTGCACAAATGTCACGTATAAGGACTCTGGTTACCGCCCAGACCTTGTCAGCATCAACTCGAATGCGGATGCAGTCGAGAAGTTGGAGGTTCAGAAGGGGCTGGCAGAGAAATGGAACACCATTGATCCTTCGGCCGATGTTCGCGTCTACAGCACAATCGAAGAAGCCGTCGATTTCACTCGAGATCTCGCCTCGAAAGAGCAGGGCCGCGTTGAGGGCGATGAAACACCAATCATGACCTTCGTTACTGGAAGCCTGCACCTTGTCGGGGGCTTTCTTGATGTGATCGAGACTAAGCCGGGTCCCTAGGAGATACGGTATACCCCGGTTGCCAGATCATGTCTCACGATTGATGACACCTATTTTATGAGAGTTCAACATCCTATACCTTCAAATGGCGTATGCATTTCGGAATTCAACACAGCACATATTTGTGTCTAGCATAGAGCAGGAGTGGCGTGGGTCTTCAACGTATAGAGTCGCTAATGTTTAAAAGCATTGTAGTTCAGCAGTTTCTTTATCTTTAATGAAACGGCATCATCGTTTTTCGAATCCAAATGCATACAGAGGCAGGTGTAGAAGTCTCAAGGTCTACCCTGGTTTATTCTTATTCTTTTACTTGAGGACAACCGGGGCCTTACCTACATTATAATTGAGGGCTGTATACATCTAGATAGACACGTGCTGGGTCTTGCATGCTTTCTCCGCAAAACAATAAGGCCACTTTTCGGTGACGTGGGGCTTGAAAACCTTCAGATTCCCGCTTCCGCTCAAGCTTCCTTCTTCACCTCCCCACCACAGCCATGTCAGACTCCAAAGATTCAAAGGGCAAGGCCCCTCAGGTCCGTTACCAGCTCAAATATGAAATGTGGTTTAACTTTACTGATTTATGCCTATAGTCCAACAATGCGGAGCAAACGGTCCCAGGTGGAAAACTGACCCCGCAGGCGGCCGAGGCCCTGTTGGAAAACAATCCCGCCCTGAAGAATGAGCTGGGTGAATTGGACAAGGACAAGGCGGTGGATGCGCTGCGGAAAATGGACATCTCTGAGCTGTTGACGGGCCTTTCTCTAAGTGGGAAGAACACGAAGGATATGGCGGCGTTCAAGTTCTGGCAGACGCAACCCGTACCCCGCTTCGACGACGCGAGCAGCGCTACTGGAGGACCGATCAAAATGATTGACCCCGAGAAGGTATCGAAGGAACCGGATGCGTTGATCGAAGGCTTTGAATGGACGACCCTGGACCTGACGAACGAGGAGGAACTGCGAGAGCTGTGGGACCTACTCACTTACCACTATGTTGAGGATGATAATGCTATGTTCCGGTTCAGATACTCGAAGTCATTCCTGCACTGGTATGTCTACCCATGTGTCTTCTGAGGGTTTTGGTTTGGTGATTGACAGTTATCTGAATTTATAGGGCATTGATGTCGCCGGGTTGGCGCAAAGAATGGCACGTCGGAGTCCGTGCCACCAAGTCGCGCAAGCTGGTCGCTTCGATTTCCGGTGTCCCTACGCATGTCCGCGTACGCGGTCAAAAGGTCAAGGTCACCGAGATCAACTTTCTTTGTATTCACAAGAAGTTGCGATCCAAACGACTGGCGCCCGTCCTCATCAAAGAAATAACCCGCCGCTGCTACCTCAACGGCATCTACCAAGCTGTCTACACTGCCGGTGTTGTTCTCCCTACGCCGGTCTCGTCCTGCCGATACTACCATCGCCCGTTAGACTGGCTGAAACTCTACGAGGTCGGCTTTTCTCCTCTTCCCGCCGGATCTACCAAGGCTCGGCAAATCACCAAGAACCACCTCCCAAGCAGCACGTCGACGCCCAACCTGCGACCTATGGAGTCCAAGGATGTTGATGCTGTCCACGATTTGCTGGAGCGATATCTCAAAACTTTCGATCTTAACCAAGCTTTCGACCGTGAGGAGATTGAACATTGGCTGGTGTACAAGGAGAATCCTCAAAAGGAGCAGGTTGTCTGGTCATATGTGGTGGAGGACCCAGAAACCCACAAGATCACAGACTTCTTTTCATTCTACAACCTTGAATCTACCGTGATCCAGCACCCTAAGCACGACTGCGTTCGCGCGGCCTACCTCTACTATTACGCTACCGAGACTGCCTTCTCAGGCGATAAGAAGGCACTCAAAGACCGACTTCAGATGCTGATGAGCGACGCTTTGATCCTCGCTAAGAAGGTAGGTTCTGATCTTGCATCCATTATTATAAGTTGTCATTGCTAACATATAGTAAGGCCCGTTTTGACGTATTCAACGCTCTTACTTCTCAGCACAACCCTCTCTTCCTGGAGCAGCTTAAGTTCGGTGCCGGTGATGGACAGCTCCACTTTTATCTTTTCAACTACAGAACCCCCGCAGTCCCTGGAGGAGTCAACGACAAGAACCTACCAGATGAGAACAAGATGGGCGGTGTGGGCGTTGTGATGCTTTAGGGTAGTCTTATCTCTTGGTCGCTACTTGTACCTAGCTTCCCAGTATTGGTTGCTTCAGAAGGTTTATGAGCAAATAACGACTTCAATGTTCTATTTAAATGAATGAACATCCGGTAGGCAATAAGTGCTAAAAATCCCTAGAGCGGGCTGTGCTTGTTGCCTATGTATGGTCCGTATACTTCGTGCTAGCGCCACTATATTTATCCGCGTTCGGTGGTGACGTCCCATTCCGGCCCAGATCATCTCAGTCTTTCTCCGCATCAACAAAGCTGTCTTGATCAACAGAGTGCATCATCCCATCTATTTGGAAAGAGTCCATCAAGTGCTCGAGTTCCCTTCTCTATGTGATTGGCATTTGCCTCCTTGATCAGACCACCTGCATAATTGAGGTCGAACCACCCGCCCTACTTAGGCTTACATTCAATCTATCGGATTGCCGATCACAAAGGCTGGCCTTGGACATCGTTGAGATAGCTTGCATCCCATTTTAGACTTCTACGAGCAAAATGGGCGCAGGACAGTCTCATGAAGACTCTCGCTATTCAACTCCAGGTTGGTGTGCCTGTTTCTACGCCCAAGAAACCTACAGCTATTGCATTACATCCATTGAAGAGCAACTCTAATATTGGAGCAGAACAACTGAGTTTGACACTTGCGGAGCGCTTTGCAACAAAATGCTTTACACCGTTAGAGCTCACCCACTTTAAGGACAACTTCTATTCTAACGCAACTGAGCAAGGCGGGCTCAGGTACTGGAATGAGAAGACCCTGTCCGACTTTCTTGGCATCCCAGATCACAGCGATGCCGATTGTCCTCTTGATGCTGGGCCAGTTATCTTCCGCATGGTTTCTTATCTGGGGGCTTTCCCCTTCCAAAACTCACTAGCTCCTAGTGTCCTCACATTCGAGGCTATGGTCAAGGTGGCTGTGCTCTTGACAGAACGATATGGAAAGGTTCTAAGACGAGGACAAAAGAATAGAATCAAGTTATTGTTTGGCAGTCTGGCTGATGTTGCGAGGAAGGAAACGAAGAATCCCGCTGAGAATGAGAATGAAGATAGCACCGAGGACACGGCTAGGTCACACGCAGCTGGGTTCGACATTGATGCGCCGGCCAATGACCAGTACGATGAGGATGAAGACGATGATGACCTTGCCCTCGCTGCACTTGAATCATTGGATGCCATCGAAGTCTTTAAACAAGACTCTCGCATTGATAAGAGAGTCTATGAAGCGCGTATCTCTACGAGCACATTTCAACGCCTTCTGATGCTCCTTATTGTGATTGCGCCTCTAAAACCTTTGGAAAATGTTCAGGTATATACAGCTGACTTGAACGAAGAGCGAATGGAATCCGTTCGAGGAGAAGCGGACAGTATCCTGGCAGCCTTTGAACAGGAGTCGTCGGGAGGAATCAGTTACAAAACCTTCGCAGACACCATCACAACCTCCTTCCCCTACCTTTTTGATCCATTGACGCCCTTGTTTGAGCATCTTCTTTTCAGCAAGAACTTGGACTTTTCCCAAAACCATGGAAGTGATGCCGCTGAACCAAAGCCAGATATACCTTCAGTGAAACCCTCACTCATATCCATCACTCTCCCCGGGAGCTTTGAATCGTCCATACTGAACCCGAGTAATGTGTCTCACCTTTCCTTCTTTCTTCCTTCCACATCAATCAAGCAGAATCTTCTGCAAGGCAACATCCATCTCCATCCTGTCTTCTCAACGACAGCGCACGGCTCCTCTTTAACCTCATTCTCCCACAACGTCCTCACCTGGCAATCCGGTACACTGCTCATTCTCTATGGTTCAAATCGAGATACAGGAGATATGCTCACAATTGGCGCATACCTCCCTCAACCATGGAAATCACCACATTCAAGCCACAGCACATCCAAATACTCTACCTCTGTGCTCCCATCACTCTTTCAACTATCTCCGAAACACATCGTTCTACAAGGAAACCCGTCTTCTTCCATATTTGATAAGCCAAGCACGCCGACTGCTTATTTCTCAACTGACCACGGCATCTCGATTGGCTGCCAGCTCCCACCATCCTCGCGGACACAAAAATTACCACCCACACCCCTCGGAGCAGGAAGTCTCACAATCAACACAAGCCTTGAATCTGCCGAATTCCACGTCGCCCCCTTCGGACACAACGGCGCCTTCCTTCCACCGAGTCCCCAGCCTTCAACATCAAGTCCCTCCCACAAATCCACAACGCATATCGACATCTACAACCTCGAGATCTGGGGTCTAGTGCCTGACTCCAAGGGGTCTTCACCTACCTCACAAGGGTCCAAAACTGCTATCGAGCTCCAGCAAGCAAATTGGGACTTTGAGGCTAGGGAAGCGGAACGCAGACGGCATGTGAATATAAGTGCTGGGGCTGGGGATTCGGCCTTTGAGAATGCGCGGTGGTTGCTTGAAACGGCGGGTGTGATTGGGGATAGTAGTGGTGCTGGGAGGAGTGGGGGTAGTGCTTGATCTTCGTGGTCTTTGCTGGTTTCTTCGGGCCTGAGAGCGCCCTTATAATTTGATGTGGTCTACGCACAATGTTACTTTATGCTTCAAGAAAGAAATTGATACCTTAACCGACGAAGAATGTAACGAAGAAGGGATCGGTGTATCTTTATAGCAGTAACTATACCAACGCTAATACAATGTAGAAAGGGCCTGGTTACTGCCCAAAAAGAATGATAATAATAATAATAGTAATAAGTTAAAACATCGTACAGGATACCGAGACAATGCATCACATACCCAACGGAACAAGCCCCGTCGGAGGACCATAGAAGTCTTTCAACTCCTCTTCCTCCTCCTCATCGACAACAAGCCCGTCCGTATTCTCACCATCCGAGTCTTCGCCAACAGTCCTACCGCGTGACAACTTGCTGCGTCCGGGACCAGATCCAGTACCAAGGCCCGACCCATTTGCGGGAACCGGTGTACCGCCTTTCTTGCTATCATTCTCAGACTCGTGGTCCTCAATTGGTTGATCGCGGGGGAGTCGGTAAGCGAGGAAACCATCCGGAGCGCGCTCAGCGCGGTCCATGACTTCGTTCATGTACTTGCGAACTTCTTCCTGGGGTTTCACGACTCGGGCTAGCGGCTCGAGGGTCTTGGGATTTGAGCTGTAGATTCGGAATGTGATGGGTTGGTAATACTCTTTCAGGGTTGGGGGCTGCGGTTTCTTGGCATTGGGATCTTCTGGCGGCTTCTGGTCGCTTGAGCCCTCTTGAGTGGACTGCTTGTTGTCTGGAGCAGAAGGTTCCTTCGTTTCCGGATGTGGTTGGTTGTTATCTCCTGCTTTCGCATTGGGTTCTGCATCCTTGGCTTTGTCCTTTTCTTTATCCTTGGCCTTCTTTGATTTCGGCGCTGATTTCCCCTTTGCTCGGGAGGGCCCAGCATCCGTCGCTGTCTCGATCGGAAACGGTAGATTCGGGTCGACCTTTCGAACTAGCAAGAAAGACGCAAGGACTATAGTTCCGCCGGAAAGCCATTCTAAGATCGTGTTTTCTGGGAAAAGGTAGCGGTCACCTGACCCTGCATGACCTGAGGTGCTGCTACCGTATGGCGTCAAAGGCGAAGTGAACTCGAAGACCACGGACTTATAATTTAACCTTGGTGTAGGGGCCGGGCGCGGAGGAGTGGCCCGGTAATAAGGAGCGGGCGATCCATGTTGCGGTGGCCGAGACTGAATTGGCTGCGCCTGATACGGAGGCTGTTGATACTGATATTGTGGGCCAGGTCTTTGGCCCATTCCCTGTTGTTGCTGTAGTGGCGGCGGTAATGACTGCGTTGCGGGGCTTTGCTGTGACCCCGGAGCGACGCTGGGGCTTGAAACACGAGGAGCAGCTACTGGCGCCGCTGTGCCTACACTGGGCTCTTGTTTCACCTGAGGTGTTGCCGGGGATGGCTGAGACGCAGAAGCCTGCTGGTTTGGTGGCACCGCACCTGTGCTCTGGGGTGTTGACGTAGAAGGTTGAGCCTTGGGTATCTGTACTTCAACTCGAGGCCGTGGTTGAGAGAGGTCTTGCGGCTGTGCTTGTGTTGACGACGATTGCTGGTTTTGTGACGGTTGTTGCTGCGGAGTTGCTGGTGCAGCTTGGATTGGCGTCTGCTGAGGCGCTTGAGCTGCCGGTTGGGACGGCCGAGGAGACGGTTGCGCAGGGGTTGGTGTTGAAGGCTGGGAGGATTGCTGTTGCTGTTGCTGCTGCTGTTGTTGTTGGCGGCGCTGTTGTTGCTCCCGTGCTCGTATAATCGCATTCAATTCATCAATATGGGCCTGGAAAGTCCGTAGCTGTTCCTGTGTCGCATTGGTTGAGGCAACCAATCTCATTAAGGCCTTAAGCTCAGGGTCCTGCGCAGCCCGAGTAGCAAGCATCTGGATGACGGGGTCGGGGTTCGGTTTCTGGGGTTGAGAAGGAGGATTTTGGTTGGCCGCTGGCCGCTGCGTGGATTGGGGACCAGGGGGTCGTTGAGGAGTCTGGTTGCTTGGTGTCCTGACAGGCCCCGGAGGTGGTTGGCGGTTGCCCTGCTGGTAGGCCGGAGATGGTGCGCCATGAGGTGGTTGGGGTTGATGCGGTCGTTGATTGACAGGTTGAGGTGCTTGAGGATAGGGTTGATATTGCTGGAAATTATTGGGGTGGCCATAGTGTACCATTGGTCGCTGCGTCTGCGCATACTGAATTGGCGGCGGCGCGTTCGGGTCTTTGACGGTATACAGCATCGCATCGAAAAGATGAGGCCCGACCACAATGTTGCAGGGACCAACTTTGGACATAGATTCCTTAGGCGGGTTCTTGCCTTCAAGTTGCTCCCTTTTTGTCTTCTTGGGCTTGGTCCAATAACGCTCGAGGATACCGTCGCTCAGCCATTTCTTCTTCGATCGTTCGAGGGAGGCGAGAAGTACCGCACTATACATGAGCGTTAGCATCTGAACCATCAAAAATAAACTTGATTCCATCAAAGCAGTGGATCTGTACCTCTCCGCGATCGATTGGTACTCTTTGAGCGAGAGGTCCGCGGGCTGCGCCGAAGGCAGAGTGGGAAGAGGCTCCCCATCCTTGATCTTGGTCGGAAGCGGTGTTTCGACAACTTCGGGGGTGGGCGCGGGAGATTGGGCGCTAGCGGGCGTGGGAGCCTTTCGTCTTGTCGTCTGTTGAGATTGCGTTGGAGATGATGCTCGCGTGGTCGCTTCGGAGACTCGTCGCTTGGCCGCAGGTTCGCGACGTTCACGAGCAGAGAGTCTGCGTTTCTCGGCCATCGATGGCGAAGGACTTTTTTATCAAGAGACACGCTGATATGGAAGCCCGTGAAAATAAATGGCGAGCATGTCGCGGGGAACGCGTCTGATGAGAGAGTTGCGGAGTCGCAGTCTGGAAAAAGAAGATCAATAACGCTGAAGCCTGAGGCACCAACGGCCTCTATCTCCGTCATCCTGCACTTATTCCTCTCCAATCTATCCTTACATATTCTTGAAATATCATTGAAGATAAGCCTTATCATCAAATAAACTGGTGATTTTCTGCTTTATCCCCGTTGTTGAGGTATAGGCGTCAACTTTACCCAGTACATATCAGTTGTCCTTACCAAACCTGCTGAGTATGTACATGCATCCATCAGTGATTTTGCATGAGGCCAAAGTATCTGTGCTAACTTGATCTCCAGAATTCACCGAGCATGGTCGAACTGAAGCCTATCTTCAAAAAGGCCTACTGGTCATTAGCAGCCGCCGGTCTGGTCTATGTGAGCATTGTTTGCTCCCTGACCTTCCCGCAAGTCCAGAGATTGTATGTTGCGGGAATCTGCAGGAGTTGCAGTGATGCTCCAGGAACTGACTTATTATCATCTGAAATAGCGCACTATATGCGAACAAGGTCAATCCTGCGGTATGGCAAGACGTCAACCTGGTGGAATCATTCGGGTTTCTGAGTACATTATTCTCATATACAACAGACCAAGATATTCATACACTGACTTCCTACAGAAACACAAGTCCAGCCATTCAATTTGGTCACACCCGACAATGAAACCCTCTATGGTTGGCATATTCTTCCCTTGCATCTTTGTCGAGAACATGAATCCAAGCTGGATTCAGACAAGCCAGCAAGCCCTGAGGACGATTATACTCTGAGTCCTGCGTTCAGGCTACTAGCTGATGACCCTAATGCTAGAGTTGTCGTGAGCTGTAAGCATTCTAGGCCTTATTTATGACTGGTTTCCTAACAAGCAATTGCCTATAGTCCACGGCAATGCCGCCCATCTAGGGTCAGCCACACGACCAGAGTCGTACCGCATGCTCCTCGGTCTTTCAACGCCGGCTAGCCCCATTCACGTCTTTGCCATCGACTACCGCGGATTCGGTATCTCCACAGGAACGCCCACGGAAGAAGGCCTTATCACAGACGGAGTCTCCCTCTTGAATTTTCTCACGTCCGGTCCGCTCAACATCCCACCATCTCGAATCGCAATCGTCGGCCAGAGCCTCGGAACAGCTGTCAGTGCCGCAGTAGCAGAGCGTTATGCATTTGGCTCCCCCAACCTCAACGAAATCCAACCTGCCATCAAAGACCCGGAGCCCTTTGCTGGCATAGTCCTCCTGGCATCGTTCAGTAACCTGCCCAATCTCATCGAGTCTTATAGTCTCAAGGGAATAACACCCCCTCTTCTATCTCCACTACGTGGTTACCCGCGCGTCCAGAACTGGGCTAGGAGCCATATCATCGACAGATGGGATACCGCAGGGCGGGTCGCGAGACTAACGGGTGTCAATGGCACACTATCGACCTCTAACCCTGCGTATGCAGAAAAGGGTCTGGATCTAGCTATCATCCATGCAAAAAATGACTTTGAGATTCCATGGTACGAGGGCCGCCGTGTCTGGGCTGCTGCAACGGGCGAGCGAGAGAAGTATGCACCTGGCGTTCTTCAGCACGAGAAGCGGGATGTCAACAACGGTCCTAGCGAGGTTCTGGTCTGGGAGAACAGATCTGGTAAGGATTCTGCGGCTGTCAAGAGAGTGCGGTGGGAGCGGGTCGCCTACGGAGGTACGTTCTTCATTGAATCTGAAGTCGAGGTAGTCACTAACTGAAGATGGCAGGGCACAACCGTGTTGCTACATATTCGGCGGCGGCTCTTGCTGTGCTAAGAGCATTCGAAGAATAGATACTGCGGTGACTGGACGCTGGCGATGAACTTATATCAAACCATCTAGAGAAAATCTAACCATTTCGCTAATCTTACATGAAGCATGAGAGGAGATATAGGATCGTAAGATTAATATATACACTTTGTAACTGAATGTCCCTGCTTTTTATCCTGAATTATTGCCGAAAGAAGCCAAAATGGCGCCATTGTGATGTGATGTTAAAACATGAGACGAAGACAAGCCCACAGGGTCGGTCTGTATCGCAGGGAAGGTAGGTAAGTAAGTAATACATTGCTCCAAGATTAGATGTCCGGAGAGAATTCATGAGAAGGCAGAGATGGAAGTCTCAGCCTATTTCTTGTTCCTGTCGGCTTGAGCTTGGAGGTACTTCTTGACGAGTTCGCGCCTGTAAATCGAGGTTAGCCTGATTTTTATGATTTATTTAAGAAGAGGGTACGTACTGCTCCTGAGGAGGTGCCTTCTCATAGTGGCTGAACTCCATGGTGTACTCTCCCTTGCCTTGGGTGGCGGCACGGAGGTGAGAACTGAAACCAAACATGCCGTTCAAACTGCAGTCAGCGTAGACAGTGAACTCATCAACACCGACTTCAGAGTCGTTAATCGTAGCACCGCGCTTGTTGAGAAGACCAATAACATCACCCTGGAACTCGGCTGGGGCGGTGACGACAGTCTTCATCAAGGGCTCGAGGACGGCCGGGTTACTCTCCTGGAAAGCCTTACGGAAGGCCTGCTGAGTAGCGTTCTTGAAAGCCATTTCAGACGAATCCGTCATGTGGGTAGCACCATCGTTGATGACCATCCTTGTTCCAAGCACCTTGTGGCCAACGAGAGGACCCTTGTCACAAGAGAGATGGAAACCCTTCTCACATGCAAAAAGGAACTTCTCGGAGATGGTTCCACCAACAATCTGCTCTTCGAACTCGTTCTCTTCGAGTTTGCCAGTGGGCTCCATCCAGCCGACAACGCGGGCGAAATCACCCGGACCACCAGTCTGTTTCTTGAGCAAGTGATCAAACTCGACACGGTGACCGATGGTCTCACGGTAGGCGACCTGAGGAGGTCCAGTCTCACAATCAACACGGTATTCACGACGCATACGCTCAACGTAGATGTCAAGGTGAAGTTCACCCATACCGGAGATTAGGGTCTGCTCGTTCTCCTCATCGAAGGTCACTCGGAAAGTAGGGTCTTCTCTTTGGAAACGGGCCATGGCCTTGGAGAAGTTTGCGTAGTCCTTGTTGTGCTTGGGCTTGATAGACAACGAAATAACGGGTTCCGGAACAAACATCGAAGACATGGTGTAGCCAAGTTGACCATCAGTGAACGAGTCACCAGATGCACAGTCCACACCGAACACAGCACAAATTTCACCTGCTCCAATCTCGGAAACTTCCTCCATTTCATTGGAGTGCATACGGACGATACGAGGAATTCTGACCTTCTTATCGTTACGTGCGTTGTAGACGTAAGAGCCCTTCCGGAGGGTTCCCTGGTACACACGGATGTATGTCAACTGCCCGAAGCTGCTTTCTTCCAGTTTGAAAGCAAGGCAGACTAGGGGAAGAGAGTTGTAAGGAACAAGCTTGACTTGAGCTTCATTGCGCTTCTTGTCAAGGGCGAGGTTTTGTACTTCTGATGGGTTGGGAAGGAAGTCGATGACACCGTCCAACATTGGCTGCACACACTTGTTTGCTAGGGCAGATCCCATGAAAACAGGTGTGAACTTTAGGCCGATAGTCGCCCGGCGGATGGCGTCCCTCATCTGTTTCTCGGTTGGCTCCTCCTCCATCAAGAAAACCTCCGCAATCTCGTCATCAACGTCGGCGAGCATCTCAATGAGCATCCTCCTCCTCTCGATCGCCATGTCCTTCACCTTGTCCGGAATTTCGTCCTTGGTGACGATGTTCTCTCCGCTGTCACCCTGGTTGTAGAGAGCCTTCATGGTGATCAGATCAACCACACCCTCAAATTCGTCCTCGGTACCAATGGGAACCTGGACAGCCGCGGCGGGGATCTTGAGCTTGGAGTTGATCTGGTCAACAGCCTTGAACGGATTCGCACCCATACGGTCCATTTTGTTCACGAAGGAAATTCGGGGGACGTTGTAGCGTCTCATCTGTCGGTCGACGGTGATTGTCTGCGACTGGACACCAGAGACAGCGCAAAGGATCATGACTGCACCATCAAGAACGCGCAGCGCTCTCTCTACCTCGATGGTGAAGTCAATGTGACCAGGTGTATCGATCAAGTTCATGTGGTATTTCTGTTCCTTGCCATCCTGGTCCTTCTTGACCCAGTCACAGAACGTAGCAGCGGACTGAATAGTAATACCCTTCTCACGTTCCAAGTCCATAGAATCCATCTTCGCTCCGACACTGTCGCGACCTCGAACCTCGTGGATTGCCTTGATACGGCCTGTGTAGAATAGAACTCGTTCTGTACATGTGGTCTTACCGCTGTCGATGTGCGCCTATAGAAACCAATTAGTGATCGGCCATTCGATAGTGGAGAGCGATAGTGAGACGTACGGCGATACCGATGTTTCGAACTCGTGATAGTCTTTCAGCCTCTACGGGGTCAAGATTCTCAATAATTGCCTCCTGGGATAAGGTATCCGGTGTCTGGGCGGCTGCCTCCAAGCTGATTGAAAAGGAATGTTAGCAAATACAGTAGCAAGGTTTCAAGAAAAAGAGATACTCACACAGCAGCAGCAGTACCCGACGCATTTCTCGTTTGGCGAAACCGTCTGTTGAGTATTGACTGGTATACCGGGCTTGCGGAACGGAGAGCGGCCGTGGACGCGCATCGTGTCGAAAGGGCTGTCTGAGATTGAAGTCTGACGGGAGTTCTGGTCAAGCCAGAGACCGCACGGTATGGCAACCGCGCGAGAGAAGGACACCTCATGTCTGCGGTCTGATCACTCCTGAAATGGCCGAGTAATGATGGTCACTCGATCTCCAGGTCTCCGTCTCTTCTCCGAACGAAAAAAGTTTCGGGGAGCCTCAGGAACAGGCCGCCGATCATGTGACTGGGAGATCAGTAAACACTCGGCGCCGATTCGTTGAGCTCAGGACTATGTTATCTATGGGCAATGCAGTCTTTTAATTCCCGTCCGATCTACTCCATATTCCTTAGGATAGTGTTTTCAACAATATTAGTATCTTGCACTGCATCAAGTCTGCTCGGAGGTTGATGTTGCCTGATGTCCTGTATTCACGTCGTAAATGACAATACCTGACATTATCTCATACATCACCGCCTTCCGTTATGGTGCCCTGTACAAATCGCCCTCGAGCGCCATCGCAATGATGAACTCTTCATGTGTTTTACGAGTTTCAGATCCATGATATTGGAATAGCTCAGAATCGGAGCGCTAGCTACCGTGATATGACACTTTCAAATGCGGCCATCATCAAGCCTGTTCGCCGCGGTCCGTCCGTCCAAGCTTAGGAAGCCAGCGATTAGCCTAGACCATGTGAGTTCATGTATGTACTTGGAGATCTATACAGCTAACACACCATCCAGTTTATTCAAAGGCAACGCGTTATTGCATTCTGGCGAGAGATTGTAAGAGCATTGAATAGTCAGTACCCAATAGCTTATCACATGCCCCATCGATACTCACATATTGATCAAGAAATCCCCAATTCTCCCACTCGGAGTGAGCTACGGGATTACGCTCGTACTGAGTTTGAACGTCATAGGAATGTTACAGACCTGGTTCGTCGATGTTGACTTGAGCTTTGGGGTGAATGCTAACACTTTATAGCAACATATCCGATATCTGCTTTCGGTAAGCAATGATTCTTGCTCCGTTGACTTAATATGTAGTCGCTGATGTGATCAGACGGGGAAATCTGAATTCGACATGATGAAGCGATACATCGATGAACAGGCCGCCTGAACATATATGCTCAAATGCAGACTCCGTCCAAGTCAAGGTACCTACATACTCAACCTTCAAACGTTCTACCAATTTAAGATCTTCCACCAATTCAAAGATAGAACCATTGAGACAATATTTTGCCTCAGATATTGAACAATAAGCACGTAGATATTGAAATCATATATACATTCCCAAACGCCGATATTCGAAGGAGAGCAGGTTTAGTAATACACGTAGCCGAACAACCGTACCTTCCGCATCTTGAGAGCCTTACTTTCGGCTCGATACGAGTTCTCTCACAGCATCCAATACCCCAAGGGTCTTCTCATCAGAGGGCTCAAGAGCAGAGCGAGCGGCATCCTGCTCGGGCGGTGTCTGCTTCTTGGTTGCTTCCGGCTTCTTGCCCGCATCCTTGGCCGCAGCCTCAATAGCAGCATGACGCTCCCTCCAGTCGCGGTCTTCCTTGTCTCGAATCTCCAATTCACGCAGCCAAGCATCTCTCTTCTCCGTGGCTTTTCGTAGTTCTAGCTGCTGCTCGAATTCCTTTCGCTGTGCTCGTTCTGTCTTGAAGTACATCCCTCCGGCGCACACGGCAACAAGTGTAAATGCTTGGGCATAGATACGGGCGCGGAACATTCGGTTCATTTCAACTGAATCGCCGCGTTTCATTGAGCGGTAGGCACGGTAGAGCGCATAACAGGTAGCAGCGCATCCTAGAAGGCGGAGCGGGTCAGAATCAAACCTCTGCGAAGCTTGTGTTTTGTTTCTCGTCCTGGGTTCCCTCACCTAGCGGGATTAATGGTTCTTGCTTAAACTTTCTTGTGAACTTCTGCATTGGGGTCTCCTCCTCAAATTGACTGGTAGGCAGCTGTCAGAACTATCCTCGGTGCCGCTTGAAGATAACACAGAGGGGCGCATTTTGCGGGGACATACGGGTGACCATCAAAAGATGATGGAAGAGGCTCATTCATGATGTCTGTGATATTTGAATTGTGCAGAACTGCCGTTGAGCGCGCAATGTTGGATACTCAAAATCCCAACGTTGGGTTTAGATCAGATGTTCGGCATTCTGTGATGTCAAGCGGAGGCACATCCCGTAATTTACGTTACCGTATCGTTCCATTTAAATTACGCATATCTCATCTATGCTTTTGCGCATACTCACACCCATGTACTTCTATACTTCGCCAAGAGACCTCTATTGGTACAGAAAGATCTCATGTATGAAAGAGAGGCTGGAACTATATTTGGCCGCCTAGCAGCCAGTGAAACCGAGGTGGCCATATGCAGAATAATCTGACCTCCGATATGATCGGCCATATCCTGTCTCGGACTATCCTCCATATCTTTCCTTTTCTAAGGTTGTACAACACCGCAAAGCTGTCGCGAACAATTTCAACTCTCGAAAGCTACATAAGAACAATGAATACTCCGGCCGACTGCCATTTCCCTATGAGGAAGGTAGGGCTGTGACTCGGGGCTTGATGACTCAACATCAGCGCCGATCACGGATTTTTTTTATCTCCGCCAGAGAGGGAAGTCCAGGTGATACCGCTTCTCATATATTCCCCCACAATTTCTGGAAAATACTGTTTAATACTTACCATACTCTCCTTTTTTATACTTTAATACGATTATCTCAAGATGACTGAAACGGCGCCTGTCAATGGCGCAACAACTCCGCCTTCTTCGAGACTGAGCAACCTGGCTCTGACTGAATACTCTGCTGTCCCCACTCCCACGTCGGAAAAGGAGGAATACAAAGGAGCGGACAGCGTGCCTTCATGGGATATTCCTGATGCTTTTCTATTGCCCAATGGCTACCCAGACGTGAGATCAATATTCCCCTGCAGGATTGATTTACGAAGGCTAACATGGTTGTTATCTCTAGTACCTCAAGCTGATCCTGACGTCCCGCGTCTACGAGATAACTACCGAGTCCCCGCTTCACCATGCTGTCAACCTCAGTAACCGAATGGAATGCCGTGTGTTGCTCAAACGGGAGGATATGCTTCCTGTGTTCAGCTTCAAGCTCCGCGGGGCATACAACAAGATGGCGCATTTGTCTCATGAGCAGCGGTGGAAGGGTGTGATTGCTTGCTCCGCAGGTAGGATTGTCAAGTAAACGGACATGGTTGAACGGCCGCTTATTTTACTGTTATAGGCAACCACGCTCAAGGTGTCGCTTATTCTGCCCGCAAACTGAAGGTCCCCGCCACCATTGTCATGCCCTCCGGCACTCCAGCCATTAAGCACTTGAACGTCGCCCGACTTGGTGGCAGTGTTGTCCTTCACGGAGATGATTTTGACGCCGCCAAGGAAGAAGCCCACCGCCGGGAAAAGCAGCACGGCCTTACAAGCATTCCTCCGTTCGACGACCCGTACGTTATCGCTGGACAAGGAACTATTGGCATGGAAATTCTGCGCCAGGCGAATCTGGAGAAACTTGAAGCGGTGTTTTGCGCCGTCGGTGGAGGAGGCTTGATCTCTGGTATCGGCGTCTACTTGAAGCGCATTGCACCGCACGTCAAGGTGATTGGTGTGGAAGCGCAGGATGCGAACGCAATGGCGCAGTCATTAGGGCAGGGCTCTCGTGTGCTATTGAGCGAGGTTGGCCTCTTCGCAGATGGTGCTGCTGTCAAAAGTGTCGGATCGGAATGTTGGCGCGTGGCTCGCGATGTGGTGGATGAGGTCATCCTCGTATCTACGGATGAGACTTGTGCTGCTATCAAGGACGCCTTTGAGGATACACGGTCCATCATCGAGCCTGCCGGTGCTCTGGCCATTGCGGGGCTAAAGAAATATGTCACTAAATACCCTAGCCCGCACACCAACCGTGAGCTAGTTGCCATCACCTCTGGCGCCAATATGGACTTCGATCGGCTACGATTTGTTGCGGAGCGTGCTGCTTTAGGGGAGAAGAAGGAGGCTCTTTTGAGCGTCAAGATTCCTGAACAGCCGGGTGCGTTCGGCAAACTAGTGGAAGCTGTTCTTCCTCATGCTGTTACCGCCTTCAACTACCGTTACGCCGACGAAAGCTCTGCCGATGTTCTCATGGGCATCTCTTTGTCCGCTTCCACTGGCCAGGAAGATCTGGCAAAGATTATGGAGGAACTAGCCCGGGGTGGTATGGAATCGAAGGATCTAAGCGACGACGAGCTTGTCAAACGACACGTGCGTTTCTTGGTCGGCGGACGTAGCGATGTGAGCGATGAGCGTCTGTTCATGTTTGAGTTTCCCGAGCGTCCTGGAGCACTCGCCAAGTTCCTCAGGACCCTCCGTCCCAGTCAAAACATCTCTCTATTCCACTATAGGAACTACGGTGGCGATGTCGGCAAGGTTCTTGCTGCTATCCAGTGTCCTGAATCCGAGAAGCAAGATCTCGAGGCTTTCCTTCGCGACCTTGGGTATCCTTTCACCGAGGAAACGGATTCCGAAACATACAAGACTTTCCTTCGCCGTTAAGGATATTCTCAGACGATTCATGTGTTTAGAGTTACGGTGCACAACTATACAGCGGTCATTTGGCGTTTGGACAGGACGGATTAGGTACTAAGTTATTTGTTCTCTTGCATTACTTGTAGTATAGTTAGACTTGTATACGACTATTCTAGCCGACTGTTGCCAGTCTTCATCATGAAGCCTAGCACTCTCCCAGCATCAGTCCAAGTAGCTATAGATTCGTCAGAAAATTATAAAAGAATTTCTGGTCATTTTTCCATTGCAGTGCTTTACTCCAGTAGGTCGATGCACTTGCAGCCTCTCATTGAAGAGACAACGCTGACCAATCCAATCCAGCACAAACGTCGGAATTCGGCATAACCAAACCTCCGACCTATTTTCCGCTGAACCCTCAGACAACCACCAAGGTCGATGCTTGCGACAGCGAGACCCAAATCTATCATCACCTTGAAATCCACTCGGTCTCGCCCGATCCGCGAGTAAATCACTTCCGAGGTCATTTGCAATATTGCAAGATGGTCTCCCTCCGCTCCCTTCTCGGTCCGTCGACCGCTCTCCTCCGCCAATTTCTTCCCCGACACAGCAGCAACCTCCGAGCGCTCTCGCGGCCGTTCTCGCAATTATCAAAGTTCACGATAACCAATGGATTGACGCTCTTGCGGTCCGCAAAGTCCGTTCAGAAGGGTGGATATGGTGTCGTCTCGACGGTCTCTGCTGCGCGGCAGGTGGAGCAGGTGAGGGGGATGAAGACGCGGTCGGCTGTTAAACGGTTGTGTGATGGGTGCAAGGTATGTTGTGGTCTCTCTGGATATACGGTGGATAGGATATTTTGAAGGATTGTGGACTAACGGGGTTTTCTTGGTTTATAGCCTGTGCGGAGAAAGAACCGGGTTTACATCATTTGGTGAGTTTGGCCTTTTGAGGATTGAGACCTTGAATCAATGCTAATGGATGTATTTACAGCTCGAAGAACCCAAAACACAAGCAGCGTCAAGGGAAATAGACGGTGAATGGAGCTGAAGGAAGATATCGACTTGATTATGGGACTCGATCACGAAGGCTTAGTCGCTCGATTTCTCTCGCCTCAAGAGCGGATAAAGGCAAGATTTTTCGACAGACCACTCAGCCAAATCTCTGGATAATGAGTCTCGCCTACTGCTACATCTTGATTCCCGGCTCGAGAACAGACTAGATTCTCGACACTCGCATTCTGAACATTTTCTACGGTTCAATGGGACATGACCAACTGGTTGGTTGCGGCGCATATGTTCTGTGATGTATTATTTGCATGTATATTAGACTTGGGCAAATTTATATTTTACATACTTCGGTTCGTCCCTTATGCTTTGCTATCGTCCAAAGTTCTACGCAAGGTGGATATATTGTAACAACGCCGATTCTCCGCTGAAATTGAAAACTTGGTATTGATTTATACAGTTAAAACCTGGTTACTAGCATAGAGGCAGCGCCAACATGGTCATACAGTATTTCATGACTGCAAAGGCTCACCCATTCCACCGAATGTGACGCTCTTAATAGTAAGGAACTCGTCGATACCATACTTGCTGCCCTCGCGACCGAAACCGCTCTGCTTGACACCCCCAAACCTACACTCGTGTCAGCCCTGTCATCGCATATAAAGTATTAAATGGTAGAGGAAAACTCACGGAGACGCAACATCACTAATCAAGCCAGTGTTGGCACCGACCATACCAACCTCCAAAGCCTCAGCGACACGGAAAATCCGCTTGACACTACCGCTGAAGAAATATCCAGCAAGACCGACTTCAGCCTTGTTAGCAAGGTCAACAACTTCCTTCTCTGTCTCGAACGGGAACAACCCGGCGACAGGGCCAAAAGTCTCTTCCGAAGCAATCTTCATGTCCTTGCTCATGTCCGTCAAAACAGTGAGGTCGTAGAAGTTTGAGCCAAGGTCAGTAAGCCTCTGGCCGCCGGCAACAACCTTTGCGCCCTTGGACACGGCATCCTGGACGTGCTCATCAACCTTATCGATAGCGCGATCGTGAATGACAGGCCCATGAGTAACACCCTCCTCAAATCCAGCGCCAATCTTGAAGTCCTTGACCTTGGCGACGAAGCGCTGCACGAATTCATTGTAGATGCCCTTCTGGACGTATATCCTGTTGGCGCATACACAGGTCTGTCCCGAGCTACGGAATTTAGAGGCGATTGCGCCGGCGACTGCGGCGTCGAGGTCGTCGACGTCATCGAAGACGATGAATGGCGCGTTGCCGCCGAGTTCCCACGAGACCTTCTTGACTGTAGAAGAGGATTGCTTCATGAGGAGTTTGCCGACGTTTGTTGAGCCTGTGAAGGAGACTTTGCGGACTTCTGGGTGTGTAGTAATCGTCTCGCCGACTTCGGGGGTGTTCTTCATGGATGTGACGATGTTGACGACACCCTTGGGGATACCTGCGCGCTTGGCTAGTTCAGCGAGGGCGTTCGCGGTAAAAGGCGTCTCGCCCGGTGACTTCGTGACAACAGTGCATCCCGCAGCAAGGGCAGGTCCAATCTTGCGCGTAATCATAGCAGCCGGAAAGTTCCAGGGCGTGATGAGACCACAGACACCAACGGGCTGTTTGAGAGTGATAACTCGGTTCCCAGGCACCGAAGCAGGAATGGTATCGCCGTAAATTCGGGGCGCTTCTTCGCTGAACCATTCAAAGAAACTAGCGGCGTAATTCACTTCACCTTTGGCGTCTGCCAGGGGCTTGCCGTTCTCCCATGTAATCAAGGTCGCCAGGTCTTCGGCGTTGTCTACCATGAGTTGGTACCATCGTCGGAGCATACGTGCTCGCTCGCGGGCTAGGGTTGAGCGAAACTTGGGGAAGGCCTCGCTGGCCGCTTGGATGGCTTTCTCGGTGTCTGATGCGCTGAACTCGGGGCATGTCCCAATGAGTTTACCAGTAGCAGGGTCTAAAAAGTAGAGTTTAGCATCAAGTCCACATCAACAGCGCTGCGATAAAGGGCAAAAGCGTACCGTGAACCTCAAATGTCTTGCCGGAGTCTGCATCTACCCATTCGCCATTGACAAACGCTTTTTGGATGAATAAGGATTGGTCTTTGAGCTGATGCATGCCGTGATTAGCCAATACCCAAGAGTCCTTTTGCAATAGCACCTACTTGAGGCACATTGTAGCCCGTTGCATAGAGCCGCTTAGCATGGTGATGAGAAGGCATTGCGTAAGGGTAACGAGGTCGTGGTCGCAACAGATGTCTTGATAGAGGACGAATGATCTTATCCATCTTATGAAGGGTTTCTCCTAGGGAAAATGCCGAGGTTTACCGCAGGTGCGGTTCGCTTTCCTATGTCAGCTATGGAGCTTTCTCGGTTTACTGCAAAGTTGACTGCTAGGAGTGTGATGATCGAAGAGGAAACTGAAATAGAGAGTCCAGCAATTGATCTGATAGCCACGAATTTAATTCCAGAACTCAACAAGAATGCGTACGGCGCTGCTTTTTCTCCAAATGCTTGCGGGGGAGCTATGCTATAAGCCACGTGACTGTACGTCATGATGAGCCAAGATAACGCAGTCTGATTGGTCAGTGTTGCCGCGGCCTTATCAATGACAGATCTGGTTGGCCAGTTGTGCCGAGCTTTCGGCCTTCTACATGAAGGTATGCGTCGCTTGAGATAGAGCACAGTGGAACAGTAGATTCATAGTTGCCAGATTATTTGTAAATCGGACTTCGATAGTAAAGAGTCCATGCTATTCGGACATATCAGTGTCGTACCCAGATTGCACCCCACCAGGTTGATGTTTGTCATCTTTCGGCTGGTAACTCGGATGCATGGTCTTCAAATGTTGATTCAAGTTCCATCGTCTGGAGAATCCTCTTGTATGGCGCTTGCATAGCTTAAAGGGACACACCAGGACGCTATCGTCCTGCATGCTGCTGTTTCTGGAGAGCGATGGCCTATCAGCAGATACAACAGCCCTTTCACCCGGCGGAAGGGAGCGTTCTACGACAGGCGCATGGCGGCTCACAAACGCTGCGCGTGGAGCTCCATCAGGCTCCATATCATCATTTTCGAGATTTGGCTTCACCGTACTCTTGTTAAGCGGCTGGCTTTGGAATCCGGTGACGAATGGGATATTGGTGTCCTCGTTAACCAAGGCCGAGAATCTTTCGGTGGCACGTTGAAGCACCACTGGCGGCAAGCCTATCATCGAGGCAACACCGGCCACATCTCGCCAATCTGTTAGTCCTGATCGACTGTCGCGATATGCGGATGTTGGTCGTGGGTCGTGAACTGAAGCATCGGCATCCTCGGTGTGGGCGCTACTGCGCCGAGACGACTGTGACACTCTCCGTATACGCTTGCGACCCCTTGAATAACTTCTCTCTGACGTGCGGCGCATTCGACCTTTTGCTGGGGAAGCTTGCTTTAGAGGGCTTTTTGTATCATGCTGGACTTCGTCCTCTGTTTGTGTGTTTCTGGAATAGACACTGCTCTTGTCAGAAGCCAATGAGGAGTTACGTGTAGTCTTCCTGCCTCTTGATCGGCTTCTGTTCGGGCGGCCATTGTCAGATTCTGAAGCTCCATGTAAACGGTGTAGTCCCGTCAGCAGCTGGTCAAGTTGAGTAATCATATGGCGAGTAAGCGGTCGTAGTTTTCGCCGTCCCTCATCATCATCTATTTGGGTAACTGGACGAAGAGATTGTAGACCTTCTTCTTCACTTTCCCAATCCACATTATCCATCTCTTCATCGACACCTCTCGTGTCAATTTTGGTATCTTCCACGCCAGACCTCACTTCGTCGGCATCCGACTGGGCAACACCCTTGCGGTCTGGAAAGCCTGGCAATTCCCATGCCCTTGACTGAAACCTTTCTTTGGCTGTCTTCATCAAGAATGCCATGATAGATTCTTCAATCCCTGCACTTGGCCGCGCATCAGGCTTCATTCTGAAAGTCCATTTGTCATCCTCTAGCCGTCGCAGACGCTCATCGGCGCGAGGAACTTCATCGCTAGGCATTGGCCATGCGGTCCATTCCTCTAGATTGTTGAGAAAATTATCTTCGTCTAGGCCGTTGACGATTGGGTCACTCTCATGCAAATGGTCTGAATTCAATCTTCGTAGCCGCGCAAGACCCTGCGACTGCAGCACATGAGCATTGTACAAATGCGCTGCCAAGTCTCTGGCACCTGTCTCTTGTAAAGCCTCGGCGATTTCTCGATCCTCGCGCGTCAAGCTCAACCACAGATGCGCCGGGCCATGGAATCTATTAGGACGATAGGGAGGCGGTGACACAGAACTTTCAGGGCTGTCTCGTCTCTTTAGAATAGACGTCGCTTGCAAGTTTGAGGATGTGGGAGCAACGGAATCAACCTTTCGAGGCGAAGTGATCGATTCCCTGTCGCTGGTTTGTATGTAGTCCAGGTCGTCGTCAGACTCTTCATATTCGACGCTCGGTCCACCAAGGGTGGGAGCGCCGTCGAATTGGTCTAGGGTTTTGCCATCTTGAAGTTGTGAGGCCTGATCCTGGCTTTGTGCACCCTCACTAGAGCCGCCAAACAAAGATCGATATGGCTGTGCTGACGGCGGAACACTTGAGTATTGTGATTGGTCGTCCGAGTAGATGGACATGCCTCAAGCCACATAACGTGGGCGTCAACGACAGTTTATTCAATTATACTGAGGATATTTTAACGAGAAATATGACATTAGGGTATAAGCAGTCGCACCCAGCGGCGCGATGTGCTGAAAAAAGAGGTAGTGCGTTAAAGTTGTTGTCAGAGACCGGGGAATTTTTATGACTGACGATAAGATAAGACTTGCTGTTTGTACTGTTTGCACCTCTAGTAAATCTACACGATTGTCAGTCTCGAAACGATGGAGGGCTTGTTGAAGTAAAACCCCCTGCAGATACCTATCTAACCCTAAGATTAGGATTGTCTATTCCCAAGTAGCGGGAACGAGAGATATTGTGAGAGACAGAGTCAATATCTAGACTGTATAAATACTGCATTGCAAGTAAAATGACTGCGGACTGAGTCTATAAACAACATAGATGAATACGCCTAAACTACCGACAATCCCATATCAATTAATGGATATCACTATGTATATCACCTAACTTTTAATTTCTCCTCATTTATTTGTCAGTTTTCTCAAGCTTCCTCCGCTTGGAGCGCAGCTTGGCCGACTCATCCGCCGTCTTCTTGTTCGAGTACATCATCTTCTCCAACAACTTCCGCTTCTTGCGGCTCATCATCATCTTCTGTCTCTCGAGCTCCTCTTCCTCCTCACGCTTCTTAGAAGCCCTCTTCTTAGCCTGGGACTTCTTCTTAGCTGCTGAAGCGTCGGCACCGCCGCTAGATGAGAACGGCAGACCAGCGGCCTCTGCTTCGAGCTCCTTCTGGTGCTGGGTTCGTTCAGTCTCCTCTTCGTCTTCTGATTCAGAGCCGGCGTCTGCGTCCTCGATACCGGAGAACTCCTCCTCTTCGTCATCTTCCTCCTCGTCACTCTCGTCATCGTCCGTGCCGGCGACATCCATGCCGCCGTCGACAGACTCGCTCTCGGAACCTTCCTCTTCTTCGGATTCAGCGGCCTTAGCGACGGCTGGCTTCTCCTCATCGGCATCCTCCATTTCCTCATCGCTCTCTTCTTCGGCAGCCTCAGCCTCTCCTTCAACTTCCTGCTCGGCTAAGCTGGCGCGAGGGTCGTAGCCGCCCTTCTTAGGCTTGACCCAAGGACTGAGATGAGGAGGGAGAGTCGCACCAGGGGCGTACAAGTCAGGGCGGAGGAGCTTGCCCTCGTTGATGGAGTCCCAAACCCACTGGGGCTGGACGTAGGTTCGCCCGGGAATGCGAGTGCCGGGCTTTACTTTTTGAACGACGCCGGACGCATCTGCAGCAGAGGTGGGGATAGAAGGAAGTGAGGATTCAGGCAAAGAAGGACGATCCACAATTTGGTGAGTAATGCGGGGATCAGCCTCGTTGTGAGTGAATGCACCGTCTCCGAGAACAGTGTCCCAACCGATGCGCTTGCAACCAAACGCGCGGAGAATAAATTCAAGAGGGGCCTTCGGCGCCTCTCGGGAGACGTAGAATGTGAATGGCGAGAACAGGGAGCCGGCCTGGTCACCGCTCATGTCGGGCTGAGGAAGAGTGTCAGCCTCGGGAGCCGCAGGCTCAAACTTATCGATTGCGTCTGTAGCTTCCTCGGTTGTCTCGGTGGTCTGTTCACCACTAGACTTGTCCAGTCCGGCCTTCTTGATCACCTTGTCGACCTTCTTCTGGACTTCAGCAGAGACCTCCTGGTTAACGGCATCGTTTGAGGGCTTGTTGCTCGCTTCGATGGTCTTCGGGCCGTCTCCGACTGTGCGTCCTTCCAGAGTGAACGCTGCCAACTCTGCTCCATTCTCATCACTTCGAGTGTCGAATTTCGGTGGGTATCTAAGTCCAATCGAGGAGTACAGTCTGTAGTTGACAAATCCGAGAAGGGTGGTGTAGAATTCGACAAAAGTAGCCATAATTCGATAATCCACATCGCCGTTAACTCTCTGCACGAACCGGTAAGGGACCAGCCACATGATGTCTTGGCCTTGAATGGTCGCCTGGTAGTAGATGCCCTTGATCGAAAGGAATGACTTGCGCAGGGAGTTAGTCGTAATCAGGTAGTGCTGAAATTCGTGGGTAACTCGTTGGCACAAGGCGATCGTCTTGGGCGGGACATTCTTGTCGGAAGGCAGGTTCGCAAAAAGGAAAAGCAGAGAAAGTGCATCGTCAAGATCTCTCAGAGCATCAATGAACGTCGGGTAGCGCTCCTTGATGACATGGTCTAGTGTCAATTTCGGCGCATGGTTCTTTTCCAAGCGAGAAGCGTCGCCAACCTCTCCACGGCCGAGAGATCGCGCAATCTTTTTCGCAAGCGCTTTCTGTTCGCGGAACTTGCGGAGCAACGGTTCGTGCAAAAGATATTGGATGTCTTTTGTGTAGTAGAAAGTCGTGTTCTGGGTAGCGGACTTGGAGGCCTTCTTCTTGCTCCGAGGCTCACGGGGGTAAATTCCTGCAGGCGTGCATTAGCCGGCTGTCTGAAAATAATTTCGCTTTGCAGGGCTAGAAATAAGTGAGGCGAACCTTTGAAGATGCATAGTCGACGGAAATCTGGCAGCGAAATCTGGAGTTTGCGCACCGCCTGCGTTCTGGTGATATAGTTTTTGGCCTGGCCGGAAGTACCTGGGACGGAAGTTAGAAAAAGACGTCTGGGAACGGTCGGCAATTATTGCTTACCCTTCTTCTTGATTTTTGCCATGTTTGCGACGTGAGTGGTGGAATGGGGAGAAGTTGTGATGGGAAAGTCTTCTGGTCTTCAAAAATTCTCGAACTTTTTTTTGCAGCGAAAAGCTCGGGTGGTCCGTGCACCGAAGCCCGCGGAGTCTTGGCACGTGAAGATGGACACTTGCAGTGGACAGCCGGACGTAGCAACCCCTTCGACTCAAGGGACCTTTTTATACGCCTTCTCAACCGACGGTGGACTTAAGCATGATGCCCATCGATCGCCGGAAGGCCGCTGTCTTCGGCGGGGCCCTCGCCTTGCGACTCTTGCTCTTGGTCCTATTTCCCTCGCTCCCTGATTTATTGACAGGCCGAGTCGAGGTGTCGACGCCGGTGACCAGCTTCAAGCGGCGTGAGCTCTCTAGGTCTTTTCAATTTTGTCCTCCAGCTGACATGTAAGCAGTACAAGAGGGTCTTTTTCTCTATAACCGCAATGTGTCTCCATACGACGGAGGTGTCTTCCACCAAGTAAGCCGCGGGGAACAAGTACCTAAGGGGCTCTGCTAATGCGTACACAGGCGCCGCTCCTACTTCCGATCTTCTCGCTACTACCGAGTCCTCAACAGTATCCTTTCCCGACTGCTATCCTCTACTCGCTCGCCGATTTGCTCAATGCGAACGCTTTGGTTACTATCTCCGACTCCGCCCAGGCAGTTTCCGGGAGACTATACACCTCACCCCGGAAACAAATAAAATGGGACGGGGCAGTGGTTGCAGCATGGTATGGCAGACCCCGAGTCATGGAGGTTTTTTTGCTGATATGTCCAGGTTCCTCTTCAACCCATTCACAATCGCTACCTGCCTTGGTCGGTCAACGGCGGTATTCACATCGACTGGGATCCTCTACGCCCTCTCGGCGGCAGTTCAAGGACAAAGTCTAAACGCGATGTTCGCTTTAGGGCTTGCATCGTACCTTTCAATCTACCCCGCCCTAGTATTCATCCCACTTGTCCTCCTGTGCTATGATCGATGTGCCCAGCGCAGCCAAAGTTCTCCCTCCATTACATTGTTCGTGGCGAAACACTTCGCGGCCTTCCTTTTAAGCATCACCGCACTAATTGGAGCGTCTCTTCTAATCATTGGTGACTTTTCCACACTTATATCTGCAACATACGGCTTCCAGCTGCTTGTTCCGGACCTTACCCCTAACATTGGCTTGTGGTGGTACTTCTTCATTGAGATCTTCGACTCTTTCCGTGACTTTTTCCTCGGCGTCTTTTGGTTACATCTGACAGCATATGCCGGTGCCCTATCCGTGCGGTTGCGCCGCCAGCCTTTATTTGTCGTCACCGCGCTGTTGGGGATCTTCGCCGTCTTCAAGCCCTACCCAAGTATAGCGGACGCCTCCCTGTACTTTGCTGTCCTTCCGCTCTACCGACACCTCTTCCCTCGTACGTCATCTCTCTCTTCTGTGTTCGTCATCAAAGCTAACTTGACTAGTAATGCGTTACACCTTCTTCTCCGTTTCCGCTCTCCTCTACGCCTCGTTGCTCGGTCCTGCATTCTACCACCTTTGGATCTATGCCGGCTCAGGAAATGCCAATTTCTTCTATGCCATCACCCTTGTCTGGAGCTTGGGTCTTTCACTTGTCATTGCAGACACAATATTCGCCGCCCTTCGCGACGAATGGGAGCAAGAGAACCCAGAAAAGCGCGGCGTCACCGTCAAGCAAGTGTAAATATAGTCTTTATGTACAAGTTTATAATATTTAGACGGTACTCAGCGCAACTTTTTGGACATGATCAAATAATCGGCCTCCTTCACAGTCCCGTTCCTCAGTTTCCGTGGCCGCGGCGAATTCTCATCTTCGGCGTAGCCAACCCTCGTGTAGAATCTTATTGCGCGGCTATTTGACTTAAAGCAAGTCAGCATCGTCTTTTCAAGCCCAACGCGCCGCCCTATGTCCTCGAATCTCTCCATCAATACATCTCCCAGCCCTTGCCCTTGTACCTCTGGTGTGAGATGGATTTCGTAGCAGTAGAGCACCTCGTACCCATCCTCATACGTGACCATGAAACTGATAAATCCGGCAAATCTTCCGCCATCGCTATCAACATTTTGGTTTTCATCAGACACGACATCCGGCTTTGGGTCGAGCTGCCGCAGGATCATATACTTCATGTCAGGCAGCTTCATCTCCTTCTTCTTTTCGCGCGGCGACCAGCCCATACTTGAGTTTGTGTAGGCGGTTGAGGAGGTCTCTTCTATGAGCTTGAAGCATGAGTCTAGCTCAATGTCTGGAATGGTGGATGCTGTGTAGATAGAGAGGGCGTATGAGACTAGGGTTATTTCTTCTTTAGTTGTCGAAAGACTCTGACTATCCTGGGCTGTGGTTTCGACATTGGCATCTGCTTGACAATCGTTGTCCTGGGGTCTTTCTGTAGAAATTGAGCCGTTGGGCTTCTTGTTCGGCTTCTGAAATCGTAGTCCTGACGATGGAATATATGTGGATATAAACTCTTCCAGCGATAGCGCATTCGTGCGCTCCACTAGTGGTAGTCTTTTTGGTTTGGATGTTGATTTATCTGAATAGTGTCAGTCATCTATCAAGTTTGATACAATTCCATCACCCATAAAAAGCAATAGGATCTTGCAATTCGCACGTCCAGAGAAACTGCAACGTTCTGAAATATGCTTTCACTTACCAGACTTCTTCATCTTTAGGGCTTCTTTCAGGTCATCTCGAACATTCCGCGACACGCGACGAACTGGTGGCATGGTCGATGATGGCTGGAGGTTTTTTCGCAGCGACGAGACAGAAGGTGAGGGAAAGTGTGTAGATTATGCGTAATATACAGTGTAGTTTAAATAATAAGTCAAATTACAGCGCGCAGTTGGATAGTGTTGATGTTCTCAATGTAGGTCAGGTGGTTGAAGATGAATACTTCGCGTTCGCGTCGGAGAAGGTTGAGCTTCAAAGTATAGGTATGGACACAACGCTGAGCACATCGCGCTCTTTACTCGAATAGTTCTGGATAAATTTGAGCTCAACGGATGTTTTCTGATGTATGAGAATGTTTTTTACTTACTATAAGCCACGAAAAAAAGTAAAATTCACATATTCTTCGCTCTCATATATATATATATATATATCTGCAAGATGGTATCCCATAAAAAATCCTCTAGTGATGAAGACTCAAAAAAGGACCTGAAAACTACAAACCACGACCAATTTTCATTTCAAATATTGCCAAAATGTTCGATGTAATGAAATATACTGGTATATGTAGAGCCTGCGCTGTACCTAGCGGGCGAGCCCTAAGTCTTTAGAAATCTCTAATCGTTCCATGACCTCGCAGTATTCGTGGTCAGGTAGGGCTTCATGCGGCCGCTCGCTGCTTTGCGGCATGTTCTTCTGCCCTTCTCTCTGCTTCCTCAGCTCCTAGCTCGCCGAAGACATCAACTCCCCATCGGAAGGGGTAGTTGTAGCGCTGGTTCCTGTCGAGCTTGTTAAGAGCCTCGAACTCGGCGTCAGGAATTACGAAGTCTGAGGATGTCAAATTAGTTGTTCAAGACAGAGATGAGATGGTAAATACCCTTGAAGTTGCTCAGAATACGTGACGGGGTGACGCTCTTGGGCAGGACGGCTGTGCCTCGTTGAACAGCCCAAGAAATCAGGACAGCTGCCGGATCTTGATTCAGCTTGCCAGCGATTTCCTTTACAGTGGGGTCATCGACGACTCTGTCATATCAACTGTAAGTAATGCTCGCTGGAGCTTGCGTTGAAAGAAGAGTATTACCGAGGTGCATCATAGATGTTGTTCCCTAGCGGGCTATACGCAACAGTGAGAATATCATTGTCCTTGGACCACTGGGTAAGCTTGGCTTGCTGGAGGTATGGATGAGCCTCGATCTGATTTGTTGCAGGCTTGATCTCCGCGGTCTGCAGCAACTCCTCGAGCTTCTCAATCGTGAAGTTGCTGACGCCGATGCTTCTGATTTTGCCCGCTTTAACAAGCCGTTCCAATTCTCTCCATGTGTCAGCCACTGGCACATTCGCCAGGCGGAATCGTTTGCTGACGGGATCAATGGGGGTGAGGGTTTCATTCGTATGCTCGAATGCGACAGGCCAGTGAATCTAACTTGTCAGTTTGTTTCTTAAGAGAGACCAAGGGTGGATGTACCAGGTACAAGTCGAGGTAGTCTGTTTGAAGGTCCTTCAGCGTCTTGTTGAGCGCCTCTTCAACATGCTGAGGATGATGGTGGGTATTCCACAACTTGCTCGTAATCTTCATGTTATCAGCTCTAGAGAAATATCGTGGAAGGCGGGAGCAAACTGACGAATATTTGGTCTCGTGGAACGCCAGACTTCTTCCATCCATTTCCAACCTCGTTCTCGTTCAGATAGCATGCCGCAGCGTCAATGTGACGGTATCCCGCACGCAGAGCAGCCTCAACCGCATGCTCAACTTCGTGAGGTTTAGAGAGCTGCTCTGTTAATATTGTCGACTTAGAGTAACGCGCTGATAACTCACCCATGTGCCTAGACCGACTGCAGGGATACTGTATCCCGAGTTGAGCTTGAAAACGCGTCCGAGAGACATTGTCAGCAGCGAAATGGATATGTATTGGGTTTTGGAAGAGGAAAAGGAAGGATATGGTGCTCCAAGAGGGGCCAACTACTTATTTACCCCTCACCAACCGCAGGAGATCTTCGCAAGCTCCGATCATACCAGCCGTGTTATAGAACGATTGCGCAATGCCATATCGCAATTGCGGGTTCAGGTACAGCCATGTTATCATATAGGCATTAGCCAGGCTTTTAAATCAATGCTCCACTCGGTATCTCAACGAAATATTGAACGACTCAAGCGTCTAAGTGATGTAGATGTCTCCGGAGAGGAGTTGTGAAACTGTCTGCTAGGGCTAAATGCGTGTCCAATTATGAAGAAATCATGCATTTATATTGGCAGATTATACTATAGTTTGAGTCAAAATAAGCATAAATTCGGTTCAAACCATCCTCATGGACGCAAAATGCCTTGCACTTTGTTATATACTGGACGTTGATACAGCGAGGAATGGTAGAGGGGCAATCACGTGATGGCACACTTGGTGGTGCTGCCCCTCCGCAATTTTGGCCGAAAAAGAGTGAGTCAGTGAGTATCCCAAGCCCTGATCGACGCTCAACACCACAGTTTACTCCCTTTTCCTGACGTCGGTGAACCGCCGAGACCTACAAGCGCAAGCATGGCGACCGATATGACGAACCCCGTTCTGGACGCTCTGTCCACGTCCGAAGGGCCGATTCTCTCGAACGAAGCCTTCCCCTCCACCCCCTCACTCAACATCAAAGCCGCCGTTGACCGACTGGCTTCACGGTCAATGGTCGAATATGAAACAATCAATGCTGAACTGGTCGTCCCGACGAAGGAAGGAGAGGAAGTCATTGCCAATGGTAGTCACGAAGCCAAGGTTTTCGAAGCTGTGGTCGCTGCTATGGATGGATTGAAGATTAAAGATTTGCCTGGTGTTGTCGGAAAAGAGAATGCTTCGCTTGGACAGGGAAACGCTTTCAAGAAGGGCTGGATTAAGAAGGACAAGGATGTCTTCCGGCCAGCAACCGACAAGATTGTGGACGAGACTCAAGCGAACCTCATCAAAGTCCAGAAGGGCGAGTCCCTGGACGATAACACACTCAAGGAACTGAAGAAGCGCAAGCTTGTTACTGTGACAAAGGTCATCACTTTCAAGATCTCAAAGGGTCCTAAATACGCCAGAGAGCTGGTCAAGGAAGAGACGGACTTGACGGCTGAAATGCTCACCAACGGATCATGGAAGACTGCCCAGTTCAAGCCCTACAACTTCAAGGCTATGGGTGCCCCTACCCCCTCCGGAGCCTTCCACCCCCTCAACAAGGTTCGACAGGAGTTCCGCAACATTTTCTTCGAGATGGGTTTCGAGGAGATGCCGACCAACCGATACGTGGAGACCGGCTTCTGGAACTTTGATGCTCTCTTTGTGCCTCAACAACACCCTGCTCGTGACCTTCAAGATACCTTCTACATTTCCGACCCGCTTACGGCCGACGCTCCCCGTCAAGATCCCGAGAATGACCCTCACCGACCGAAGAGCGTGATCAAGTCGGCAACGCCTGAGAAGAAACTCGACTACCAGGAGTACTGGGACAATGTGCGCAAGGTGCACGAGGAGGGCAAGTACGGATCGATCGGGTACCGCTACCCATGGAGCGCCGACGAGTCACTGCGTCTCGTTCTCCGCACGCACACCACCTCTATTTCCACCTACATGCTACACAAGCTCGCCGCCAACCCGCGACCAGCGCGGTATTTCAGTATCGACCGTGTCTTCCGCAACGAAGCCGTCGACGCCACCCATTTGGCCGAGTTCCACCAGATCGAAGGTGTCATCGCCGACTTCGACCTCACTCTGGGAGGTCTCATTGGCTTCATGGAAGTCTTCTTCGCCAAGATGGGCATCCACCAGCTCCGCTTCAAGCCTGCCTACAACCCTTACACCGAGCCCAGTATGGAGATCTTCGGCTACCACGACGGCCTAGGCAAATGGGTTGAGATTGGAAACAGCGGTATGTTCAGACCAGAGATGTTGGAGCCTATGGGCTTGCCCAAGGACATGCGGGTGTACGGATGGGGTCTCAGTCTCGAGCGACCAACCATGATTAAGTGAGTAACAGCCCACCCTTATCTCAAACGATCTATTCTAATAGATTCTCTAGGTACGCTGTGAGCAATATCCGAGAGCTGCTGGGTCACAAGGTAGACCTCAACTTCATCGAAACGAATCCGGCGGTGAGATTAGAAAAGGAATAGATAGAAGACGTGTGCAGTACACTACTGAACATAGATTCAAAAATATAGCATGATATACCCTTTCCAAACCTCCAGACTATTCAGGGTACAGAATATGTATTGTCCCACCCGTATCTGTGCCCCAGCGCACAACTCTGCAGCAGTGGCTCTTCAGCAGGCGGCTAGTGATAGTAATCTTAATCTTCGGCAAGTAAGATATTACGAGTCTACCTCCTCGCTCATAGGGAGGAGCAGATGTATGTTGCGAGAACATTCAATCCGGTCCTGGGTGAGGAGGTATCGAGTGCCGTTGCGAAGCATTGAATCTCATCGCAAAAGAAAAAGAAAAAGAGATTGACCGGAAGGACTATGGGAAGGAGGTATATGGGCTGTAGATGGAGAAGAAAAAAGACAAGAGTATAAAGTAGGATGAAATGAAATGGATTTGACTTTGATTGATTCTTTGACCAATTTTTTAATTCTTTAGACTGAACATCGTATCAGACGTAAGACAGAACCACAAATCTACAATGCTTTTTTGCATGCAGACCTGAAAGTCACTATCTATCTCATCGCATTTCATTCCTGCAAAAAAGCAAAGACCATTAGCCTCATACTCAAAAACTTTTCTTCAATTTCCCAGCTCGCTTAGGGATGTGTCGAACTCACCACCCAACACCGCTTGCCATGATCCATCAAACAGTATTTCAAACAGATTTACCGCTGACGGCTAGCAGTCCAGACGTTGCGGATGTATCCATCGCGCTGGGTAAGGCGGTTGAAGGAGTCGTCGCTCTCGCCGCGGGCACGGATGAAACCGCACAGAGCGTAGGACTGGTTCTCGCCGGTGTAGCGGCCGTTCTCGTCGACCTTGCCGATGGAGATCTGGACGGAGGCGTGGTCGTTGGCCTTGATGATGCGGTTGGTGGCGCTGCACTTGCGGGGGACGTAGCTGTGGAAGAGAGAAATGTTAGCGATGCGGCTGGATTTGATGAATTTCGACTCGGAGTCCCTCTAAGCTGCTGTTTCAAGACGAAAAGGACGCAGATATGGACGAGGTAGGCTTGGACATGGCGCGAAAGCGATTCAATTGAATCTCTCATCCGGCCTGTTCAATCCAACCAAATTCATATCCCCCTCCTCGTCGTCCCGATAACATTCCAAGCCCAGAGGAATCATCCGAAAATGCGAAAAAAAATTCCGAATTACGTACAGGTCGACGATTTCTCCCTTCTCGTTTTCCATTTTGGCGGTTGTCTGGTGTTTGAGGTCGACGACGAACGGTGATAGACGGAGGTGCTGGCGGATTGGACTTTGACTCGTGAACTTTTGGCCTGCAATCCGGGCAGTTCTGTGGGTCATGTGATTTTTTATCGAGGGCTAGTGGGTCGGTTGTGTGTGGCTGAAGGAAATGTGGCTGGAGGATACTGCATGTGGCTCAGCGCATATCGTATGCCTGAAAATTAAGGTATATGTATGATTCTTCTCTATTGTGATAATCTATCAAAGATTACTCCTCCCAGGAAAGATATCTTTCTTCCAGGCTATACTGAGCTCGCGAGCGGTCCCCTTCGTAAATCTCACCAGAACAACCCGCTCAGATTCTCCTCGACGATTTGACTCTTGCAGCTCCGGACCAGGTTCATCCAAGACCATAACTGCCCGTCCGTCCTCTGCGTACTTTCCAACTTTTGGAGAGATACACTTTTCGGTCCATGGAGGGCTGCCTGAGTGCACAAAGTCTCTTAATTGGGTGCGTCTTTGCTGCAGTTCATCCACTGAGTCTGTTCGAGGACCTCGGTCCAAGAATTGCGACGCCAGAGATAGTAAAACGAATTGCGGCGGGAAGAGGATGATCTCGCCTGTCGTTGCTTTGCGAAGCCACTCTGATGCAGGTAGGAATTGAGCCTCGGCGATTTCAACCCCACCGTCGCTGGTAGGGATTTGGATCTCTTCGCGCTCACCCTCGGCCGGGATTTCGCTGAGTAGCGATTTCTCGGACTCAAGAGGAAGAGGTAGAAAGTAGAGATACATTTGTGTAGTATATCGCTTTGGGACATTGATTGGGGTAACCCACCGTGTGAAAGGAACCAGGTTTTCTGCGGAATCAGTATAAGTTGGTAGCGAGTAGGGACGAACCTACCTATATCTGGAACAGCACCAGCATCTTGCTTCTTTAACCATTCCGAAAAGGTGGTTTGTTTCTGGTGAATCTCGCGTCGACCTTTCTCGCGCTCTTCTTCTCGGACAGCGAGCATTTTGCCAGATTTCCGATCCTTCGCGAGGAGAATGCCGCTTTCTTCAAACAACTCGCGAATAGCGGCGTTGCGGTACCACGGCGCATCTTCATGTCGTTTCAAATCTCCAGGTGGCGGACATGTTCCGTCTTGAAGGGAGAGATTCCCACCAGGGAAGACGTGAGCGGACGCAAATGACGTTGATGTCTTGACGCGATGAAGAAGCAGGACTTCGTTCTTCGGCGATATCAAGACCACGCTGGGAGTGTCAGCTTTGTTACTTTGCAATGCATTGGTGTCAAGATCACTCACCTTGAACTCGGCCTAGGATCGGCTGGCGGCTTCTTTTGCTTTGGCATGTTTTGTGATGAGTTTGGCTGGGATTGTGAAGTTGAGCTTGCTCTGGAGAAGCACCGTGTTGCGATGATGCAGTAGAATGGTCGCTGTGAAAAGAAGCCTCGGGCAAGCTCCCGCTGGGGGTTGATTAGCCGGGCTGGGGATGGAAGCACGTGGGAAACAAGGTGCATGTCTAAACCAGTGACATTTAATAAGGGGAACCATCCATCTTGACCATCGCGTGTTGTTGGAGGATCATTACCAACAGCCGGGCGGAACCTCGGTCCAGTACCCCGCATATCCAGCTTCCAAACCACCCCGGAGTAGCATAGTAATTGCACATAGAAGACACTGACTGGATAGGGTCACTTTTACTGGCGCTGTGATTGTATTGTAAGTAGAAAGCGACAGACTCCGCTGAAATGAGCCCTAATTACTTCAGGGCTTGTCAGGCACAGCGAGCCTGCTACCATGGCCATGTCTCCATGTAAGTTTAGCAATGAACCCTATCAAAAGTGAGCAGTCGTCCCCTGGTGGAGCTTTGAATCAAATGTCGACTTCAAATGTCTTTCTGCAGCGCACTATTTACAGCTTGTCAGGTGAGTGTTAGGCTGGTAGCTATCGGAAGTGGCTCCTACCGTGTCAGGTCTGGCCCCCAAGCCCCCGACGGCCCCCAAAGCAGGCTCTCCACCAAGCCTCGAGCCCCTGCGACCGGGCACCACTTACCTCAAGCCGCCCGGCACCCTTGTCACCTCAACAGCATTTAGTATATTCGTTAATTTCAGTGGAACTGTGCTATTGGCTATCTGGAACTGATCAACTTCTGGTCACCGACCATGAAGGGGCGGGCTGGTAGAAAGAAAGCGCCCCGCTGACATACTGCGGTAACTAAGCACGAATAGTGTCAGCGATAAAAGGCGCCAATTACGCCAGCACACCCTCGCCAGCAATTGTTTCATCATGAGCTTGTCACGAAGCTTCAAGAGGGCCTCAAGAACACTGCGCGCCCTTGTTCAAAAGAAGAGCAACCCTTCCCAAGACCGGGACCTTGAGTCCATTCAATCTTCCGCGTTGTGCAATCTGCCTGCTGAGTTGTTGCTCGCAATCAGCGCTTTTCTCGACTGCTCTGGTATCTGCTCTTTTCGACTCACTTGCAAATTACTCCATGACGCGAGCTTTCCTGAATTCTGCACATATATTGAGAGTGTCAAGACCGACCTATCACTGGCCTCTCTAACTGCTTTTCACTGGCTGGGCAGTTCGCGAATATGCCCTTATGTGCGCAAACTACATATGACCGACAGCTCGGACAATGATATTCTAGGATCTGGCCTCAAGTGGGAACGAGATACTTCTGCCGGTGGACTTCTTATTCGGCCTCAAGAGTCCATTCAGCGATGGCAAGATGCTATACTACGCCTGGAGAATTGCCAGTCCTTCGCCATCTTCCAGCACTTTAGGCCATGCCCGCCCGAAAACAACGCGAACACTTCTCTGATTCCTTCCGATACGATTACAATTCTTGTCAGCATTTTTGCTTCATTGGGGCGTCCCCTGCGAGAGCTCAGTGTCCTTTTCAAACCGCCAGAATGCACGGGAGGGAACCAGATGGATATGACCCGTGTTGACAAAAGCCTCCTGCAAGAGGCAACCCCTATATTTTCAAGTCTGGAAACTCTTAAGCTCAAATATGCAATGGAGACGGAGGACGAGGTCAACTTTGCGATACGACTGATAGAGCAGGCGAGGAACCTGCAACGTTTAAGCGTCAATACTGATTACGGCACGCATTCAGAGACTTTCATGTCTCGTTTGTATTTAATCCAGCCCACCGTTGAGCTGCGAGAACTCTCCCTGACCTCTGTCCATGTAGGCTCAGGTCACGCTTTCAGCGAGTTTCTGGCATCCTCTACACAGAGCTTGGTCAGATTAGTACTGTCTGGCATCCATCTGGATTCAGGGGAGTGGGCGCCTATACTACTGGCTCTTTCTAGATTTCCGGCTCTGGCATATTTTTCTACATATCACCTCACCGAGCCAGAGTCACAGACTCTGCATTTCCCTCCATTGTTGGATGATTCGACTGTTGATCCGGTCCTGGGAACAAAATTCTCATATTGGGCGAAGAAGCGCCGTGCAGGACGAAGGACCATCATTGTCAGCTATTCTGGGCCAAGCATGGACATCGCATTGAGGAAATTGGCTGACTATGCAACAACTGATAACTTCTAATTGATTCATACTCCCAACTCACACGGATCACCCTCCTGGTCAAATTCTCGCACATAATCAGGTTCATCATTCTGGATAAAGATGCCCAGCTCCGCGCCCTGTCCACCCAGAACCTCCCAAGTCACGACGACCTTCCCTCTAGATCCGACTGTGGCCAGTCCGCTCGTATATTGCTTTTCGTGGATCTGGTCCTCTGGCAGATTCTCGTCTATCAGATACTGCCTGATCATATTAAGCCCCTTCGTTGCCGACTTCCTAGAGTGCACAATGTAAGCCACTGCCTGGTCGGTCCAATCCACCAGATCCAGCTGGTCCTGCAACGGTTCGATGATCCACTTATTGACCAAGTCAGTGTTGTCCAGGGTAAACTGATCCCCATGCTCTTCGCGAAAGTGCCCGATTGCAACGCCGCGTACATCTGCAACGACCACGACCGTGCACCCAATAATCTCGCTCGTCCCGTAGACGGCGGACTGCGTCATATCAAAGTCCCAGTGCTTGACATTGCCGGCTTGAACCAAGTTGCTGTCCCCGATCTGGTTCCACAGCATTTCCAATTGTGTGAGGTGCTGCGTGTCGGACTCGATGATCGCGGGCACTGGCTGCTGAACGCCCTGGGCGCGGACCTGGCATGATTTGTTGCAGCTTCCTCTCTTTGCTTTTCGTTTGAAGAGCTTTTTAATGTTTACGCGGCTCTCGAGGGTGTGTTCTCCGGCTGAGACGACGTCTAGGTCTCTGTATAGTCCTCGTCAGTGGGGTTCAGTCTTCATATGTAGGGTCTGTACTCACTCCGGAACAGACGCAGCCAGAACCTGAGCCAACAGCAGGGCCAGGAGGAAGGCTCCGAAGAGCATCTTCAAGAGGGAAACCTTCTTCATCTTTAAATGGAATGAACTGGCACTTGGAAAAAGACAGGAAAAGGAACTTGGGCTATGAAGCTCTTGCAAAACCAAGTACCCTCCACTCCTTTATATCTACACTCTACGCGTAACTCCTACAGAAAGCAGCCCCCAAATAACAGCCTCTCTCAATCCCTGCCGATGCCCTAATGTTTCTAACTAAATCTGCCTGCCAATAAATTACCAACCCCCCAACATATCACAACATGATCGTCAACAGTCTTCGCCCCAATGCTCTATACAGAGACTCGTCATTCGCGAGATACATCCTCCCGTCCCGTCCGGCCCCATGAACGTACATACTTGGTGCTTGGGGGCTGCAATGTGCATGCAAGCCCCATCCATCTGCACGGGCCACACTTTACTATAAGGGCTAGTTCGGCGTGTCTAGTTCGGGCCCGTCGGTTTAAGCTTACGGAGTAAGCGCCGGTTCCTGGTGCGGCTTGGTCCCCATGGTATGATGTGATTGAGTATTTTATGCTGGAATACGGAGGAGGAAGCAGAAATCGCGAGGAGGAGTTTCTATGTATACAGAACCCTACTCTATATGGAGTAGTATACGGAATACATACGGAGTGCTAGGCGGGCCGCGTGGCTGAGGTCCGGCGTTAGGGCTTGGCTGTCATACTGAGAAAATGTCATCTACAAAAACATAATTAGAAGGACAAGATTTGGCCCTCTTGTCAGCAGCAGAGCAAGTTGAGTTCTAGCTGTCGATTGTCAGCGTACTGCAAGGACAACATCTAGTTTTCTGGAACCACAGCACCATAGATAGGCTTTGCGGCGTGGATCCGACTGGTGCTGGGTATAACCCACCAAGATCAGCCTTGACATCTTGATACCTTGAGAGCCGGGTAGATTGCATTGATTGAGTTTGTTCTCAAGAAGGATCACATTTTGGGCTGTCAGGATAGTTTGTTGACTTGAGATTGGCTAATCTCATTTCTGTCAATGCTTCTGTTCAGGAGGGCGCGGGAAGAAGAGGCTGGAGATGGAGTGAAGTTAATTCTGCAGCTGGTACCCCAAACGATTAATATAGTTAGCAAGATGAGTAGATGTATAATCATTCCCTGGCCTATTAAAGTGATACGCACAGACAGTATCCCTTGCTAATATTTGGGCGATTGTCTGAAACGTTGATCCAAAGCGAGAGAATTCGGCGCAGCGTCAGCCGAAGAGTTGAAGAGAAATAAGACTTGAGTTAATTAGTCTGTAGAACGCACAGCTTCATCTAGATTTAATTTATAGGCAGCTGTCCTTTCTGACCATGTCCTATTCTCTATCAAAGGAATATGAATGAGGGGTATAGCCCGCTAGTGATGATCTCTTGTGGCAGTTTAGACAGACAGAACAGCTAAATGGGTTTGTCCACCAAGATTGATAGTATCATCAGTTAGAAACATTTAAACCATGATGACATGGATTTAATTGTATCTATCTTTCTAGTCTTGAATAATTGCAAGATTGAGCTCGGGCATATCCTGTAACAGTATCCGTATCACAACCTTCAGAAACATCACAAAAAATGGCCAAAGGGTCATTGATGAGTGGTTATAATTCAGCGATATAAAGCACCTGTCTGTACCTTATTTTAATACTCAACATCAGTCTTACTCTCAGAGAAATGCCCAGTGACTGGACATACGGCTTCTGCGCAGTACCACCATGTGGTCTCTGTATGGCCCCCCAAACTACCATCTGAACATGTATTAATATGAAAGGCTGCGAATCATGCTTCTGCCCCTGCTTGACATTCGGAAGGACCCATGAAAGAAGAAAAGGGCGACCAGAAGCCGCGAGTGTTAATTGGGCGGTACTCCACCCTTTCCCTGCCAAGGCATGAATGATCCTAACAAGACAGTGCCTATGGTTCGCATTCGGCTGCTTTACGGGCTTCTTTCCAGTGTGCGTGTGTATAGAAAGACAGAGCCTCCGAGAGCAATATGACATTGATGGGGGGCCGTGCGGTGACTGCTGGGCGTCGGTGTGTTGTATGGGCAATGTCCTGGTCCAGAATGAGAGGGAGACTCTGACGCGGAGTGCAGTGCAGTATCAGAGCGTGGAAGGAATGATGTACCAGAGTCCGGGTAATATGCAAATGCGATGAACTGGATAGATCCGGTTGAATGAACTTGGTACTCCAAGAACATAATTGCCAACCTGCTATCTGTTCGTCGGATGACTGCACAAAGGCTAGCTGTATCATGCCATAGTTAAAGTAGGGCAGCGAGAAAGGCGTCTGGTCTAGAAGCTTAGATGACAAGGACAAGATTCTACTATAGCTTTACAGAAGACTGTGAAAAGATAACCAGATGTGTATTCCTCTCGTAACTCCTAAATCATGCCATACTTTTCGAGTTCATGGAAGCAACATATCGTCGTGGATAAATAAAGTCAAAAAGATCACATAACGAAAAGAGACTGCCACTCTGTTTTTACACTAAGAGTAGAGCTTCTTGTCGTAGCTGTGCAGACCGTGGACGTTACCCTCGGCCATGGCGCTGGCAGAGCGCACCTCGAAGCGGACGGTGCCCTGGTTAACACCCTCGTGGAGAGCCTGGAGACTGGACACACCAATGTCCTGCAGAGAGTGCTGGACACCGGCAACAAGGTAGGGAACAAACTTGGTGACGGAGCCACGGTCAAGGACGGAACCGGCGACACCCTGGGCAACAAGAACGCGGTCCTTCTCGGAGAAGTAGCGAGCGGTACCGGCGTTGCTGGCCTTGCTGTCCTTGCTGTTGCCACCAGCCTTCTTGTCCTCCATGGCGGCGATACTGCCCATACCACGGTACGCCTTGACAAGCTGGCCTTCGTTGCTGACAAAGTACTCACCGGGAGACTCAGTGGTACCGGCAAGAAGACCGCCCATCATGACGGTGGAGGCGCCCATGGCGAGACCCTTGACGATGTGACCAACGTTTTGAACACCACCGTCAGCGACGCAAGGAACGCCAAAGCGAGCAGCGAACTGGGAAACACGACGAACGGAAAGAGCCTGGGGACGTCCGACGGCCATGACCTCCTGTGTGATACAGGCACTGCCGCTGCCCATGCCAATTCTCAGGCCATCGACACCAGCAGCGATCAGAGCGGCGGCTTGGTCCCGTGTCACGACGTTTCCGCCGATGACATCAATCTCAGGGTAGGTCTTCTTGATGAACTTGATCATGTCGATCTGGTACATGCTGTTGCCTTGACTGCTGTCGAGGATGACAATGTCGAGACCGGCCTCGACGAGGAGCTTCAGTCTGTATTTGTCCTCCTCACGGGTACCGATAGCAGCGGCACAGATGAGCTGCTTGGAAGCGGGCAGCTTGGAAGCGAGAGGGTAGTGGAGGTTCTTCATCAAATCACTGCGGGAAAGGAGGGAAACGAGGTTTCCGTTCTCATCAACGATGGGCAGCTTGCCTTTCTTGGAGCTACGGAGAACTTCGTTGGCCTCGGCCAGGGTGGTACCGGCGGGCGCTGTGACGAGGTCGGTGGTCATGATGGCCGTAACGGAGTCATCGAGTTTGTGGTGGAACTGGATGTCACGAGTGGAAACGATACCAACGAGCTTGGAGCGGAGGCTTCCGTTTTCTGGCAAATGCGTTAGCAACTGCTCGGCCATTTAGGCGTAATATAAGACATAGAAGGGTTGGATCAGATAAAATCTGTTTCTCTACAGTGCAACTCTCGTCGCTTCGGTGGAACGAAAGTTATATAGAAAAAGATGGGAATCATCATGAAAAGCAAAATCAAACAACGTGTGAGCTTACCAGTAACTGGGAAACCGCCGAATCCCCACTGAGCCTTCAGTTCCTTGGCTTCTCCAACAGTTGCCTTGGGAGAGAGGACAACAGGGTCCAAGATGAATCCGTTTTCGTAACGCTTGACCTTGCGGACCATCTCGGCCTGGTCCTCGGGGGAGCAGTTGTGGTGGATGACACCCAAGCCACCCAAAAGAGCCATGTGGATGGCCATGTTGTGTTCGGTGACAGTGTCCATCGGCGAGGACAGAAGGGGAGCCTTCAGAGTGACACGCTTGGTGACCGGAGTGTCCAGAGAGACATCGGAAGCAGGAAAGCCTTGCCATTGAGTTCAGCCACTGAACGGGATTAGGAGACCGACATGCGGCTTACCGATGTATCCTGGCAGAACGAGGAAGTCATTGTAGGTCAAGGCACCGTGCTTGTCAGAGTCAAGAAGAGTGTCGACATCAAGACCGTCTCTGGTCTGGTACTCGTTCTCGAGGATCTCCAAGGCCTTGGTGTGGTCCTGGAACTCGGCCTGCATGGCTCTTCCCAGAGCGTCACCGTTGGCAATAGGCATGTTGGAAAGATGGAGATCTACGGTCTCTATCAAAACACGTAGATGTAAATAAAAAGAGAGCGAGAATAATCAACAGATCGACGATAGAAACGTTCTGCTGATGGAGAAGGGCTTCCTTTCCCAAAGAAAAGAAAGAAGAAAGAAAAAGAGAGAAAAATTTCGGCGCAGAAAAAGCTTGAACGGCTCCCCGCGGCCAGAATCAGCTATACTAAAAACGGCTAGCAGGCCCATAAAACCTGTTTTGATTGGCTAGTAGACGAGATTCTCGAGGCGGTGAGTAGAAGAAAAGATGACCAACCATCTACCAAGCAGCATACTGAGCAGAGAAGGCTTTGGTAGAAACTTATAGATAGTCCTACGGAGTATATGACATCCAAGAGCCAATGTATGCAAATGATCTTTTGTTGAATCCACAGCGTCTTGATTTAACCGGGCAGTTCATCTCGTGTGTAGCTCCGGTAGCGGAGATGTCTTCGATAAGCTTGGCGGGGCTTATCGATGCAGTGCACTGCAGGATACATATACTGGTCAGGTCCCCCAATGGGAGCATTCAATATGAGAATTATGCTCCGAGATGACAAAAAAAAAAGATATATGCCCGATATTAGCAAATGATATAAAGAAGTTAAGTTATGCTATGGTATGAGCCTCAGAAGCGAACAATGCAGTCAAGACCTCGTGCCGTGCTGACATCCTCAAAAGACAGAAAAGAAGCATTCAATACTCAAGCCACGGCTTTGCCGCATCAAGCGGTTTGTCCCAACCTTCCTCGTTATTCCATACACTCATGCTCTCTACTTCATCTCTGCCAAGCTTGAGGCCATTGTAGAGATGCTTTCCACATGTTAGTCAAGAACAATACAGCGAATTTACAGACTGACAGGAAACAACCCCTCCTCTGGCCGGGGCCCGCACACTCGACCCTCGGGATCTTCGAATCGTATGTCCTCTGCTACGCGGTCATATGGAATCCTCAAGACGTAAACGAGAGGTTCATCTTTGAAGAAGATCTTCAGGGTTTTCGGAACTTGAAGCGCAGTAGACAAATGCACGAATCCAGACTTCTGATCGAGTTCGCTGACTGGGAGGCGCTCTGGTATAGGGTATTGGACAGGAGCTGTAGATGGAACGAGTTTATACACAAAAGTAGGTTCGCTCATTGTGCTCGGTTGAATGTTGGTCTCAGTTGCGATTTGGTGGAGGGGAACGGAGTAGGAGAGTGGATGACGAGATGGAGATGTATTGCCAAGACTTAATTCTCTATGCTAAAGGTACGTGCTTGAGCCTCGACTGATTCTCAGCAATCACAAATCTATTTGATACTTTCTGGAGTGTGAGCCAGAGCGTAGCTTGGCACCATGTCTATCAGATGCCGGAGGTTTTCTTCTGTTATTCATAGGAACTCGGACCCATTACTTTCAGAATATAAATGATCCATCACCACGCAAGGTGAACGTTTACGGAGTACAGTCGGCGCCTATTCTCCATTAGCAACATCACTATTTAATATCATTGGGCCATAATGCAATCTTCAGTCGGCTCCATTGATGTGATGATGAGGTGTGGCTGGTCGATAAGCCGATAACCAGCCACCATACCCGATCGGGAGATTTGTTTGTGGGAGGCTGGGACTCTTCCTCCGATCAGTGATCACGATCTTTCTCCTCCCCCTCCCACCTGTTCTATTTTCCCTCATCATAATTCCCCATTCGACAACAACAATTATACGTGTCTTCTTACTTTTCTTTTGTTTCTCGCAGTTCGTTTCCTCAGTCACGGACATTGGATTTGGATCGCTCTGCGGGACGGAGACGACTCGTTTCTATATCAACCAGCCTCCATTACCCGAGAGCTATGCAGCTGCTCCCTTGAATGCGCATTCCGTCCAAGAAACCGCACGTTCACTCCGCTCATAGACTACTGCTTCGTTTCCGAAGCAGGCATGTGGCCTATTGAAGCCAGACACCCCTTTGCTCTGTTTCTCGTCGCATTCCTTTCATCGGAACGGCCCCAGTAATGTCCATGCATACAGCGTCGCTTCGCCGTGCGCAAACCGATCTTTCGGCACAAACATCGAGTCCCCTGCGCCATGACTCGACTGCATCAACAAATTCCTCAATCTATTCAATTTCTTCGAACTCTTTCGCGCCCAGTCGCACCAGCACTGTCTCCTCGAACGCGTCCGTCGGGTCAACCGCCGGCTTTGGACATAAAAGAGGCAAAAGCGAAGTAAATACGACAAACATGGGTGGAGGAGCCCCAGAATGGGCCAACGCAGGAGCAACATACGAAAATATTCGCCGCTCGCTGCGGCCACTATCTCAAGCTCCAAACTCCCCTCCTCCTGCGGGCAAACATGCGGCTTTCCGCCATGCGCGAAGTCAAACAGTCGACAATCCTCAGCACTGGAAGGAAAACCGACCCAGTACCCCAGAGTCACGTTATGGACACAATCAAAAGAGCGAGCCTCTTCAGGAGATTGGATCTCCCAATGCTATCACTCCTACAAAGCCTAGCTCGCCTCATCATGGCTCACCTCACTCGAAACCTCACGTCAGGGCAAATCACTCTCATAGCGTGTCCGCTCTCCATCCACCTCCTTTAACCGCCGCTTTCTCAGCGCCCGAGTTGGAAACATTCCAAAAATCATCGACGGGTCACCTGCGCGCATTATCCAAATTCGCAAAATCTGGTGAGACTGAAGAGTTTTCCATCGACACACATACGCCGTCAGTTACCGGTCTGCAAAACCGACGGCGACTAAAGAGGACTGACTCGGTAGCCAGCCCTCGCGGCCCTCGAGCAGTCCAGAGACCAATGGCTTCAGCTTGGGCAGCCGGGAATTGGATGGATCAGCAGCGGCAGTTTTTACAGGCTTACGAATATCTCTGCCATATTGGAGAAGCCAAGGAGTGGATTGAAGAGGTTATCCAACAACAAATCCCGCCCATCGTACAACTGGAGGAGGCCCTGCGTGATGGTGTTACCCTCGCGGAGATCGTACAATCAATGTACCCTGATCGAGTATTGCGGATATTTCGTCACCCGAGACTGCAATATCGACACTCGGACAATATCGCTTTGTTCTTCCGGTTTCTCGATGAAGTAGAATTGCCGGAGCTCTTCAGATTCGAGCTGATCGATTTGTACGAGAAGAAAAATATTCCAAAAGTCATTCATTGCATCCACGCTTTGTCATGGCTGTTATTCAAGAACGGACTTGTCGATTTCCGAATGGGTAACCTTGTCGGTCAGCTGGAGTTTGAACATCACGAGCTTGAGCAAACCCAGAAAGGTCTGGACAAGGCTGGTGTCAGCATGCCGAGCTTCAGTGGTATGGCTGCCAACTTCGGTGCAGAGCCGGAGCCGGAGCCTGAGACCGAAGAAGACCGAATCAAACGCGAACTACACGAAAATGAAGGCTCGATAGTCGAGTTCCAGGCCCAGCTTCGGGGCGCTATTGAGAGATTGAAGCTTGGCAACATGATGAATGATCTGTGGGACATTGAACCTCTACTCATCGAGCTTCAGTCTATGATACGAGGAGATTGGACCAGACAGGTTGTTCAATATCGTCTAGACATGCGCAAATTTGCCGTCAACCTGCAAGCGGTTTGCCGCGGTTTCATTGCACGACATCGCCAAAGAGATACCAAGCAGAACTACAAAGCCCTCGAATATGATATCCTGGAATTGCAAAGCGCCATTCGGGGCTCAAAAGCTAGAGTCGAAGCCAACTTTCTGCGAACTCAATTACGGAGACAAGAATCTGGTATCAAGCAAATCCAAGCTGCCGTCAGGGGTGCGCTTCAACGAAAAGCCGTTTACGATGTTTGCGATGATGTTAGAGAGGTAGAGGGGGATGTTCAGCTTTTGCAGGCTGCCATTCGAGGTGCCTTGCAACGCTTACAGGTCTCCAAACAGTATGAAGAGACGCACTGCGCAGAGGACAAGGTTCAAGTATTGCAAGCGGCTATTCGTGGTGCCCTGCTTCGTCATCGCATGAGTGCCCAGTCAGAGGAAATCTCGCAGACTGACAGTACGGCGGATATCATCCAAGCAGCAATTCGAGGGATGTTGATTCGTCAAAACATCGCCCGCACCATCAATTCCCTTACCGCGGAGACCGATTCTGTAACGACTTTTCAGGCACATGCTCGAGCCGTCGCCGCAAGGAACTCCCAATCGGCACTACGAGCGTCCCTCATCAAAGAAGAAGCAAACTTTGTCAGCCTCCAATCCATGGTCCGTGGCGGTGCTTTGCGCAACGACCTTAATGACACAAGGAAGGCACTGTCGCAGCATGCTTCCTCGTTCACCGAAATTCAGAGTGCAGCCCGCGCCAATGCCGTTCGTTCTTTCTTGGAGTCTCAGAGAGAGGCTTTAGCCAAAGAGAATGACACTGTCCTTGAGCTTGAGTCTATGGCTCGCGGTGTCATTCTGAGGAAACGATTGCAGGCAGACGCTGCGTTGTTGCAACAAGAGGAACCCGCCATTATTGAACTCCAAGCACTTGCCCGCGCAGCTGTCCTGCGAATGCAGGTTGGCGGTATCCTAGAGCAGCTAGACGAATGCGACGATGAGATCAGCGAGCTACAAGCCCAAATTCGGGCCATGATTGTCCGGGTCGATGTTGGTCAGACATTGGCCGAGCTCGCTGCAGAAGAGGATATCGTTGCTGAACTCCAGTCCCACATCCGGGGCCATCTAGTCCGCGCGAAGTTCGAGGAAAAGCGTCGCTACTTTCAAGAGAACATGGAGAAAGTGGTCAAGGCGCAGAGCTTCATACGTGGTAGAATTCAGGGCCAAGCATACAAGAGTCTCACCAGCGGCAAGAACCCGCCTGTGAACACCGTGAAAGGATTCGTACACCTTCTCAATGATAGCGAATTCGACTTTGACGAAGAGGTTGAGTCGGAGCGAACGAGAAAGCAGGTTGTCCAACAGGTTCGACAAAATGAGATGGCCGAACAGTACATCAGTCAATTGGATATCAAGATTGCCCTTCTGGTGAAGAACAAAATCACGCTGGACGAGGTTGTGAAGCACCAGAGGCACTTTGGCGGCCATGTTGGCAATCTTCTGTCCAACACGGAAATCTCCTCAAAGGACCCATTTGATCTCAAAGCTCTCAACAAGACTTCCAGGAGAAAATTGGAGTACTACCAAGTCTTCTTCTTCCTCCTTCAAACACAATCCCAGTATCTTGCCAAGCTCTTCCGACGCCTACGCGAAGTGAATACCCCGGAGAAGGAGTACGAGAGAATACGGCACTTGATGATGGGTCTTTTCGGATATTCTCAGAAGAGGCGTGAAGAGTACTACCTTATCAAGTTGCTGGCTCGCTCAGCTAAGGAAGAGATTGAGAGCTTCACCAGCCTCCAGGAATACCTTCGCTGCAACTCGTTCTGGAACAAGCTCTTTGCCTCGTACATCAAGTCTCCTCGCGACCGCAAATTCATGCGCGACGTCCTCAGCACCGCTGTCAAGGAGAACATTGTTGAGAACGCGGAGCTAGACCTAGAAAGTGACCCGATGCAGATTTACAGATCCGCCATCAACAACGAAGAGCTCCGCACTGGTAAGCGCAGTCGACGAATGCCTGACATTCCTAGAGAGGAAGCCATCCGGGACCCTGAAACCAGAGCAACCTTCATTCAGCATCTGCAGGATCTAAGAGATATCGCCGATCAATTCTTCGCTGCATTGGAGGAGCTCCTCTATCGCATGCCTTTCGGAATCCGCTACATCGCCAAAGAAATGTACGAGTCTCTTCTTTCTCGATTCTCTCAAGAAGATCCTGGCTTCATCCTCCAGACTGTTGGACATTGGGTTTGGAAAAACTACTTCCAACCAGCAATCATGGAACCCGAAAAGTACGGGGTTGTCGACCGCGGATTGACACAGGAGCAAAAGCGAAACCTGTCAGAAATTGCCAAGGTCATCGCTCAAGCGGCGTCTGGAAGGCTATTTGGGGCAGAGAATGTTTACCTCCAGCCTCTGAACACCTACATTGCGGACTCCATTCAACGGCTAGGGAACATCTGGGCCGACTGTAAGTATCCATACTAAGTTGTTGCGTGATTGCACTAACAATTTTGCTACAGTGATCACTGTTCAGGATGCCGAAGCATATTTTGACATTGATGAATTCAACGACCTTTACGCCAAGACTAAACCGACACTTTACATCAAGATGTCGGACATTTTCTCAATCCATCAGCTTGTGGCTTCTGAGATTCACTATATCTGCTCGAACCCTGACGACTTCCTGAAGGAGGTTATTCGTGACTTGGGCAACGTCAAGTCGAACGAAAACGAGCTCATGAGCGTCAACTCTTCCGAAATCAACCTGACTTTGATCCCGAAACTTGCGCAGGCCGAAGGTAAGAAGCTACCACGATTATATCCCAGGAATACGTACTGACAAGTCCACCAGATCCGGAAGCCGATATCAAGGCTTTATTCATGGAAACTAAGCGATGCGTGCTTTACATCATTCGTGTACAGTCCGGAGCTAATCTGATGGAAATCATGGTGACGCCGCCGAGTGAAGAGGACGAAGAGAAGTGGATGACATTCGTGCGTGATGAGCTAAGTGCCCACAACACACAGCGAAGCGCATACTCCGAAGCCAACAGCTTGATTGATATTGCCTCCATGAGCTACTCAGAGTTGAAGAGAACTGCATTGGAGAACATTCTGCAACTCGAACAAGCAGGAAAGATCCACCGCAACAACCACTATCAGGATCTTCTGAATGCCATCGCTCTTGACATTCGGACGAAACACCGCCGAAGAATTCAACGTCAACGTGAGCTAGAGAGCGCTAATATGACGCTTGAGCGTCTCAATGGCCAAGCTGTCTGGTTGGACCAGCAGCTCAAGACGTACAATGACTATATTGAGCAGGCAATGGTAACGCTGCAAAGCAAAAAAGGCAAGAAGAGATTCCTTATGCCTTTCACAAAGCAATGGGACCACCAGCGCGAGCTCCAAAAATCCGGCAAGGTGTTCAAATTTGGGTCATACAAGTATTCGGCCCGAAATCTCGCGGACAAAGGTGTCCTCGTCTATTGGAAGGGGTATACAGAGCGGCAATGGGACCGAGTTGATCTGACCATCTCGAGTAACGAAGTTGGTGTCTTCACCCTTGATGGAAGCAGCGGACCTATGATGGTCCCTGGCGCCAATGCTCAGGTTCCCCTGGACGACCTCCTGCAAGCTCAGTTCAACAACATGCAATTCCTCGACTTCTTCGACGGACAACTGCGCGTCAACGTCAACCTCTTCCTGCATCTGATTATGAGAAAGTTCTATAACGAATAATCGCCCCGTGTGTTAGGGTTGTTTCTTCTCGGGAGGTTTTGGTCCTTCAGCACTTGATTTCTTTGTTCTGCATTCCGTTCCTCATGATATCCCCATTTTCTGCCAGGACTATTTGAGACAGCAAAAGCATCCGTCTGTCTCGAGCATACCGAGCTCGAGGCCCACTTATATTCTTATTCTGCCAACACCTTTTTATCCTGTTTGTTTTCGTTAGCGACGATTCCCTTGTGATTTCTTTCTTGCGTGCTAGACGTAAGTCGATGCCACGCCACTACCCATTACCTTCACTGTGATGATTTGAACGAAACAATGTATTTATGTGTGTATGTATCAACTAAATGAGATTATAATGAGTATAAATTGTTTAGTATTAAGTACGTGTGTACTCCGTATACTTCGTAGAGTCGGTTGAGAGTCAGGGGCGTTCCACGTGACGTTAGCTTTAGGCCCGACGGGGTGGCCAGCTGGAACTTGATTCTCTCCACGCGGCGCCCTCTGACCTTGCAATTGTCCTTGTTGAACTTGAATTTTCTCCCTCGTTGCAACTGACCTTGTGCGCGAGAATCCTCTTTCATAAAGCGCACCATGGATTTCGATTCCCTCAAGAACCAGGTCAGCAACCTGACCTTGTATGATCTCAAGGCGGGAGTGCGCAAGGTCCAAAATGGTAAGCCCCGAATATACGTCTCTGAGCCTTACAAATTAGCTTCAAGCTTCAGGAATAAACTAACGTTGCAATCTCATAGCTGTCATGAATTATACCGAGATGGAGTCCAAGGTTCGTCGTGCTCTCGACCGTTCTCGTCCGCGATCTCATTGCCGGCACCGCTCCGCACCTTGATTGTGGGGTGAACTGTTCTGCTATCAGTCACTCATACCTGCCAGGTCCGAGAAGCTACAAACAACGAGCCATGGGGTGCTTCTACGACGTTGATGCAAGAAATTGCTTCCGGCACTCATCACTTGTCAGTCGCCCCCGCGTTCCCCGGTTGGACGGCGTCGCAAAGCCACCCAGGGCTATTACTGACATTATGGGCTTGTTGACAGTCAACTGATGAACGAGATTATGCCTATGATTTACAAACGATTCACGGACAAGACGTCGGAGGAATGGAGGCAGATTTACAAGGTAGGCCATTGTTTGTTTGCTACGGAATGTTAGGTTGCTGACAGTGTTTGTCGTTTTAGGGTCTGCAGCTTCTCGAATTCCTGGTCAAGAACGGATCCGAACGTGTTGTTGATGATGCTCGGTCTCACCTCTCCCTCATTCGCATGCTCCGCCAATTCCACTACATCGACCCGAATGGCAAAGACCAGGGAATCAACGTGCGGAATCGTGCGCAGGAGCTGGTCAAGCTTTTGGGCGACGTCGAATTGATCCGTTCTGAGCGAAAGAAAGCTAGGGCTAACCGTAACAAGTTCCGTGGATTTGAGGGTGGTTCAGGTATCGGTGGGGGCATTGGAGGTGGAATCGGGAGCTCTGGAAGCGGCCGCTATGGAGGCTTCGGTAGCGACAGTCTATCCTTCGGCGGATATAGCGGAGGTGTTTATGGCGACGGTGGTGGCTTCGGAGGTGCATCTGCGACGGATTTTGAAGACACCGGACGACGCGGGAATCGGTTCGATGAGTACGATGAATACGACGAGGCGGATGCTGCTCCCGCCCGGAGGCGTGCGGCCAGCCCTCCCCGTGCCCCAAGTCAGCCAAAGAAGCCCGAGCCGCCCAAGGCACCCGAACCCGATCTCGTTGACTTCCTTAGTGATGAACCCGTCTCTAGCGCACCGGCCCCTACCTCCTCTATTGCTGCCGGAAAGCAGCCCGCGGGCAGCAATGGTCTCAACATGCTAGACCCGACACCAGCTGACGATGATGATGACTTTGATGACTTCCAGTCGGCTCCCCAAGCGGCTCCCGCATCAGGAAACACATTCAACATCCCTCCACCGGCTTCAACCGTCAGCACAACTTCTACTACCCAGTTCGCTGCTCCACGGCCCGTGTCTGGAACACAAGGATCGAACTTGGACGGCATTGTTGGATTCACCTCGATGACGCCGACGCCAACCTCGAGCGGTTTCGCATCTCCTGCTCTTTCGTCGCAGGCCTCCAAGCCGGCCGCCCAGCAGCAGCCGAAACCTACCGGGTACCAGGCGGCTACTCCCAACTACTTTACCTCCGTTGCTTCGCAGCAAGGTCCCTCTGCTGGCTTGGGCCACCGACCCGCTATGCCATCCACTTCATCTTTCTCCTCTGTCACGAGTCCAACTGCTTCTACTGGCAGCAAGCCAGCACCGGCGAAGTCCTCTGGTGACGCATTCGGCTCACTGTGGTCGACAGCTAGCGCAAGCGCAGGAATCCAAAAGTCAGCAACTACCGCCAACAAAGGACCCAACCTAGCAAGCATGGCGAAGGAGAAGGCGAGCGCAGGGATCTGGGGAGCCCCGTCATCCGGTTTCTCATCTCCAGCACCGTCTCAGCAGCAACAGCAGCAAAAGCCATCAACAGGTAGCTCTGGACTAGACGATCTCTTAGGCTAGATCCTTTTCAGCTTCTGTCTTTCTTTCTTTTCTCGAATTCAGCTTCTTGGGCCGTGTTTGTTGTGCAAAGCAAAATTTTCAATTCTTTGTATGTTGCTGGAATAAAACTTGCTTTCTTTCTGTTCTTCTAGTCAGTGATTCCACGAGCAATACAATACCAATGTCTTCTTGCGCAGCAAAATCGAGTCGGTCTGTACTTCTTCTCAGTTGCACCTTGTCGCACATCCCCAGTGCTTATACCTCCTATTAAGCCTGCAGCCAGCGCCGAGACACTCCCAAGCTGATCATTGCCTCAAGCCTGCAACTTCCCTTCGCGGGAGCCTCAATCACATCCTGCACCTCTTGACACAGGCATCCTCCTCTCGTCTTTTCCTCCATACAGACGAATCCAGAGACACATTAGCCATCAAAACAGGCAACCATTCCGGCCAAGAAATCCTGCAGTCAGTCTAACTCAGCCGCGCTGTTCGCACGTCCATCACTCCTGTTTGAGGAATGAGGATGCTCCAACGATCCCCGTCCAAGAGACCAAGACTGTGACCTCGTATTCTCCCGTCGAGGATCTGCACCGCTTGCGTCGCTGATTGGCGCCGTTAGGCCCCTCGAGGCTATAAGTCCGTGGTGCTTTTAGGCTTCGTTCCCTTGGGATGTCGTTGCCGCCGTCACCGTGTCAGTGATCTGCACGAGGATGACAGGGGTGCGATGTCGATATGTCTGTCATGTTTGGTTGACTTGAGGCTGAGGTGCGCCTGCTGTGTTTGTACTATATAAATTTTTAATATATACATTGCTGAATGACAAGTCCCTTCATCTAGCCCTTTTTCTCATCTCTGTTTGATTCTGTTTCCCTTATTCTTCTCTAGTATATCAAAACAGCCTGGCTCAGTATTTTATTCTATCAGGTTTCTCCTTTTGTATATTGGTTCATTATGCGTCTCTTCAACCCAATTGATACCTTCGACTCCGTCTTCACGATAAATCGTCGCCAGTTAGACTCCCAAAGTTCTTGCGGTGGCGGCGTTGCTGGAACCGGGGAGTGTCGACCTGCGAGCTGTATGTTATACCCTGTCGGCCTCTTGTCATGCCATGATATGGAGCTCAACGAGGCATCTGTCTATCTCCAGCTGAGATCTGTAACTAGGCAAGGGCATCATCTACGCGAACCAGTGTCGCCAAAATGCTGACGAAGAGGTATGTATTCCTTGTTGGCACCTGATGTGTTCTCGGTGAATCTACTGTGCCAATACTGAACCCTTTGGTGATAACCAGTGCTGCCTTGTCCACGACTGCAACGTAACCGAAGGGCACGGATACTGCCGAAACAGCGATAACCAGACCTGCGCGGGCAAATACTTCGCTGGCGAGCCGGTATGCATTCTTCTAACCCGCATTTGCATCCCATCCATCCCTCACGCGCGCCAGCATGAGCCTGGCATTGAATAAGTGCTGATGGTACATGCTTGAACATGTAGCCCTACCCTTGTCCCGGCCCCAACTATATCCTCTGCTGCGTGGAATGGGAGAATATGCTCAATGGCACATCATCCAACTCGACGTCTTCCAGTTCAGACACGACATTGACGACGTCAAGTTCAACTGGGCCGTCGTCAGCGCCTTCATCGACAGCATCAGAAGAAGTCCAGGATGATGGCGGCAGTGGACTCACTGGATCGCAGAAGGGGGGTATTGCGGGGGGAATAGTTGGTGCAGTTGCTGTGACGAGTATTGTTTTCTTGGTAGTTTTCTTCAGGAGAAGACAGAAATGGGACGAGATGCGGAAAAGTGCGCAACGGGAGGTTGGTGAAGATGATGAAAATAAGGGTCCTGCGACTGCGACTGGAGCCGCGGCGGTAGATATGGGAACGGGCACGGAAGAAGGGACCGGGGCCGACGGTGCAGAAGGTGGCGGGATTGACAATGGAGAAGGAGGAGAAACAGCAGCGATGCTGGCCTCACGAGAAAAAGTCGAGTTGGATGCTTCTGGACGAGCGTTGCATGAACTGGAGTCTCCTGCGACAAGGGCTGAGAAAGATATCAGGAGGCTGCCCGAGTTACCGGGGTCAATTGCGGCCGCAGAGATGGCTGTTCCAGAGAGGGAAGAGCCTAAGCGTTGATGAAAGATGATATATGATATGATATATGATATATTGATGACCTCCCGACGCTGGCGCTGAACAGTACTCCAAATGATATAAAATATGTACAATCTCACTCACATCACTCTCGTAACATGCGTTGCGTGGCGCAACCGCAGGCTGGCTCTGCGGTTTTGTATAAAGACGTAGGTATTTATGGTATGGTATGCTGTTAAAGCACGAGACTCCTCCCTCCAGGTCAGGACGGTTTCAGTCAAGACCGCTCTATCTGTATTCAGGTATCTTATCTCAACTCCTCAATCGTCTTGAGTTCCGGCCGGGGAACTCGCGGAATCACCGCCAAGGACGATACCGAACAAAGTCCACGGTCAAGGACCATGGTACTTTCTCATTCTGTTTTGCTTTTTCTATGCCCCACATAGGTCATTGCTTGCCCGCGGGCTGCTTCTCGGCCTCGGAGGAAGCTGTGTTGATATCTTTATCGTTTCTTTTGCTATCCTTGAAAGGCTCCCCATTAGTTGCCGTGTGAGAGGTCGGTGTAATTTGCTGCGAATCCGTCGAGTCCGGACTGGCGTATTCGTCCTCAAAATCGGCCTCGGTTTCCCCGTTCAATGAGGTCAGGCCGCCTTCAATGTCGCGGACTAGACGGACAAATTCCTCGGGGACTAAGCCGCTCTCTCCAGTCCGAGGATCCTCCGCAACCAGCCATCCCTGGCCGTGGCGGTAGGAAACGAAGATTACCTGACCCTCGGTCAGGGGCAGCTCATTCTCGTGCTCCCGTGTGAAATCAAAGAGCGCAACTGCTTTTCCGTGCATCTCCTCGTCCGGGCATCCAACTGAGAACTGAAATTCACGCGAGTAGCGGTGAGTCCCGGTGTACTCTTCAGGTCCGGGCCCTTCCTGTTGGCCGTATCCTTGGTTATCATTATAGGAGTCAATGTAGGTAAACCGGCTTTCATTTGGCGGGTATGTGACCAAGTCGCCACCAGGTCCTTCATCGCCGGCCTCGTCGTCGTTCACGTAATATGTTTCACTTCCATCCGCGTTCATGCTGATCAGCGTTCCTCGCTCATTATCCCCACCAGCAACGCTATGGCGGTAATGGTTGGTACCGCCGGAGAACGTGCTTCCGCCGCCATTGAGATCGGACCCTGTGGATTTGGTCTTGCGATGACGAGGCACAGAGAAAACCGGACTGTGTAAATCTTCGTCTTCACTGTATGGCGGACCATCGCCAAAAGACATTGCTGGAAGTTGCTGATGTCCATGGCTGGGGTCGGTACCCCAAGGTTGTGTTGACCATTGGCCTCGCGAACTGTCCCACGAAGCCGGAGGGTCAGATAACCGCCGGTATTCACTTACAGGACTCGACAGGCCAGACGCAGAAGGTGGGAGAGGGCCATAATGGAGGGGATGGCTGATAGGATAGGCGAAATCCCGGACCAAAGCATAGGGCAAGCTGGAATGGAATATAGGGAAAACATGTGACCCTGGCCGCGACCGGTTTTGAGAGGCTACGGAAAGGTTGGAAAATGTGGAGAGGCGGTCCTTCCCGTAAGAGGACGATCGTTGGCGGCTCGACAGTCTGACAGGGGTGTCAGTTACAAGGGGAGGTAGGACCGTAAGGTTCGGTGACGAAAGAGCCTGTTGCGAAGGAGGAGGCGAAGTGGTTGTGGTCATAGTGGCAGTCATCGGGTCCGGAGGGAGCAGGAAAATTCCAAGACAAAAGCCTTTAGCAAAGACCGATGTTTGCGCGTCAAGGAGAGGTCGAAGGGAATATCAATTCTCGCGATAGTGAGTGGTTGGGGTTCGCCCTAGATTCGCATCGCGATCACCAGCCCGCAACTCTGCAATTTCCCGTATTTTTGCCAGTAGTCTGAGACAGTCAGATTCCACAGCTTGTAAGAGCAGAATGAATGCCCTTCGATTCAAGGGTTATAGTAATTGTGGAACGACGACGATGGTTCGAGGAACTGCGATTCGGCTAGGAGGGGCACCTGGCGGACTCCTTGCGTGTCAAGGCACGATCCAGCAGTTGGTATTTTATTGTAGGCAGGGCGAATAGAAGATCTCGAGGCTGAAGATCATGCGATAAATGCGAAGCGAGGCGCCGAAGAAATAGTATGAGTCCCCCTCCCAAATGTCACCGTGGTTGGGGCGCAGAGCGACAACGAACTGCTCAGGGCAAGACCACCGATATCGTAAGAACGACAACGATGAGGAAGTTCCTCCGGGCGGGTAACTGAAGCAGTTCGAGAACCCTTCAATCGTCAAGAGGCCAATGATAGCCGTATATTCGGTCGCTGCAGAAGTGTTTCGGATTGGTGTCTCTACCGCGCTCACGAGCCTGAAGCGTCAAGCGTAACTCTAGGTGCTAAATATAGCGCAGCTACGCGCCAGTGGATGTCAGAAATGCTGGATACTCAACACAAGCGATGCAAGATTCTGGAGATGATGGGGAAGAAGAGGCAGGAGGACATGGAGGGGGGTAAATGCACAGCGAATGGAAAACGAGGGGATGGGCGTTTAATTCCAGCACACAGGAGCTGTATCCTGCGGCCAATTGCCAGCGCCTGCAGAAGCATCGGAGATGTGGCGAAGGTACTTACTTGGCTCACAATGAGGGGGATCGTGTCGATGCAGTAGTACTTCCCTTACCGTGTAGGAAGGTCACTCTGACCCTGCCTCAACCTCGATCTCAGCTGAAGAGGACGAAACGCAGCGTTTAGTTAGCCAGCGAGTGACGGGGCGCAGTCGGGATCGCTGTGGAGTTCGGTGTCCTCGAAGTCGTTCGCTGGATTCTTCGGCCCTGCAGTTCGTTGCGGCTTTCTGACGTAGGAAAGCTTATATACTGTGTATAGAAAAGGAGCCGCAATTGTGATATAACGTTTATAATGAGGGTATCCCGGCGAACCTGGACAGCAAGGCAGAGCAAAGTGTTTCGTCCGATCCGGTCTTCTGCCTGCCCACTCGATGGTTCCTAGCACGTGACTTGTGTTTCAGATTCTTATGCCTTATTCTTGAGGCATTCATCTGCTGTTAACCAACTACCGGTTCAGCAAGTAACTTAGTTATAGGTGTGCCCGGGCAATGGGAATATTATTCTATTGATGTAGGTCTACGATTGACTTCTTGTGACAATCGTACAATGAGTACTTTTGCAAGATGTTTTCAACAGTATAGTTAGTTGACGGATCTTTATACAAGTTTTAATGGCTCTCCCAGACCATGAAGAACAGGTGAGAACAAGAACAAGAAGCAAGAAGAAGAACGAAGCGAGTGACGCCAAGGTAAAATGCAACGCCATAGCATTTATTGGTGGCCTGCCTACCAAGTTTGCTGTGGCCTGGTCCAGTTATGTACAGTTCCTTTCATGCAAGGGGCGTTTCATCTCGGAACGCAACGCTCTAGTTCGGCGAGTTTTTGACTAGGCTAAGCACCGCCAGTTGGACGAACAAGCTTCACAGAGGTCACAAATGAAGTGACGGTGACTGTCGCAACGGGACGGCCCGTTGATGCTGCCGAAGAAGCTATTGTCACAGGGCTTGAAGGGGCACCCTGCGTTGGAGTAGAAACCGCCGCCGTTGATTCTCCCGATTCAGACCCTGATTGAGCGCCAAAGACCTCATTGAACTGCTCGGGAATAGAGGCGCCATTGAGAGACTGGTCCTGGTCATAATCTGCCTCAGAGCTGATACGGCTGTTGGATTGGTCAACCAAGTCCACATCCATGCAGGTCGTATAGATTTCTTGCTTGCCGTCTGGTAATCCGGGATCAACACCGGCCTTGGTCGGCCAATCCCAGACCCAATAGAGCGTGTAAGGCTTGCCTGATGCGGCGTTGCGCGGTAGGGCGATGTCCGATTGACACCATAAATCACCGCCCATAAGTTGGTCTGCCTCATGAGGGTATTCCTTTTGCCGACGTGTAGAAATGTCGCCGCTGTTGACCTGGTAGCACCGCCCATCGTCAAAGTTCCGCTTTGCCAGGAGAACACCGCGTCCATCACCACCGGTCCCATCTTCCGTCCAAACCTTGTGAACGTCCAGAAACTTTTCGTCTGATTTCGGGTCTGATGTGCCGTAGACATAGACTGTCCCGCGATTCTTAGGTTTCCCTGGCTGGGTTTCTGGGAGTGTTACATGGCCATTTTCTTGAAAACGAAGAGCAACGGCGGCGCCTGCGCTCGCCTGTAGTCGTGGATACCCGTCTTTCTGGGTCTGTTTGCGTTGAGTATCCATGCAGAGACTGTCTGCCTCGGTTGCATTGGCTTTTCCATCACGAGGAAGTAGATAGGTCATTGAAGCGTCGCTAAATGAAGGGTCTGAGCGAGAGACATATCCCCGAGGATAACCTGGGGAACCAACGAATGTTCCATTTGATGCAATGACTGTGAGCTGGTCCACCCAAGAATGGGCGTAGGCTGATGTGAAAACGAGGGCAAGGAGGATCAACCTCGGCCCCATGCCAGGCATGATGTTCATTGCTGGATAATCCTTTTTTTCGTAGTACTAGGAAAAGAAACAACACGGGCCAGCGTGTTTAGTGGATATTGCTGAGTTCGAAGTCAGTATGGTAAAAGCAGTCTTCTAGAAACGGACTAGTTAGAAGGGGTGTAGACCTTTTATATGTCCATTGTTCTGAATGACCGTCACTATATGCACTCAAAGTATCTTGTGTTTCCGGCCTTGTTTTGGAACAATGGGCAAGGCAACAAAGGAACACCTGAGCGGACGCGGATTTGTCGAATAAGAGATGATAGCGCTCTATTGACGAGATGACCAAAAGGGGACTTGGGCTTGGATGACTGCTCTTGAAACGATAGACGTTCTCAATGTTCTTGACAACTTTCTCTGCCCAGTCTCGGTCACAATAACGGGAATAAAGAAGCCTGACAGCGCCGGCGTCTGAGGGATTAAGCCTTTTAAAGGTGTCAGGCGGCGATTCTGCTTGATAGAGCAGCTTGCGTCGAAACACATCGGGCCAAAGGGCGCTTCACGAGACAGAAAGTAAAGGAACAAAGGCCCAAGAAGGAGAAAACCACAGCCAATCAACAAATGCGTGCCATGATTGTCGCAGGTGTCATGCGAGTTAAAAACTAGATGAAGCATGGTTGACGATCGTCGATGCCAGGCAGGCATGGGACATGATTAGGATGAGGAAACCGGCAGAAGACGATACGCTATAGATGCAAGATTCTAGAGACTCTGCTGCACGGAGTCATTTAGCTTGTTAGATCTTTAGCCGCACGACAGGTCCGCAAATAGTATCAGCGCTTAGAAGCGTCAGGACTCAGGAGGGTTTAGCGGTTGGCAGCTATCTTGGACCCTTGGTGATTATCGCAAGCGTTGCAGATCTGGAGGCTTCGGAACCATGAAGCTATTGATTGGGTTTGATTCTTCGATTCGCACAAGCGTGGAAAGAATGTTGAATCTCGCCATGGCAAGATAGAGCCTATACGACTACAACAGCCGGTTTTCTGGGATGCCGACTTCGACCCCGGCGCTGCAAGCTCCCACTCGCCGGCCGTGAAGAATTGACATTTAAGCGCCGGCAGCGACATGCACAAGGCGCGAATGGAAACAAGCAATGGGGACGTGCAAAGACCCTTAATCTCCTATTGATTAATCTAGCATTGTGCAGAGATGGGTAAATAAACCATGTTGGAGGTAGAAATGATTTGAGATGCTTGTCCCTCTAGCCTGAACAGTCTTTCCAAGCACATGCCAGACCCGACACCTCACATACTCCATCTTGGTTGTATAACATAATATAAATCTACCATCCAAAGCCGTTTTCTCCCTCAAGTCCTTTCATTTTCATTTTCATTATCAATAGAAACTGAGACTTCTTGTTCCACGCGACACCCCACGAGCCACCCACGTTCAGACTCTGCTTTCAGCGTCCACGGGACGGAGACAGCTCGGAAGCTAACCAAGAGTGATGACTCTGTTGATATTGTCAAGCTGCACAACAATCGGAAGAGGATTGCCTTCCCCTCCGCCCATTGTGTTGTGTTACCTTGGCAAACTATGTGAAGTGAGCGCTCTATGCAGCTCACACTTACCACGACCAATTTCCTGGCCGTCTTCAAAGTGAACAGCAAAATATTTCAGATCAGAATCTGAAGCTGATGGACTACCGCCAGGCCCTGCTCCGGTGTCGCAGATGGAAAACTGATTGATTAGATTAGAAAAAGTGGGTATTGAGCGATATCCGCCGCGTCGTACTCCGTAGTGTCCCACCAAGATTCCATTATGCAGCCTTAACAATGCAAATATTGCTAGTGAGTAAGAGCTTCAGTACCATCAAGTTGCTGCTACAATCTTCTCGGGAGCCATCTTCAATCGGTTACATGGCGAGTTTCTCTGCATCTCTTGTTTCTTGAACCCGGGATCATAAGCCCGATGAGATGAAATGATTGTTACTCGGTGCAAAGACATGAGACATGCTTCGACTGTCGGCTCGAAGCATTGGGTCCTCGGGCTCCGTCATGGAGGGTCTGGATTCTTCTGATTGGACTGTCGCTAAAGAACAATGGAAAATCCCGAGAGGACAAAAAAACTGGTGACTGATTCATACACCTCGACCATCGACTGTCTAGACTCCCTATCACCGGCTTCACCATCATTCAATCACAAAACGGGACGTAGGTATGTGGTAGTACGGCATCAGACAGCTGCAACTAAACATCCTGTCCGAGCTTGATGTAAGCCGGAGATCACATCGCGGAAGAGTCGGTCTGATCGGCCTGAAACGCTGCATTGGGCATTCTTGTAACAGGCTTCGAATCAGCACGCAGCAGCGATTCTAAACGGTCTTACTTTTGACGAACAAGGTTAATCCCGATGTAGGAAAGGACTCTTTCTGTGCTCCTTCAAGTAGATAACAAAGAAATCCCTCTCTCTGTATGCCGGACTATTTCATGAGCCGATCGCTTACTCCGGTCGACCATGGGGTCTTTTTGTCCATCCTCCATCCTTACATCTCCAGCAGCTTCTCTGTCTGCGCAGTTCACCGTTTGTCGACGAAGTGATAAGGGCTCCATAGAAAGTCCGCATCCAGATAGCCGACACTAGGGTGACGAGTAACAGTGCACGAATCGCTGAAGATCACCGCTGGGGATACAGCTTGTGGTCCGTCGGTTCGGATTCCCACTTAGCCTGCTTTGGTCTGGACGAGTACCGGCAACCAGCTTTCCATTTTGCCAGCTTTTTTATTGCCCCAGTTCCCCCTTTCTCCTCGTTCTCTTCCTCGTCAACCCTTCCCCTGCGACCATTGTCTCTTCTTTGAACCTGGGTCGACCCCTTTCGTCTTCAATATTCGTCCAATAGCTGGTCCACTGCCCACCGCCTGATTGGCTGCCAGACCGCTTCCTTCCTAAACTGGTAAGAGCGGAAAAACCCTCCGGCGTACCTCAACGGATTTTCCAGACCCCCAGGCGCGGGTGGCTCAAGCTCTTTGCTTTGAGTGTGTGCATCTTCAGGGGTTCGAATCGGTGGCTGTGACGATACGACTGACCTGAATCTTGATACAGATCGAAAGGACTAGCTCTGTTGCGAACGGTTTGGGGATTGATTTGATCTACCCCAGTTCTACACCGACGCATCCCAGCTGCATCACTACGACGCCTTTCGGTATGTCTACCCAGCGCGCACGGGGTCACTAGTCGACTCGTCTTTTCTTGTTGCCTCCGCCGCTTTTGCATACGATCTCCCTCCGCCCCCTGCAAGTGGCTGCCTATTGGAGGGAATTGTTCACTAACGGCAAAATTTCTTAGGTCACTTGAAGCGTTGTCCGTACAGAATCCTCTTTCTCCAACCGATGCCATTGAGCTCTCGAATTCCTCTCAATTCGCATTGATTTCATCGTACAACACGGCTTTCGCAATCCGAACGTATCGGATAGGGTCTACTCGTTCGGTGTGACCCTTCCGTCTCAGCATATCGACTCAGGTACCTTTGTACCACGCCCACACCGCCTCCCCAATCAACCATCATGGCTTCCACATTGATTCGGAGGAAGTTTCGGGCAGCTGAGGGAAGCGATGAAGTCGAGCCTTCGTGGTTGAGACGTCAAGTTACGGGCTTTTTGCAGTCAATCTCTCGTCGTGCTTGCATTCATCCCATCCACACGATTGTCGTGATTGCGCTCCTTGCCAGTACAACCTACGTCGGCCTTCTGGAAGGAAGCTTGTTCGACTCATTCCGAAACACCAAGAATGTTGCCGGTCAGGTGGATGTTCAATCACTCCTGACTGGGAGCAAGAGTCTTCGTTTAGGTGAGAGCACTGCGTGGAAATGGCAGTTCGAGGATTCGTCCAACGAGGAATACCAGGTGAGGAAGCCCGAAGCACTTGATGATGTTTGCATGTCATTTTCTAATCTTGGAAAAAACAGGATGCTAAGCATCTCGCTCTTATGACTTTGGTCTTCCCGGACTCTGTTTCGAAATCCGCCTCGACCGCACCCATCAGTATCCCCGCCAATGCTACCGCTCAGCGACTTCCGCATACGCCTAATCTCTTCACTCCGTTCTCCCATGACTCGTCTCTTGTCTTCACCATGCCGTTCAACCAGGTTCCTCAGTTTCTGGAGGCGGTTCAGGAACTTCCTGACCCGACCATCGAAGACGAAGAAGGAGAGCAAAAGCAGTGGATTATGCGCGCTACCCGTGGCCCGGTCAATGGACCCAGCGGGTCCGTCAGGTACTGGGTTGCAGATGCCTGGAGTTCGTTCGTGGACTTGATCAAGGTACTTACCGTACAAACTTTACTGCTTAGGCCATCCGCTAATACCCAGCAGCATGCCGAGACGATTGACATTGTGATCATGACTTTAGGATACCTCGCTATGCACCTTAGCTTCGCCTCTCTCTTCTTCTCTATGCAGCGTCTAGGGTCGAAGTTCTGGTTGGCGACCACTGTCCTTTTCTCAGGCATCTTCGCCTTTTTGTTTGGCCTCCTCGTCACGACAAAATTCGGAGTCCCTATAAATGTACTCTTGCTGTCTGAGGGCCTTCCCTTCCTCGTTACGACTATTGGATTTGAGAAACCGATCATCCTCACTCGGGCCGTTCTGAACGCTTCAGTGGACAAGAAACGTCAGGGAACAGCCACCTCAACCCCTAGTACTATCCAGGACGCCATTCAGACCGCGATCAAACAGCAAGGCTTCGACATCGTAAGGGACTACTGCATTGAAATCGCAATTCTTATCGCGGGAGCTGCTTCCGGAGTCCAAGGTGGCCTGAGACAATTCTGTTTCCTCGCAGCGTGGATTCTATTCTTCGACTGCCTCTTACTTTTCACTTTCTACACCACTATTCTCTGCATCAAACTCGAGATCACACGCATCAGACGTCACGTAGCTCTTCGCAAGGCTTTGGAGGAAGACGGCATCACCTCTAACGTCGCCGAAAAGGTCGCGTCGAGCAACGATTGGTTCGGCAACGGATCAGACAGTGGTGGTTCTGACGATACGAGTGTCTTTGGGCAAAAGGTTAAGTCAAACAATGTTCGTCGTTTCAAGTTCCTCATGGTTGGCGGCTTCATACTGGTTAATGTGGTGAACCTGACCACGATTCCCTTCCGGAATTCGAGCAGCTTATCGCCTTTGGCCAATGTATTCCAGCCTACACCCATTGATCCTTTCAAGGTTGCTGAGAACGGTCTTGACACAATCTATGTCTCTGCAAAGAGCCAGAAGATGGAGACTATTGTCACGGTTGTCCCGCCAATCAAGTACAAGCTCGAATACCCTTCGGTTCATTACGCTCATCCCGGAGAAAGCCAGTCTCTTGAAATTGAATACACTGATCAGTTCCTGGATGCTGTTGGTGGCCGAGTTCTCGATGGCCTTCTAAAAAGTATCGAGGATCCAGTTATCAGCAAGTGGATTATTGCTGCGTTGACTTTGAGCATTGTTCTGAATGGCTATCTTTTCAACGCCGCAAGGTGGAGCATCAAGGAACCGCAGTCTGCTCCCAAGGAACCCCCCAAGCCGAAGGTCTACCCCAAGATTGACTTGAACAACCCAGCTGTTCCCAAGAGGAGTATGGAAGAATGCGAGTTGATGCTGAAGGAAAAGAAGGCTGCTTACCTCAGCGATGAGGAGTTGATTGATCTTTCTTTGCGTGGCAAGCTTCCTGGATATGCGTTGGAGAAATCGCTCGAGAACGAGGAACTCATGAGCCGTGTCGACGCATTCACACGCGCCGTCAAGATCCGCAGGGCCGTTGTATCGAGGACAGCCGCAACATCCGCCGTTACCAGCTCTTTGGAGACCTCCAAGGTACCTTACAAAGATTACAACTACGGGCTTGTTCATGGTGCTTGCTGTGAGAATGTCATTGGTAATCTGCCCTTGCCTCTCGGGGTTGCTGGTCCTCTTGTCATCGACGGTCAAAGCTATTTCATTCCCATGGCCACTACTGAGGGTGTTTTGGTCGCTAGTGCTAGTCGAGGTGCCAAGGCCATCAACGCTGGCGGTGGTGCAGTGACTGTTCTGACTGGTGATGGCATGACCCGTGGTCCCTGTGTTGGCTTCCCTACACTTGCACGCGCTGCCGCTGCCAAGGTTTGGCTTGATTCGGACGAGGGTCGAAATATCATGACAACTACCTTCAACTCCACCAGCCGCTTCGCCCGGTTACAACACATGAAGACTGCCCTTGCCGGTACCTACTTGTACATTCGTTTTAAGACTACTACTGGTGATGCCATGGGCATGAACATGATCTCAAAGGGTGTTGAGAAGGCACTTCACGTCATGGCCACAGAATGCGGATTTGATGACATGGCCACTATCTCTGTCTCTGGTAACTTCTGTACCGACAAGAAAGCAGCTGCTCTCAACTGGATTGATGGTCGTGGTAAATCTGTTGTGGCGGAGGCCATCATCCCTGGTGATGTTGTCCGCAATGTGCTCAAGAGTGATGTGAACGCTTTGGTGGAATTGAACACCAGCAAGAACTTGATTGGAAGTGCAATGGCTGGCAGTTTGGGTGGCTTCAATGCGCATGCTTCTAACATTGTCACCGCAATCTTCCTTGCCACTGGTCAAGATCCCGCCCAGAACGTCGAGAGCAGCAGCTGCATTACCACCATGAAAAAGTAAGTTTCTGTTTATCATCCGCTGCCTATGTGAACACACGCTAACTAGCTTCTAGCCAAAATGGCAATCTTCAAATCGCCGTCTCTATGCCTTCAATTGAGGTCGGCACTATTGGTGGCGGCACTATCCTTGAAGCCCAATCTGCAATGCTTGACTTCCTCGGTGTCCGTGGCTCTCACCCAACGAACCCTGGTGACAACGCGCGCCAGCTTGCTCGTATTGTGGCAGCCGCAGTGCTTGCTGGAGAGTTGAGTCTGTGCTCCGCGCTTGCAGCTGGACATCTTGTCCGTGCACACATGGCCCACAACCGTAGTGCAGCTCCCACTCGGTCTGCGACCCCGGTTTCGGCGGCAGTTGGTGCTACGCGAGGACTGGCCATGACTTCAAAATAGAAACAGGCTTCAATTACCTTCCCTACCACCTTTACTACGATAGATACGAATGCCACAAGGCTTTTCCACAGCGGAGCCATCTGCTCACTCCCTCGGATCGCTCACCCGGAACTGACTCCGCTTCCGATATATACTCTGAGCCTTCGAGTTCTCGTGGTTTTGACGGTCGCTACCTCAAGAGTATGGTCACGATTGATTTTGGGAGAAAATATACTGGAGTCTCGGGTATCATAAGAACGTTGCAGGAATGACAGGAATGCCACTGAAAATAACAGGACACGGGCAATCTGTCCTTGCAAGGAACGAGCTGACGCTCGTCGGATTGATTATATCTAGAAGATTCGATATTTTCGCAGCGTATGGATAATAACATGTATGGATACCTATACCAATTTACATATTTCAAACAATACCCTACAAGGATCTGGCATAGCGTAGCAAGACCTGCATACTGTACTCAATTTGTAGTTCAACTAAACAATGTCGACTATCCACCACTTGCTGAACATTCAAGATCTCACCTCGCTCTCTGGCCACATCCGTAAACCGGTGATGACTCCTGAACTAGCCCGAGTCAAGGAAAGTGGAGCAAAAGGGATGGAGAGCAGAGTCTGGCCGCTTGGAATAGACGAGCCGCTGGGGCAGGCGAGAACGAGATTTCGCAGCTTGCACATCATTTTCCAGAGAGGGAATCTTTCAGTCCCTAGCGGTCTTCCTCGGCTTGTTCGCATGGCAGTAGTACTCTGTAGAGTTTCTCCAAGCATTCTCGGCATAATTTTGGCTTTATTGATTCTTAGAGCATAAAAGTACGAAGCCACCTCGTGGAAAAGGGACGGAGCACCGCCACATCGGCTTTAACTGGAGACTTTAGCGCTTAACCGGCCAGACTCTCACCTCAGCTCGGGTTCCTGGATCTTGCGCACGAATGCTAGATTCAAGCTTTTTGAATAACATCTTGACATGGAAAGTTGATAAGCGAGCAGTGGTATGAGTAGGACAAAGAATCCCAGCATGATTATTGGATTTATGTACTCTGTAGTCAAGACTGGAATGCTGGACTCGACTGCAAGAACTGGTCACGAGCATCCAAGGCCTGCCCCCTTTCAGGGCCATTGATTCGTTGGGGCCGAGTAATCTAGAAATCATGGTAAAATGAACGCTGATCCCCTTTTCGATGATGGACTCTTCTCTGTCCGGTCAACTCAGCCAAGTTGAAGTTGGAACTTGGTTTCCTCATCGTTAAGCATTGAGATCTGGTGTCTCAGATCTCCTTGAGTCCGCAGAGTCTCGCCTCCGTCTGTCCTCCACTCCTTGGGACGGACCGGACTCGCTCTCCCCATCCATCTCCGGTTTTCTTTATCCCATTCATTGTTCTTCCTCACTTGGACCATTTGTTCCTCGTTCTGGTTCCTGTTCGTTTCCGAATCGGCAATTTCTCGCTCTAGTCCACCTTGACACGTTCGCCTTGCGGTCTCCTCACAATCCGCTTACGTTCTCCCTATTTTGATCGGATTTAATCTTACTGTATAATCTTTGGACGACCTTCGCTCTTTACCGTCGGTTACGACTGGAATCACTATCATTCAAGCGGGACCGATCCCTTGAACGCTTTCGACGTGCTCCGAATCCGATGCGCTTGCTCCGAGTCGTGAATGTATACCGATAGTTACGCGATTAATTGGTGGATTGAACAACAAATTTCTAGAACGCACTTGTCGCAAGGACAATAATACACCCGGCTATATCGCTTAGCCCCATGAATGGTCAATCAGGGACCATGTCGCCCGTCTCCGTAGACGGAAGTGACTGGTCAGGACTGAATCAATACCAAAAGTCGGATGCGCCCTTCTCGCCCACCTTCTCGAACCGCAGCAACCTGGCAACACCCCCTACGTCCGGCATACCGAACCCGCCTCTCAGTGCTGGCCTGCCCAGTACCTCATCGCAGATGAGTGACTCGGGCAACCCGTCTCCACCGAACTCCGTGTCTGGCGCTACTCGCGCCAGCGATGGTACTCTAGGGGACCATCGGAGCAGGCGGCAGCGACAGGTAGAGGAGATTCTTTCTCAGCATTATTCTGCATTGCGGAGGTTCCTATATTCGAGTTACCGGGATGAACGATCAAACAAAAAGTCGAGCAAGGCTCAGGACAAACTCCTTCGTCTCTCGCCGACCCAGTTCCACGAGCTCAGTACAGATGTTTACGACGAGTTACTTCGGCGACAGCAGGCTATGCCGTCTCCTAACAGGCCGCCGCGTCCTGAGGTTCCTCCATTCTTGCCCCCGCGAAGTGACTTCCACGAGAAGCGCAACCAGGCGCGTCAAAAACTCGCTTCGCTTCAGCACCAGCGCTTCCGAGATCTTGCTGCTGATGTATACAATGAATTAGAACGCCGGTTTCCACAGTTCCCAACGAGGGAGTCTCGTCGGGCTAGTCCTGCACCCAGCGCTCGAGGCAGGCCGCCGCCCGGTGGGTATGGCCCTGGAGGATACCCTCCCCCTCCGGGTAGTCGCCGCTCACAATCTCGAGGTCCGCCCAGGATGGGGAGAGGTTATCCTTCTGGCGGGCCTCCTGGTAGTCCGATGTATCCTCCTCGCAAGATGTCTCTTAGCGGAGCCGCCCCGGGCATGAACGGTGATGGCCCAATGGCTAAGCCCTTTCAAAGTAATACGATTGTTCCCAACAAGAGCACCATGGTTGAAGACGATGATGGTGGGTCTGAAGACGATTATGACTCTCGGAGTGACGCTTTTGCGTTGGACTCGTTCATCCGGAGTAGACGCGGGACCGCAACGACGATTGGTGACGGCGATAGGAAACTGCTGGCAGACACGCAGTCACAAGTATCATCATTGCAAGAGAAAATCAGCAAACTTGAAGAGTTGCTCAAAGGCAAGGACGACGAAATCAGCAAGTTTCAGGAAGATCGTCAAGAAGTAAACAAGTTGGAGGAATTGCTCAAGGCAAAGGAAGAAGAAATTTCGAGATATCAGGAAGATCAGGATAAATCACAGGTAAGCAATCGAATACTAAGCTTACACCAATCGCGGTCTGACAATGAGCAGATAAGCAACGCCGAACGTCAAGAATGGGACGATATTAAATACGAGCTCGAGAATAAAATCAATAAGGCGGAAGACCTGAACAGCTCTTTGCAAATGGAGCTGGACAAGGTACGGGCTGAACACGAGGCTATGGAAAGGGATCTTCAGGAACAGATTTCGTCCGGTGGCTCAAGGGGAGGAGGCGGAGATACTGAACTGCAGGCTCAGTTCGCCGAGCTCGAGATCAAGCATCAAAAGTTGCAAGCTGACTTGCGCGAGCAGCAACATGTCACGGAGGAAGTTCGGCGGGAAGCGGCTGGCTTCTTGATGGAGATGAGAGAGCTATCGGAGCAGAGTCACGCGCGATTAGAGCACGAAGAGCGTTTATCTGACGAAGTTCATCGACTGGAAGAGGAAATTAAAGCCTGGAAGGGCCGGTACGCGAAAGCAAAGACACAAATGCGGCACCTCCGCTCATCCTCTGCTGGAATCTCCGAGCTACGATCCGACGTTAACACTGTCACCAAAGACAACAAGTTTCTGCAAGATGACGGCCTTATTAAGGATGTACATGTCACGAAGTTCCAGATTTCCATCGATGAGCTCCTTCGGATTGCACGATCCGAGGACCACCAGCAAGTCATGCAACAGATCAAGGCTGTCATTATTGCTGTGCGTCACGTTCTGCAAGACGTCGAAGCCGGAAAGCACACTGCACCAGCTGAATGCACCAAAGCCACACGCAAAGTGTCTGCGACTGCCAACAACTTGATTACAGCTTCAAAGAACTTTGCTAGCTCAAGCGGACTATCGCCAGTCTCCCTCTTGGATGCAGCTGCTTCACATGTGTCGACTGCTGTGATTGAACTCATTCGCATAGTCAACATTCGACCCACGCCGGCTGATGAATTGAATGACGATGATGAGGTGCAATTCGAGCAGATGAAGTCGCCAGACTACTTTAGCGTGGCACCCAGCCAAAGGCTGAGCCGTAATGACTCTATATACAGCGCTATGAGTCCCCCACCGGAATCAGAACAGCTTCCCAATGGCATCAATCATGGGTACCAATTAGAACAAGAAAACCATGAACTTCAGGATCTTAAGGTGAGAACTCCCGGTCCAGACACGATGCCATTCGTATACTGACATTTCCCTTCAATAGTTCTATGTGGAAGACCAGGCCGATGGGCTTGTCCAATCAATCCAGTCTCTTGTTGCGAGCATCCGCGGAGAGGAGAGCATGACCGCTGTCCGCACCCATGTCTCGGCCATTGCATCATTAGTCACAAATGTTTCGGCCTCTACAGAGCATCTTGTCACCAAGCCGGAAACAAACCCTGTTCTTCGGCAGCGTGCTGGCACCAGTATCGAGACCCTCGAGTACCAGAGGAGCCGCCTTGTTGGTGCTGCCGCCCAGGGCGAACAAGCAAGTGATCCTGGGGAGCTCCGTACGTACACAAACCAGCTGCCCCCCATTGCTTTTGAAATCGCCCGCGAGACCAAGGAACTTGTCCACCGCCTGGACATCGCAGACCACGATGTTGGCGGAGACGACGACTTTCGGTAAGTGCTGTACTTTCGTGTGCTAGCCAGCACATGTACAGCTCCATACGCTTCATTTCTGCTTTTTACAATTGATCCTTTTCTTCTTTCTCAAGCATTCTGTCTCAACACCATCAATTTCAATGATTGTGTCAGCATCGCCTGCTCGATCTCGCAGATTCGATTTCCTTGCACTAATCATGCATGCATGAAAATGAGCAACTACTATGTGGAACGAAAAGTTAGACCTCGTGGATTATGACCTTTGTTCTCTTGATTTTTACTTGATCTATTCCCCCCATAGCTTCACGAGCTGTATTTTTATTATGCTTTTATTTCTCTGAACGCCTTGGTTTTGTACAGCTTCCCATTAGCGTTCTTTATCTTCTTCGCTCAGGGTCCATTTTTTGGTTTTTGGACCGGATGGATTTATTCGATGGCTCGGTTGAGTTCTTTGTCTGTTCGATTCTTGCAATTTAGACTTATATATTTCATCTTATTACCCTTTTCTCTTCAATCTTCACATTCCGACTTCAAAAATACTCGGTAGTAATGAAACTACCCATGAACGTATCCTGAGGCCCTCATCTCGCAGCCTTCTTGAGTAGTTCGGGCCATGTACTATAAGTCACGTGTCTAATCGGAGCTACAAAAGTTAGCCTGAGAACTTGACCCATACCAGAACTTAGCTTCCAATTGCTCCTTGCAAAACCATCCTTTCATCGTTGTTTCTGTACTTATAGTGTACAATACTGCTTTATCTCCTCGATATATTCTGTACCATATTTATATCGTTTTTTTGTTTGACTGGAAAACTCGCTGCTTTCGAGACATTTCCAGCTCCTTTCTGATTCTCGGTCTATACCTACCAGCAACTCTTGTTTCTGAACTGTGAGTACCATCCCTACTAGTCAATCAACCACATACCGTTTTTCCACACCGACATCAGCCATTACAGGGTGCTCCGCGGCTTCCTGTCGAACATTCTGGCTGCCAGGAACTGAGTCACTTCAAACTACATATTTGGCGTACTTGGACTAACGTATTCATGAGCACAGATCACCGGCGTAACTCGGAACCGCAGCAATGTTCGCCCGAAGCCTCAAGTCTACTATAACCCCACCTTCGTCCTTCGCTTTTCGTCCCCTCCCCTCCGTCTTCAATTGCAACCAGCCTTCTTTCATTTCTCTTCGTGGATTCCATCAGTCTGCCGCCGCCATGGGTCCTCAGGTTTTCTTCGATGTTAAGTACACTCCGGCCAGCTCTGGTGGTAAGTCTTCTCTCTTTGCGCAAGCGCATCCATATACTCAATTACCCCGCCATACCCCGTTCATGTTGGAATGCGCGTATTCCTGGGGCCCCCGATGAACCAAAATACCGTCACATCATACGACTCACACCCAATGGCTGAATTCTTGTCGCTAACGTTGTTCTGCCGCCTACAGAAAAGACTGGCCGCATCGTCTTCAACCTCTTCGACGACGTTGTTCCCAAGACCGCTAAGAACTTCCGTGAGCTTTGCAAGCTCCCCCAGGGTCAAGGATACAAGGGGTCGATTTTCCACCGCGTGATTCCCCAGTTCATGCTTCAGGGTGGTGACTTCACCCGTGGCAACGTGAGTACTCTGCATTCACTTTGAGTAAAGGAGTGGTACTGACTGCGGCATTTTTTGCTTAGGGCACTGGTGGTAAATCTATCTACGGTGACAAGTTCCCTGATGAGAACTTCCAGATCAAGCACACCAAGCCTGGTATCCTCTCTATGGCCAACGCTGGCCCCAACACGTACGTCTCAGGCTCTGTGGGCTCTTCGAGGAAAGCAAAGTTAACATCTATCCTAGAAACGGCTCCCAGTTCTTCATCACAACCGTCCAGACCTCATGGCTCGATGGGAAGCACGTCGTCTTCGGTGAAGTTGCCGACCAGGAATCCTACCAGATTGTCAAGGAGGTTGAGGCCCTCGGCAGCAGCTCCGGTGCCATCCGCTCCAACACCAAGCCCACCATTGTCGACTGTGGTGAGCTCTAAGCGGTAGATACTCGCATTCTATGTTTCAGGGTACAACATATGGGCCTTGTGCTCGGCCAATGCGTGCTTGGGCTCATTGAACCTGTCGCAGACTACCTCGGGGTCACAACAATGTGGCTCCCAAGCGCCGATTGTATTTTATAGCGTTGATATACATAAGCAATATCCCTGAAACTTTATTTCCAACTCTCCACTCTAAAATGAATATATAATGGTAAAGTCTCTCCTGCGGAAGAGACAACAAAAATCCCGCTTCCAAAGTGCCCCGCTCCGGATGGCGGGGTAATTTCTTGATTCTCCAGCCCTAAGCAGCAACTCAGACCCCGATAAATAAATACCCAAAGTAGTTTCAAGTCTGAATCGGATCGACCATGCCATCTTATATTTTATCAACAACGTGCGAATCTCTCGTCGCAGACCAGATTTTGTAGTAAATATATTACATCATACCCCAGTACCTGAATCATGAGCGGTTTCCCATCATCCCGGCCTGTGATGTCAATATCGCTAGTTCTCTAAGATGCCACAAGCATGCCGAAGCAATGCAGTGCGAACTAGACTATGCGATCTCATACAGGATTAGAGAAATTCTTCTGAGCTGGTTTTAGAAGAGGGAGTGTGTATTCATTATCATTAAATATGTAGTGCTGTTCAACCTATGCCGAGCATGCCGCTAACCTGACCGATGGGGACAACCGATCGGTCTAAAGTCGGCGATCAGTATGGGAGAGGTAGTAGATACATTGTGTGAGAGTGGAATTAGAGAAAGTGACTCGTACAGCATAGACCGTCCTGGACGGATGCATTCATGTAGATTGGGTCAGAAGAATCAGCCGCAGCATTTGGTGACGGCTGTTGCGTCGTTCCTGTTCATTGGTCGCAGTTAGTGACTGTTTCCCGATTTGACTTGCTTGACCGGGTTCGACATATTGTTGCCGCGGCAAAAGGAAGGGCACACGAGATAGGAAGGAAAGGAAGGGAAGGGAAGGAAGACTTACTCTTTAGCACCCCCGCCAATATACTCCCATGAAAAAATGAACGAGCCCAGAAACGCCCCAATGAAGATGCAAATGATAATGTACCCATTAAAGTACATCGCCAACAACATAACAAAGTACGCCACGGCAAACTGAAGCATATGCAACAAGGCACGAATGAACTGTTCGATAAGACTCGGGCGGACGCGAATGGGTCCAGCACGAGAGCCCGCAGATGCTCCCCCTGCAGCTACTGCTCTAGCAGCACTTGCGGTAGCCGTTGTAGTTTTCTGCTCCCCCGACTCGTCGGCGTTCGCATCACCGGTGACAATGCCGCTATCTGAAGACGGCGACGCAGTCTCTGCGGCATTCTGAAGGGGCGAAGAAAGGTACTGGGCGCGCATCTGTGCGCGGTGCACGATGAAAGCATCGTATTCGCGGGCAATGCGGCGGAGGAACTCGAGGACTATGACGAGGCAGATAACGCCGATGCAGGAGCCTGCGAACATGCCGCGCGAGCGGATGTGCCAACTGCTGGCGAGGAAGCCTGTTTTTTTGTTAGATCGCGCGTGAAAGGGAGAGGATATTGGATGGTGAGGTACATGAGTCAATGGTGTTCCAGTTCCAAAGCATCTAGAGAGAGAGTTAGCCCGGTCATTTTGTTCTGTAAGGTGATGATGGGAGGTATACCGAGACAACACAGGAAGCTCCGCCGTCGCTGCCGCCCATGTCCATTCCTCCCCCCATATCCATGTCCATGTCCATGTCCATTGCCATTGTTGTCGTTTGGTATCTGAGGGAAGGAGGTTGTGCTGTTGAGAAGAGGTTGTCAGCACAGGCTGTTTCAGGCTTGTTTCGTGAGGACAGTGGGTTAACGAAGCTCTGGTCGAGTGGCTGGAGCTTGAAAGAAGATAGCAAGGATGAAAAATAACAAGAGAAGAAAAGAAGAAGATTTAAAGAAGAAATAATATGAACTTTGTTACATGAGAAGATCAACAGTGCGACGGTTGCCAGCAAAACAGCGAGTAGATTAAGCCCTACCTTGTCTATGCCAAACTGACTCAAATCAGCGCAATGGCTTGGGGGCTATCGGAATGGTCTGATGTTGTCTGGGCCTAATTAAGGAAATACAGTCTGATTATGCAGTGTCTGCGGAAACCTCAGAATTTAATAATAACGAGATAGAATGACAGCGGCGTACCATAAAGGCCATGAGATGGAGAGGCAGAGATCGGCCAATCACGGTGCAGGAGCGTGCGCAGGATTGAGCACATTTTCTGGAGCTAAATTGTTAGTCTCTAATCCACAGGAAAGGAACTTTACGGCAAAGTGGCACATGGTTCAGTTGCACAGGGTCCATCGGTTCAACCCAATGTAGTAGTCTGTCCTACGTCGATAAAGCAGAGAACATCGGGCATGGCGGTTATTTTTGGCAAATGAGGCTTCAGCGCTGATCTTTGATATACAGAGTAACATACTAGAAGCTCTATCATCGGCTCGATCCCTTGATGACACCGTCTAGGATCTCACGAATCTGCTTACACCCGTCTACTCCCACTGCCAGCATCGTCTCGATATATGTGTGGTGCACCTTGGAGTCCATCGTCAACATCGAGACCTTCATGTCATCCTCATCTCCGTCCGTCATCACCGCAGGGACCGATGTCGTTGCAACAGTGAGAAACGGGAGCTCTTGTTCTTCCGGCAATGAAACATCCAGCAGAGGGTCGAGCTCGTCGTTCATCGGATCCCTTGGCGTAGACGCACTGCCACTCATCCCTGCTGTACATCCGCACAGCAACCCAGGCATCGGTATCCCGGCATCCACCAGCGCCAGTGTACACGCATTGACCGCCGCCGCGAGAACCGATCCATCCGCTGAAAGGACCGAAACATGGATACTAATCGTGCTATGGGGGTAAAGATATGTGTGGAGATGCGACTGAAAAGCGGATCGCAGTGTTGTAGCAATGCGCCCGGATTGTCTAGTCGGAACAACGCTGTTAGCAGAGGTACAAAGCATTGGGCATCCTGTCGTATGTTCCAATCGTCTGTCTTACCTGTCACTCCCGCCTGCTCGTCTTTTCCGGTCAACGCCCGCAAACCCTGCGACGTTGACATCGACCTCTACCACCGCGCCTGCGGAACCTGCAGAGCCACCGGTCGCATCACCTCGACGCCCTTCCGCTGGACCATGTACAGAGCATAGAATGGTAGTATTGCCCATTGCCAGGTAAGACGACCCGGAGCTCGCGGGGTTTGTAGATATTTGGGCTTGAATTAACCGGAGCTCGTTCCATCGCCGGCCGTCGAGACGCAGCTTCGTCAGCGGATAAGTTGTGGAAGTATCGAGAGGCATTATGATTTCGTCAGGTCCGTTTTCTTTTTTTTCCAATCAGATATCAAGCGGTTTGATTCGATCGTATGCGCGTAGAATACTGCTCCCCGCACTCGAGTCGCTGGTCGTTCTTGGGGTGGTGTAATCGCAGAAATCGATCTTTTGATAAAGAGTATCGGGGAGATTTGGTTATAGAGATCGATTATAGGAATGATGTCAAGGTGTTAGGGAGAGTAGAAGTGAGCTCAAGAATGATGAAAGGGCAATTCAACTTTTCGGCGACAATTTTAGTTTGCAGCTTCTTATCAACTTATCGCGAATTGCCTCTCCGCATTCTTCTGCCATCACTTCTCTATTCCTTCTACGCCTTTTTTCAGAGACCATGAAGTATCTTGCTAAGTAAGTAGCTGAACATGACCTCTGTCCATGACTTGGACGACCTTGACGCGACCACCGCCGACTCTTCCGATGACGATCTGAATGTGACGCGGTCGAGGAGCATACAGACAACTCAGGCCCGTACGCTTCCAGCTTCACTTCAGCTTTCGAAAGCTAACGAACCTTTGACAGAGCCTTCCCTCAAGCGCGAAATTATTACGCCGAAACTTGAAAAGACCTCGCCTTCAAATTTGCGCTCCGCTCCTGGAGTAGCACGCTCAGCCAGAAAACCATCACCCTCAGATCGAAAGATACCGGTAGAGGAAGCCACAGATGGAAAGACCAGCGACGATGATTCCTTCAACGAGGGCGAAGCTGTTTATCAGCAGTTCAAGAATCGCAAATCCCGCAAACGAAAGCGAGCCTCGACAGCTGCGGTGAAGGCCAGACCGAGCAAAGTCGCAGCCAAAGATGCAATCGTCGGGCGAGTACCGAAGAAGGTGGACTCGAAAGTGTATCGACCTAGTTATATGCGCGAATATGGAGAGGAAGCCCCCTCCGATGATGACTTGATGGAACATACACTCCCTGATTACTTGCAAAAGCGTCGAACACAATTTGATGATCAGCTAGAACGTCTGAAAGACTCTGGTCTGAAATTACCTCCAGACTACGACCAAGTTTACTTTTCTGACGACGAGCGATTGGAATCGTTACGGGAGAAACCAGCGTTTACCGGGATCAAGCCCTGCAGCGACTATAAAGACATCACCCTACCTTACTCCCTGGGCCTCATTCCGGCCCCAATCGCTCAGTGGCTTCGTCCCTATCAGGTTGATGGAGTGGAGTTTCTACACCAGTTGTTTGTCTACCAAAAAGGGGGCATCCTAGGTGATGACATGGGCTTGGGCAAGACGGTGCAGGTGATCGCATTTCTTACTGCAGCGTACGGCAAAACTGGTGACGAGAGGGATGACAAGAGAATGAGAAAGATGCGACGGAGCAGTGATGATATATGGTATCCACGGACGCTTATCGTCTGCCCTGGCACTTTGATTGAGAATTGGAGGTCGGAACTCTCCCGCTGGGGCTGGTGGCATGTTGATGCTTACCATGGACCAAACAAGGATATTGTCCTTCACGCAGCAAAGTCTGGACGGGTCGAAATTCTGATTACGACATACAACACCTATACGAAGAACAAGGATTCCGTGAATATGGTGGACTGGGATTGTGTCATCGCCGACGAGTGCCATGCAATCAAAGAGAGAAGTTCAGAGACCACAAAGGCTATGAATGCTATTAACGCCCTCTGCCGCATTGGACTGACTGGTACCGCGATCCAAAATAAATATGAGGAGCTTTGGACGTTGCTCAACTGGACAAACCCTGGGCAACTGGGTCCGGTGACCACGTGGAAAAGCCACATTTCAGAGCCCTTGAAGATCGGTCAATCGCACGAGGCTACTGTCCAAGAGCTCAGAAGAGCCCGGTCTACGGCTAAGAAGCTTGTTGAGAACCTTCTGCCTCAATTTTTTCTTCGTCGGATGAAGTCGTTGATCGCAGATCAGCTTCCGAAGAAAGTCGACCGGGTAGTGTTTTGCCCTCTTACCGATACACAAGCAGAGGCATACGAGAACCTAGTGGACAGTGATATCGTCCAGTACATCAAGACGTCAACAGAGGTGTGCGATTGCGGCTCTGGAAAAAAGGCCGGCTGGTGTTGTCGAGAATACCTACCCTCAGGCACCCGTTGGCAGAACTACGTGTTTCCGGCAATCCAGATTTTGCAAAAGCTGAGCAATCACCTTGCGATTCTGATCCCGCAGAGCACGGATCCTTTTGAGAAGCAGGAAAAGGACAAGGAGATGCTAGAAATTGCCGTGCCGAATCAATGGGAGAAGCTCTATCGCACCAGAGATTCAATCATGAACTACGCCGATGCCGAGTTTTGCGGAAAGTGGAAAGTACTCAGAAGGCTCCTGAAGTGGTGGCATGGAAATGGAGACAAAGTTCTCGTTTTCTCACACAGTGTCCGTCTTTTGAAGATGTTGCAGATGCTCTTTAACCATACAAGCTACAACGTCAGCTACTTAGACGGACAGATGAGCTATGATGACCGGGCCAAGGTTGTTGACGAATTCAACTCCGATCCAAGACAATTCGTCTTCCTGATATCAACACGATCTGGCGGAGTCGGGCTCAACATCACATCTGCGAACAAGGTCGTTATCGTCGACCCCAATTGGAACCCTTCCCACGACCTCCAAGCCCAAGACCGAGCATATCGAATCGGGCAAACGCGAAACGTCGAGGTCTTCCGCCTTATATCCGCGGGCACGATCGAGGAGATCGTCTATGCGCGACAGATCTACAAACAGCAACAAGCGAACATCGGTTACAACGCAAGCTCCGAACGGCGTTACTTCAAAGGTGTCCAGGAGAAGAAAGACCAGAAGGGTGAGATTTTCGGTCTTCAAAACATCTTCGACTATAAAAACGATAACATTGTGCTCCGCGACATCGTCAACAAGACAAACATCGCTGAAAGCAAAGCCGGAGTCCAAGTCATGGACGTCGACCTAGAGACCGAAGAGACAAGCCTCGAAGACGGGCAAAGAAGCAGGAATCCAGATGGCGACGACGAAGAAATGAGCCAGTTAGCCGCCAAAATCCGCGGTGAGGATGACCTTACTACTCCTCAAAAGCCGGTTGCATCCTCAACACAGACAAAGCACGACCCCATCCAAGCCATCCTCGCCGGCGCAGGCGTCGAATACACTCACCTCAACAACGAAGTCATCGGCTCGTCCAAAGTCGAAGAGCAGCTCAGCCGCCAGGCCCAATTCGCAGACGACGAGATGGCAAATTATCAAGTCTTTTGCGGCTCGCAGGACGAGACCGCCGGTGCGATTGTGTCTCCTGCGCTTTCAAAGAATGGGGTGCCTGTAAGGTTCAAGTTTCATCCGCCTGAGGATGTCATGAAAAGACAGTTTTGTAGTATGGCTAGGAGGTTCGGGTTCAAGAACGCGACGGAGTTTGCGCTTGTTGTTGAAGGCATGACGCAGGCTGAACGGAGGGCAACGCTTGATCGGTGGTATAAGGAGCGGAGGGAGATTTTGCTTCAGAATCAACGGGCTGATGGGGGTTCAGACTAACTCGGCCGTGACGTTGACGAAGTATAATTTACGACGATATGATAGCATAGAAGCAGGTTCTTCTCTTATATTATTGACTGCAACTGCTAGCTTTGGAAACCATTCATCACTTGTCCTTGCTCGAAGGACATCATGCATGATTGCTTCTCGTATGTGGGACAACCCGCTATAACCAGGCCAATGTCCATAGGGCTGGCAAGTTAGGCCACTTCTCCTGCCAGGACCCAAGCACCTCGGGAACCTTTTCATCGAAGCTCCTCCGAGCTTCACCGTTCCCATTCTCCCATCCACCAGGCCCATGGGCCTTTTGTTCCTGGCTTGCAACCTCGTTCAACCGCGTAGCCAGTTCCAGAATAGCCTTGCCGCCTACAAGGGCCTCTTCGTGATTATCCTTGATATCCACGTTGAACACATGCACAGGCCGATTCAACGACGAACCCTTATTCATGAGATCGTCGACAACAGCATCCCAGCAGCGCTCCTCGCAGGTGATGATGACGTCTACTACGCCGCCCTCTGTGCCCAACGCACCCTTATCGCCCTTTGAAACATGGTCTACCCGCGGCATCCCAGGCACCCAGTCCTGGAAGCGCTCGGGGCCCCATTTGACGTTGCGGTTGCGGTCGAGCATGTTTAAGATGCCGTTGTTGCGGTACAGACGCTCGTCCTTGGACATGAGCTCATCGTACATTTGGGAGTATGAGGTTGCGTTGAAGTTATAGACATTAGGTTGGGTAATGGAGGGGCCTGGTAGGCGGACTAGGGAACCCGTGCCAAAAGAGATTACTGGGAAGGGCGACGCTGCAGTGGACAGACGGAGGTGCGCCTCCATCGAGCGGTTTTGGTTTGAAGCACATACTGTGCAGAAACGGAGCTTGTGTGAGTCTGAGTCTGACTTTGTTTGCTCTGTTGAGCTGGGTGCGCTAGCATCTGGGGTAGCTGAAGCTGCCTCCGGAGGGGGAGGGGGAGGTGTTGCGGCTTCCTGAGCTGCAGTGCCTGCACCAGCTAGTCGAGGATCGTAGGCCATCTTGTTATGTGGTAACCTAGAGGTTTAAAGAGCGACGATTGACGTCAAGTAGAGAGGTGTTCGAGATTTCTCTCGTTGTGATCTAAGGAGGCCGGAAAGTATGTTCACTCGATGGTCCCTGGTAAAACTACTCAGAATTAGCAAAGCTACATCAGTAGACAGTGGCGAGTCGATGTGCAAAAACAAAAGGTAAAGATCAGAAAGATGAAAAGCGTAAGTAATAAAGGTTGTCCGCATGGTAAGCTAGGACAGCTCCAATATATAAGGAATCATCATGCAATTGGGTCTAGAGGAAATGAAAGCAAGATATGCCTACCTTTGGGATGCCTATCATGATAGGAAGAAGAAAACTACGCTGTAAAGGATGTCAAAGCAAGGGCCGCAGCCCCAAAGTGAGCGACTGACTGAAGATGTCGAGCGAAGTTTTTGGTGGTGTGTCGGAGTTTTGTGCCATTGCAGCTGAGTCATCAAACGTCTAGTCCAAGTTTGTCCTAGCGCTTATTGAGCTTCGAGCTGAGCTTCCAAGGCAATGAATCAAACGGAGAGCTTATCTTTGCAAAGACGCCAACTCGCTACACTCCCAAGTGATGCTTGCTGTGTTTGGCCGATAGCAAATCTACTCTTTTCCTCATAATCCGATCTTCGAAGGCAAGATGAAAGCTGCTCTGATCGCAGTGGACATGCAGGAGGACTTTTGTCCCCCGGTAAACGATCTACACCCTTCACCAGTTGTATCATACTGATTTGATTGTGCTCTGATAGAACGGATCGCTAGCTGTTCAAGGTGCCCGAGATCTAGCTCCTACGATAAATGCACTCTTACGGCATCCCGGGTTCGCTGTTAAAGTTGCATCTCAAGATTACCACCCGCCGAATCATATCTCGTTCGCAAGCATCCATCCGCCGCCTAACAACATACCGTTTGAAAGTAGTATCACAATGGCCAACCCAGCTGCGGGGAAGGAGACGGAGACAAAGAAACAGACGCTTTGGCCTGTGCACTGCGTTCGAGAAACTCCAGGGGCCGAGATCATCCTAGAAATCGACGCCACTAAGCTTGACTTGATCGTAACGAAGGGCATGGATCCGCGTGTCGAAATGTACTCTGCGTTCGCTGATGCATTTGGAAATCAGGATTCGGCGATCGTATCTGTAAATGCCAACCTACGATCTTATTTGACTGACAGGGATATCACGGATGTTTATGTTGTTGGTGTAGCGGGGGATTATTGCGTTAAATACACAGCCATTGACGCCGCAAAAGCAGGGTTCAAGAGTTATGTCGTGCAGGATGCGACCGAGTGCGTGGTGCCGGGTTCTGGATGGGATGAAACAAGGCGCGCATTAGATGAGACTGGCGTGCGGATTGTTCGTTCTGATGGACCTGAGATCGCGGATCTTGTTCGACTAGATTGAGTGAACATGTTCCCTTTGATCACCGTAGAATAGACATTGTACGGATATTGGAGCTGAGCCCAAACCGCTGCCAGCTGTGACGAGTAGATAAGGCTTGGTTCAACGGCTGCCCAGGTGCTAATGCAGGTGGCGCCACGGAGGACGATAAGCTGCCAGCAGTAGTCTATTTAAGAGTTGACATCCTCGTTTTGCTAGCTCACTTACTTTCTCAGGGAATTTGAGACTTCAAATATAAGCATCTCTTCAATTCTCTTCGAGTTTATCACCATGGCCGTGTCATTCCTTTTTGGGCTCCCCCTTGTTGCGGGTCCTGATCCGGCCGTCGATCTGGTTACGTGAACAGGGCAATTATCCATTGAGCTCCTACGACGCTTCAATGAATCCTTTAATTCATATCGTGACTACAACTAGTCATCAGCTCGACTCTGCACCGCCGCTCCTGAATCCTCTACTTTCCGTTTACTGACCGCAAATCGAAGCGACGACCCCATGTCCAATACAACCGCCACCATCACAGCGCTCGACGAGGAACAGCAAGCTCCAAGACGAATGCGTACGGGTCTTTCTGTTGATAGTGTCCCATATTGGAATGTCAACGTACCGGAAGCTCGCCAAACTGTCAAATGCCCTACTTACCTGCGGGATCAGCCCGAAAAGAATATCGGCATTCTCTCAACACCCGACGAACAGTATCAGCGACAAGGATGGGACTTGGTAAAACATATAATCGGTAAGTGGCTAGGCCAAATCATACCTTTTCTCACACATGCCTCTAACGCAAGGGCTCCATTGCAGCAACAAATCGGATCGATTTGTTTCAGCGTTTACCTAGTGACTTGAGAAAATACTTGGAGTACAAGGAGCATATCATCGCCAAGTACGGGTCTATAATGCGATTCGTTGTTAAGGAGCGACTTTGCTGGGGTGAGGGGACGGCTGAGGACCTGAAGCCTAAGGGCCAACCGTTCGAGTGCAAAGGTTAGTATTCATTGTACTCCGTGACAGGCGGACGGGGACGGGATGACTGAGGTTGCACAGATGATATGCGAATATTGCACAATGACTGGCCATACGGCTTGGATGAAGGCATTGTCCACCTAGTGGTGTGGACAAAGTTCGACTTGGAGGACGACCCGGCGACAGACGACTTGACGCCGCGCGCGAGACAGGAGATCAATGATTATGTGGACAAGATTTTTTGCTCACGAATGCCGCCTGGTCAGGTACGTGACTCTGATGAGAGATATGCCATAGGAGGCCCTGAAGCTAAGACATTTGCAGGTTGTATGGTTTAAGAATTGGAGATCGCTCAAATCAGTGCATGCGGTTGAACATTTCCATGTCCTGCTACACAACCCGGATCCAGCGTTCGTCGACGAGATCACGGGTGGAGACGTGCCGTGGTCGTTGAGACGGGCCTGAGCTGCTGGCTTGCTTTCTGCAATGATACTAGACCCCTGGGATTAATAGTATACAGAGTAATGGTCTCGGTTGTACTTATATTAGAAAATGGCTTTCGTCTCCATCTGCAACTCCCCTGAAAGCCCCCACAATAGCAAAGTTCAGTGGCTACAGACAATGAGTAATTATGGATCTTTGTCATGATTCAGATGCTTAACTAGCCATAACTTGTTTATGATGCGTCACCTGAATTGTGGCGGCCTGGCGGGGGGATCGCCAAGTGGACAAGCACAGCCATATATAAGGGACACCGGCGCGCAGATGACTTCATCTCTCGATTCTCCCTTTCTTGTCTAAGGTAGAATGTATTAAAACCTAAAACATCCCTGCCCAAGCGATCTGATACTCAAAGAACACTGTAGCTATCTCACCATGCCCAAGCTCCCCGTTGTGCACCACTCCCGCCGGTCGTCGCTCACCAGTAAGTTCGATTCCGTCAACGTCATTTCCACCCCTCTTTTTCTCAACTCAGCCGCTTCTGCTCTCCCCGCCGTTCCCCAAGACTTTTGACCTCCAACGCTTGTCTCATGGGCTACACTTGAATACCTCGATAGAACTTTTAGAAATTTTTCTCTGTTCAACATGTCCGCTGACTGGAGCTATTTCTGGGGTGGTTCAGGCAATCGGTCGTCGATCGATGAAGCAAAACACCCTGACCCTGCCAGCGGAGAAGACGAAGTCGAACCCGACCAGGGAAATGGTATGTATTTTCAGCTCTGTCTATTGAGATATATTATCTGTACGTTGTACTGACGATCCCTCTATTGTAACAGTTCTCAGCCACATCATTTCGCAGCTACGACCAGGTGCGGACCTCAGCAGAGTCGTATTACCTACCTTTATTCTTGAACCCCGGTCTATGCTAGAGCGGATCACAAAGTACGGCAGCTCTGTTGAACAGGTCGGATAATTTACGCAGGACATGGTTAACCAACTTTCAGTTTCATGGCACACCCCGAAACCCTGCTTCCTATGCCCACGAAGGATGACCCCCTCGAGCGTTTTGTATCCGTTGTCAAGTTCTACTTGAGCGGATGGCATATCAAACCTCCGTACGTCGTTCAAGAATTTTCTGGGTTTCTTGCGACCAGCTTCCAGCTAACAACTTGATATAGAGGAGTGAAGAAGCCGTTAAACCCTGTCCTCGGAGAAACTTACACCTGCTCTTGGGAATATCCTGACGGCACTCATGGATACTATATCTCCGAACAAACCTCTCACCACCCTCCAAAATCGAGTTATTTCTTCATGGCCCCCGAACACCATATCCGAATTGACGGCACGCTTAAACCGCGGAGCAAGTTCCTGGGTAACTCCGCCGCAAGTATGATGGAAGGAATTGCCATTCTTCGATTCTTGAACCGTGGACAAAATAAAGAACGCGGCGAACGATAGTAGGTGGATTGCGCCCAAATCTTGCTGAAGAGGGCTGACAGTCAACACTAGCATCCTAACGCAACCGAACATGTACGCCAGAGGTATCTTATTCGGCAAAATGAAGTATGAGCTTGGAGACCACAGTTTCGTCAGATGCCCTGAAAACGATCTCGTCGCGGATATCGAATTCAAAACAAAAGGTTACTTTTCTGGTACATACAACGCCATCGGTGGGACGATCAAGAATGAGAAGACCGGAGAAGTATACTATGAGATTTCCGGTCTCTGGAATGGCGAGATGCATATCAAGAAGGCTCACGTATGTTTTCCGATCATATATACGCCATCCGCTCCATGGACCGAAACTAACTAACCTACAAAGTCGCATGATAAAGAGCTTCTATTCGGTGCTAGAAAGTCGAAACCGACGTTCCCGACAACTCGCCCCATTGCCCAACAGGGCGAGCGCGAGTCTCAACGCTTGTGGCAAAGCACAGTAAAGGCCATTATAGAATCAAATCACGAATTAGCGACGGACGAAAAGACCAAGATAGAAGACCGTCAACGAGAAGAGGCGTCAGCACGAGCGGAGCACGGCGTTGAGTGGCAACCGCGCCTCTTCCGAGCTGTCCGCGCCGGACCTGGCGGCTCAGAGGAGGGCGAAGAAGGTCTCGATTGGATCATTAATGCTCATATGTATGTTTACACCGGCCAAACAAGCGGGCCTAAGCTAACTGCGCTCTAGCACCCCTGATAACGCCGAGAAAGCCAAAGCAGAAATCCTGGCAATCGCCCCGATACTTGACGGACAGACGTGGGACAATGTCGATAAGTCTGACAAGGCAGTGAATGGCGGCGAAGTGCAGTCAGAAAACACCAAGCCAGATGGTAAATCGGAGGTCAAGCCAGAGGTAGAACCAGAGGCCAAGACGGAGAAGAAGCCAGAGGTCAACCCGGAGGTTGTGGAACGAATGGACTCAAAGACGAATGAGGTCGACAAGTACGTGGATGCTCAGGAGGGCTCGAAACCTTGAAGTGCTACTAGTGGCCTTTCAAGCAAGGCAAGTTTTATAACCTGCAACAAACGATACTCGACGGCACATATATTCACGAGTATCTTCCGAGTTGTGGGAAGATGGCTGTGACATATCCGTGGGGATTTCAGGTACGCACCTGAATGCCATACCATTAGAACTCCAACAGGCTTTGACTAGCCCCAACTGCTCCCTTCCGCAAATTGGATTTAGGTATCCGTCGTCTTGTCGCATTCTTTACTGGATACCCAATTTGCATTTGTCAGCGCGAAGAAAAGTGAGCAGCACCTAATAAAAAACTTAATAAACCAAAACATTGAAAGGACTGTCATAGATATGGCTAGGGTAGAGTGGTACGGGTAGCCGCTATATAGGAGTCTGTTTCTACTTATTATCTTCGATTGCGAGATATATGCTGTTGACTATATTTAGTATACCATCATCATTATGAGAGGATTCTACATAATTGTATGACTCTTTTCGTAAAGGTATCACTCAAATTTCAAATCCGTTCGCCATGGCAATGCACCGGATCCAGACCCTAACGCCTATACTGGTATACCCTTGCCAACACCAAGCCAGAAAGAGAATTAAAAAAATAAATCAAGAATACAATTCCCCGCGTAGACCAGCCCCCTTCTCCGCGTCTCTTCGTCTCGAGCTTTTTGTTCCATCACCTTGTTCCTCTCGCTCCTCCTCCAACTTGGCAATTTCCTCCTCGATCTCCTTCTCCGTATCCTCCCTCAACCCTAACAGATCCGGTGGAATAACAGACATCTGCACGCTCGGCGCGGCCTGGAGATATCGCAATTGTTCGCGGATCGTTTCAAGGATTGTCCCTAGGTAAGCGCGGGAATTCTTGTTCTCGAGCTTGCGGATCTCAGATAGCGGCGGGAACAAGGAGTAGTCTGGACCGAAGTGATTTCGGAATGCGACATTATCTGGGATGACGGGGTTAATTTTGTCTTGCGCGTCAATGAGGATGGATGTTTCGTGCGCCCAGGCTCGAGAAACGTTGCGGGGAGTGTACCCGCCGCCGCCGACGACGAGGAGAGGAAGATTGAATGTCTTTGTGAATGCGACACAGGCGCCGTGCGCTGCGACGTTGAGGTTGAAGCAGCCGAGCCTATCGCAGCCGAGAGAATCGGCGCCGCATTGGAGGACAATTGCGGCGGGGCGGTAGGATTCTACGCAGGCGCCGATGACGTCGCGGAAGAGTTGGACGTAGGATTCGTCGTCAATACCATCGTGGAGAGGCACGTTGACGGCGTGATGCGCGCCTGGGTTGAGCGGATGCGTTGGACCTGTGCTGTCGAGGGGTCCTGTGCCTGGGAAAAAGTTCTCCTTGTCGTATTTGTGGAAGGATACTGTGAGGACGCGATCAGACGACCAAAACGCTTGCTCGACGCCGTCGCCGTGGTGGACGTCGATGTCGATGTACATGACACGCGGGTGGACGCGGAGGAGCTGTAGAATGGCGAGAACGATGTCGTTGATGTAGCAAAAGCCGCTGGCCTCGGCCTTTTTGGCGTGATGCAGACCGCCAGACCAGTTTATCGCTATGTCGGCCTGGTTGTTGCAGAGCTTGCGGGCGGCGTCTATTGAAGCGCCCGAGTAGAGCGAGCAGTATTGAAACAGGCCGTCAAAGACGGGACAATCGTCACCAAAATTGAAGCGAATGATGCTGTCGTTGATTTCTTTCTTCTGATCGTCTATGTCTTTGGGCATAACTGTCTGGAGAAAATCCAAGTAGTCGGCGGAGTGGAAATCGTTCAGTTCCTCTGCTGTTGCGGCGCGCGAGTGATATAGGTCCATAGCATGGTGCATGCCGTATGCAAGCACCAGCTGCTTGGTAAGAGTGAGTCGCCATGGCTTCATAGGATGAGACTGGCCGAAGTGATGCAGTTCTACCGCTGGGTTGGCATGCCAGGACACCCGGTAGCCCGGCGGCCGCGCGACAATGCCTTCATGTTGGTGCTGGGCGGATTTGCGATCGACCGAGAGCGTAGGAGTGGGGTTGTACTCTTGTACAATGGCGGACCGGGGCATGAGAAAGGACTGCAAGGCGTAGCCACCTGAAATCGAGTGAGGGGTGAAGATAGGACGATCAGAGACGGGAATCTGAAGAATGAAGCTGAAGCAATCCCCAAATCACAGGCTCGGAACGATCCCCACCGCTTATCTAATCATCCGATGTCGCCCTCGGTTTCTTCTATATCTCCATCTATAAAGTGGCGCTTCGAGACAGACCCCGCTACAGAGAGAAATCAAGCCAGAATTTTGCAAGAAGCTTCATTTTAAACCATAGAAGACTTATACACCCTACAACATGAACGTCGCAGCCTCCAAACTCCGTCAGGCCCTCCAGGACCCTAGCGCGTTCATCACCGCCCCCGGTGTCTACGATGGACTCTCGGCCCGTATCGCTCTCAATGTCGGGTTCGACGCTCTCTACATGGTATGCAGCAGCTGACCCTTTCGAAGAATTTGAATCTGTGACTGACATATACAATGAATAGACCGGCGCCGGTACCGCCGCCTCCGTTCACGGCCAAGCGGACCTAGGAATCTGCACCCTCAACGATATGCGAGCCAATGCTGAAATGATTGCCAACATTTCGCCATCAACGCCTTTGATCTCTGATGCAGACACTGGTTATGGCGGGCCGATCATGGTTGCGCGTACCACTGAGCAGTACGCCCGCGCCGGCGTGGCAGGCTTCCACCTCGAAGACCAAGTCCAGACCAAGCGATGCGGTCACCTCGGCGGAAAGATCCTGGTCGACCAGGATACGTACGTAACTCGTATCCGGGCCGCCGTACAAGCTCGCCAGCGCATGGGTAGTGATATCGTTATCATCGCTCGCACCGACGCTCTTCAGGGCAACGGCTACGAGGACAGTCTCGCTCGGCTGAAGGCCGCTCGTGAAGCCGGTGCAGATGCAGGTTTCCTCGAGGGTATTTCCTCCGTTGAGATGGCTCGTCAGGTCGTATCCGACCTTGCTGGATGGCCGCTGCTTCTCAACATGGTTGAACATGGCTCTACCCCCTCAATCACTGCCAGCCAGGCCCGCGAGCTCGGGTTCAAGATGATCATTTTCCCATTTGCTGCGCTCGGACCTGCTTGCACGGCTATTCGGGAAGGCATGGAGAAGCTCAAGCGCGACGGTATTCCGGGGCTGGACAAAGAAATGACGCCGCAGATGCTGTTCCGAGTGTGCGGACTGGATGAGAGCGTTAAGTTGGATGCTGCGGCGGGCGGAGCGGCATTCAACAGCGGCGTCGACCTCAAGTGAACCAAGCAGACATTGAGGGCGCTGCTATTATGGCTGATGACATGAAACTTGTTTGATTAGTCCTGCTTACTGCTGGTGTAATTTAGCGCAGTATCTCCTTATTTTTCTAGTTTGCCTGGCGGAATGATATAGAAATAGAGATGTCAATTCAATGCGATTGAAGAAAATTCGAAGATGAGGGGAGAGCGCAACCCGCTGTCACTCAAGGATTCGAGGACTCGATATGATATCACGTGGTGTGCTGACTCACCACGTCCTACCGTGAAGCGATCAAAGAGATGCCTGAATTATCCGAAACGCACAACGAACTCAAAGTCGTCTATTCGGTCTCGAGAGTAGTTTGAGATGCCGAACGAGCCCCGAACCTTGGGACGTATCATGAAGAACTGATTTTCAGCGCCTGTCCCTGGATCCGAATCATGAAACTGACGTCCGTGGGAAATGAGAACCGTCCCTGCAGCTTTGGGTCGGAAAATTATCGTCAGGAATAGACCTATCACAAATGCATACCAGAATCTGGAAAGGGACTGCCGTTTCATCATTCTCTCATCCATGGACGAATTATGGCCACATCCACGGAACCGCCAGCCAAGGCACGCATGTTTATTTTTATCCCCACATCTTGGACTTGTGACAGAAAGGGCTTGTATCGCGAACAGTTAACATGGGCGCCTAATCTCAGCACTCTGGCCGAGTTTTGGAATCATTTTCTCTCCTGAGTTCTTTCGCTTTATGACGACGACTTCGGGATCGTTACTACCCAGGCAGCAGGCTTGCGACTCAGTGTGTGCCGGTCCGGAGGGCAGTTGGGCTAAGCGCGGGCTAAGACGGCAATCAAAAGCAATCGACCGCGTCACTCATGCTTAGCTGACCCGCTCGATTGGGCCAGACGGTTCGATAACTTTGTTCACATGGAGACGTCTCTGGCTGCAACATGCAAGAGAAGAGGCCATCCTGGGTTTCATTTTGTTCGGCCTTTAAGGAGAGGTTGGCGGTATCTAATGCCACCGGTTCACAACATTTTTGGAGTCAGGGATGAACCCCTGAAGCAGCTGGTGTTTGTCTAGTATCCGTCAGCATCAGCCTCGAGGATGTAGTGATGAGCGGGGTGGCAAAAGCCAGGGCAGAGGGCCACGTCCACATCCCACACAGGACACAAGAATTACTTGGGGCCTATTGCAGGTTGCAAAACTTTGTGGACTCATCGCGCACCATCAAAACTCTCATCATCTGTCCAAACTCCAAAGTCCACAATCTCCAGTCTGCCACATCGCACTCCATCCTTCGTGGGTCTGACGTGGCGAAGCAACGAACGACGAACGACTGCCCCTTCCGATTCATGCCCACTCAATCAGTTCTTAATCGTTAACACCTCAGTTCTTGAGCGTTTGGTCACCGGTGTTGAACCATGCCAGCTCTGTTTGGTGGCCCGGAATTGACGGAGAGCGAAAGCGATGTGAGGAGTCCCCATCTGCAGTGGAGCGGAGTATCAAGCCACAACTACAGGCTCTCGTCCAATCTGGCTGTCTAGCGAGATCCAACACATCGACGCGCTCTTTACTTGGGACTACTCTGATTTGTTCTGTTCAACAGCGACTGCGCTGTCCTTCAACCGTACCTGACTATGATGTAGTCCTGCAGTAGTGATGCTGTCAGGTACCACCGCAAAAAGCCAAAGCCTTGGCTCATTAGGCTTTACCGCTGCAAGACACCCGGCTCCTCCTCTCAAGCAGGATTGGTAGTGCTGGTCGAGGTCTAGAGCCATCCATGGTGGACCATCTTGTTTCCACTACCAACCAATTTTCGGCATTCAGGAACCGTTTCTCGAGCCAGCCAATCATCAATGCAGTCTATGCTTAATTGATCTTCTCCTGTTTCATTTAGTCAAATTTAATTTCAGCGCTTGTGGAAGTTACCGTACCTTACTTTGGGGTGGGTTGACTGCCGCACACGCAAGCAAGCCGCTGAGATGGGCGCTTTAATATCCCTGAGCCCTCCCACATCCTGTTCTCTTTCTCTCTTCCAGTCACTCTGTCGAGATTCGCATTCACTCTTTAGTTTCCATCTTTCGAGAATCCTGCTGCGGTTCTCAGTCATTCATTGTCTTCGGAAACATACACTCCTTGTCCTTTGTGACTCTGCGTTTCAGATTCTTTGAATCTCGCTCATTCGACAAAGCCATATACTTGCCTTATATACTTCGTCTTCCTTGAGTTAATCAATCCCCGAACATCTTGAACAAAATGCAACTCAAGAACTCCGCCCTTCTGCTCACGGCCTTGACGGCCGGCTCTGCCGTTGCCCGCATGCACGGCCATGAGCGCCGCCACCACCACCACGCTGAGAAGCGTGCTGTTGGTGACATGGTTACGGCCGTCATTGACGGAAAGGTCGCTACCTGGGTCAACGAGTACGATGGAGGTGCTGCTGCTACCTCTACTTCTACCGCCGAGGCCACTGCTACTGCTGTCGCTGAGACCGTTGCTGCTGCTACTACTGCTGCTACGTCTAGCTCTGCTTCCTCCGACTCTTCCGATTCCACCCCTACTGCCTCCGCTGTCTCATCTGCCGATGGAACCTGTGAGAACTGGTACTCCACCTCCGACTCTTACTCCACCTCAGGATTCGGCGCCAGGACCATCGCCAACCTCCTCAAGTACATCAACTACATCGGTAACATCGGAGACCCATGGGGTAGCAACATCATCGAAGTCGACGCCGACAAGGCCTGCAAGTACAAGAACGTCGTCAAGTTCGAGGGTTCTGAGAAGGACCCCTGGACCATTGTCTTCTGGAACAAGATTGGCCCTGACGGAAAGCTCACCGGCTGGTACGGTAACTCTGCTCTCAAGCTCACCCTCGAGGCCGGTGAGACCAAGTACGTTGCTTTCGACGACGACTCCCAGGGTGCCTGGGGTGCCGCTAAGGGCGAGTCCCTCCCCACTGACGAGTTCGGTGGCTACTCCTGCACCTGGGGTGAATTCGACTTTGCCAACTCTGGTAACAACGACTGGTCCGGCTGGGATGTCTCTGCTATTCAGGCTCAGTCCGCCAACCAGGAAGTTCAGGGCATGAAGATCTGCACTCACGAGAACGAGAAGTGCTCCTACATCACCAACCTCGCTACCAGCATGCACAACGCCTACAGCAAGGCCGAGGAGGGTGCGGATGGCATTGGTGGCAACCAGGGTGCCGGCCCCGTCCGTCTCCTCGTCAACATTGACTACAGCGAATAAGCTGGTTCACATTTGAACTGTCTTGGATGTTTTGGCGCTTGATTCCCATTTGGTTTGCCGGTTGCGTTGATACACCCTCAATATCTTTTTCTCTTTTCATCGTCCCCGGCAGCATTGAGCAAGCTCTTCTCCGGTGGTCTTCTCTTCCTTTTGTATATAGAATATACCACTACTGCACTTCTTTCTAGTCCATATTAACGTGATGATGTACATCCTACCATACAATCTTCATTCCTTTTTCTAGTATACTATATCCCAGTAATCAATCGCCGGAATGTACCCCTTCGGGATTAGATTAAGCGGACGGGATATTGATACCATGTTTATCGCATCTTCCCCTGAGTGCACGGAGTACTTTCCCTCCTCCATCTATTGTCCTATCTAATCGAGAAGCGAAGGAACGACCCTGCCACGATCGGCGGTTGGACTTGGTCGTACCTGCCCTTTTCAATACGTCTATATAGCGCCGTACCTTCCCTATCAATTTAAATTGGGATTTATCTTCCTCCCCCGTATAAGGAAGCTATCGCATATGGAAGCAGGTAGAGTACGGCTCGAGTGATCCTTGTATTCATTATCTATAGTTACTTAGTGCTCGGTTTGTCTTACCCAACCCATCCTCCAATCGGACCCGGGTTAATATAGCTGTTTCATATCATATATCACGTTTCTATATATAAATCAGTCCCAAAATAGACTCACGGTCTGGATGGGGTATAGTAATCTGATCTTTAGGACGGCCCGGAGCTTGGCCACAGAGAGGCTGGGGTTGTTGGAGCCGGGTCTGGGGCTGGGGCTGGGGCTGGGGCTGGGACACTTAACGGCGGTGCGTGAGCAATACCTCGATGAAGTCTACAAGTTATTCTACGTGCAATTCAGGTTAGATGGAGGTACCCGTCAAAGGTGAGGCGAGTAACTATGGTTATGAAAAGTGGAATGGGCTTGGTGAACAGCACAGATTCTGGAAATAGTTGGAATTGATACATATAAGAATTCGCTATCATTCTATATCATCAATATAGTCTGGTTCCGCTCGAGAGGCGAATCCTTCCGTCTTTCAAGTGACTGCTAGAGAGGTTTAATAGACCTGGTAGATACGGTAGGACTCAGAGGGCAGATGCCCATCCACCGAATTAGCCCTTGCACGACATTCCTATTTTCTGCCTGGAAGCATCTTGAGAAAACGGCACGCAGGGATGAAGGACTGCAAGGAATAAGTCCTAAGTTGGGCAGGAACGATCTTAGCCCAGAGCCTATCAGGAAGGTGCCACCTTGAGCTTTGAAATAGGAAGGAACAACTATGAGCACCAACTCTCGGATAGGAAAGGAGCTGCCTGTGTGAAACGTCATCAGGAAGGTACGACCGTAGGTTGGGATGAAACAATCATGGTTTTAGCATTAGGAAGGGACTATTGCAACTTCCCAATGAGGAAGGAAACGACCATGAACTGCAGCCAGTTCTATATCAGGAAGGAATAAATGTGAGTCCCAGTCAGGAAGGCCTGACCCTGCTGGACTCACTGTTGGATAAGAACGACCACGGGATTGAAGTAGGAAGGAGCGAACCCGAACCCTATACAAAGAAGGAACGACCATAGCTGCTTGTAAGGAAAGAACGATCCGTAGCCTGAGAATAAGGCAGGGGCGACCTCTGGCAGAGCTCTATAAAAGGAAGGACCGATCATGAGATTCAGATTAGGAAGGGACAATCCATGGAGGGTTTGGGGAAGGAGCAGCGATGCATCAGGAAGGAACGACCCTGGTCCAGGATAGGAAGTCAGGACCTACTCCGTAGAATCTTCAAAGACTATGTCTATCGAATCGATTGATGATGATTGCTGTCTAGAACTAACCACATACCTATGACACAAATCCTTGACACCTATTGTACAAGCTTGAGAACATATAACGCCTATGCTAACACATTTTCCAATAAGAGATGGCCAATTTGCTCACAAAGCCAAGTTACCAAGGAAATCGCTAGCGTTCAGAGACTCTGGTATCGTAATCTGAGGTTCTTCGTCTTCGACCTCCTCCTTTGGCGGTGCCGATAGCAGCCCAATGTGGAACATATACCCTACCATCGCAGCAACGCCACCTACTATAGCTGCAACGGAGAGGAGAGTATCCTTCTTTTGCCCGCGCGCGTAGGCTGACAATGACTTGCTTTCGATTTCGGATAGTCCGGCTTCAGACGACTCAGCGGTCTCTCGTAATCGATTGTTCACGCGGATGTCTTTGAGGATCGGCGTTGAGTCTGCGAGGCTCGTGAGCAGGGAAGTTCCAACACTGGCAAAACTGGCTCGTTCAGGAGCCTGCCATGGAAGCTTTGAGTCCGCATTGAACTTAAATGCGTCAGAGACATTCACAGTTCCAAACAGTTCTGAGCGCATGCGCTCGACATATTGTGACAGTCGCGGGCCTTTTCGCTGTATGGAACCACGTAGCCATGAAACAGGTAAATCCGGAACCAGAGCGAGACTCAAATATCCTACAGCAAGGCAGTCTAGGCTTGACGGCCCCCTTCCGGAGAGCAGATGTGTCTTATCATCAAGCAGTTCCTCGAGCGGCACAAAAAGCTCGCCCGTCAGGGCTTCAATCCGGAACTGGTGCTGCTGTGATGTCCTCCCTAGCAGATTGGATACAGTCTCACGAGGACGTGTGATAAGGTTCTGGGGGATGCGGCCAGCTGCCACGGCGGCCGAATGGTCTCGTTTCCGTTTTTCCTCCATTTCTTCGAGGTCTAATGAGGACAAGCCCAGATGCTCAGTCCGGGCTTTGGCTGCGGCGTGCAGCTGTGGGGGTAAAATCCATTGGTTTGGCCATTGAAGGATTGCGCCATACGCGGGAGAGGTACTGTTGTAATAGTTTTGGCTGGTCACGTAGAGGGAGAGGTCGAGGAGGGCTTGAGCGTGAGATTCGACAAACGAAGAGAAGCTGTAATCTAACCATCAGTCGTGTGACATTCCCCTAAGATAGAAAGATGAGCATACGCAGCACTGTCCGCCCTGTCAAGTGTGCTCAGATCCCGGTCCAAATCCCATGCGCCATTTGAATACTGCCGGAGGTAGTCGACGATATTGCGGAAGCGGCTCACCCAGGTCGAGCCATTCTTCAATGCGGGAAGTTCGTCTGTGGGGTCGAAAAGATTCGTTTCAGCCAAATTGCAGATTAACGAGAGATGATGGCGAGGTAAAGCTCAACGTACGTGTAGGAGAGACGGTTGGATCGCTGCTTGCGACAAGCACCCACGAGTCCTTAGGGACCGCCACGGAAAGATAGGCAATTGTTGCGAGACATTGCGCATCAATTGAGGGGAGCGAGAAGCCGGGGCCCCAGACATGAAGCTCCAAGGCCATTTTGCTGCGGAATTAGATATGATGAACCTGGTTTGTTTGTTCCCCTCACGCTTAGTTAGCTCTTCGCAAGATGATCGCGGCAGGAGATGCGCAGTCACGTGGCCAAGCTCATTGACACCTCAGGCAGTAAGACATTATACCTCATTGACCCCGGCCTCTCCGTGCTGAATCAGGAAGCCAGCATGCAATCACCTGGACGACATTCCACAAGCTGCAAAGCAGGCTATAGCGATATTTTCTGGGTACCTGGATTCACTCAAGCTCGCACGATGCATGTCTCAGACAACAAGCTTAGTGTCGAGATCCCGCACCGTCCGAAATATCCGCCAAATAGATTGACTCGACTGGCAATGGCGTTATCTAGCCCCTGCCCTGATCCTTGCAACACCGACCGGACTGATCGAGGAACGTCCTTACATCCGCCCCTCCATTGTTAGTCAGACCGATTACCAAAATTGGTCTTCAACCGGAGTGGTCAGTCGCCATGCAACCTGCAGGCCACTGGCAGCAAACGGAAGAGAGAGCCGCATCCCGTCTCAGAGGTATCTTACCAATATCGGTTAACTGGAAAGTCAGTGCTCGATGGTGATCAGACATGCAACAGGCAGCTAATCTAACCCATCTGCTTCGACTTCTTGGTCCTGGCTGCTATGGGAACGCAAACCAAGCACATCTCATAACTGATGGCTCCAAAGTGATCAATTCAAAGGCATATCGGCTTACGGGGGAGACTTACAGAGTACCGGAGACCCCGGATAACGTACAGTCTCACTCAGCCTCCAACATGCAGTGTCACCTAGCCAGGCTAGCCAGGCTAGCCTGTCAGCGCCTGACGCCAGTCAAGAACTTGTCCTACCGGAATTCGCCGTTAACTAACGGGCCAACCAGTCAAGCACCAAGACCAGGCACATGGCACATGGCACAACAAGACTTTCAGGTCCAGGGCAAGCCGCGCAGGTGAAACCATTCCAAGGCTGTGGAACAGGTCATTCCTTCGCCTAAGCGGCAGTCATTTGACCAACGATCGGGCTTGAGAACCTTATTTGGATAACGTTAGACCACGAGTACGCCGCGCGATATCCGAGCGGGCAAGCCGTGCTGAAAGACGGCTCGTATTCGATATGCGCAGGACACCGCCACGATCACTGGCCATCTAGGGGTACGTACTCCGTACGTACAGGTCTGGCTTGACCCGGGCACTGGGCACCAGCGTGAGCAGTGAGCACGGACAGCGGAGCAGGTATGTCTATCTGTGGAGTACAGTGTAGATATGAAAAGACTCGACGGTTTGATGATGATTGTCGTCATATCGTCGATTGTAGCAGAGAAGTGGATCATGTACGAAGTAAAGCACAGGGTAGGCGAAGGGTCAAAGCACTCTAGCTTGGTAACAAGCTATACTCCATATTTAGTCGCATGAATGGCCTCTTGGATGTCGTACATATGCACGCCGTTATCGTCAAATTACGTACATGCTCCAACAATGCGTCCAATCTATCTGCATGGATCTCCAACAAGTCTCAGCGGGGGGAGTAGGAGGAGCGGTGTTGTAACTTGTCAGACTGAAGCACCCAAAGTCTACAGCAGTGTGCCTAGTGAGTTAGCTGCTTAGCTAGTCGCTCAAATCCTTGTTTTCGCAACCCGCCTCCGCTCGCCTCAAGACTCCAATTCAAATCAATCGCATTGATCTCAAACATCAATGAATGAATCACTATCATTTGTTTTTCTTTCATGCACCTGCAGCTGAAAGGGGGACTAAGAGGCGCGCGTTGGTGTCAGGGGGAAAAAAGAGCCGGCCATGGAACTATTGGCTTCCTGCATTGGTGCACATGCAACTAAGAGCTGGAGATTACAGAGTATGTCGACTTCCTCTTTAGCCCTGGAATGGGCTTGATTGTTGAAACCTTGGATCAAATCATTCGTCATGATGCTGCTATCATAATTCAAATGCTTGCGAATGATCAATAACTTACGGGGGGAAAAAAAATGATAAGCGGCTACGTTGATCTATGATCGCTTCGGGTGAGGCCGTTGTCAATAATCGAAACTCTGTATCCAACCTTCCTAAACCATACAAACTAGGCAACGTGATTTGAGTTGACTACCAGAGAAGGTCGGGACAAATCATGTTATGAATTGTCACCAGTCACCGCCCCAATGCCTCGTGTCCACTCACTCTCCATATCTGCATGGCCCCAGCTAAGGTAAGCCGGGGTTCAAGATACCTACTCTGGCTAGATAGTAGATACCAGAGTACACCGTCCTCGCTAGCTTCAACCTTCCACTTAGCAAAGAGACGTTAGCCGAGCCCGCGCTGACCAGCAAATCAGCAACGCAGCAAACCGCCCAGTCTTGTCAGCGCGCAAAGCCGAGAAGAAGATCGCGCTTGGCTGCGTAACTTGGGCCTGCACCAGGGGCCGAACCAGAGTTGGCGAGGCTGGGGGCCGAGCTGGTCTGGGCTGGGCTGAGCTGAGCTGAATTGTGGCGGGTTGCAGTTGCACGGCTTTGTGTAGCACAATGTACTCCGTACAGAGTACAACGGACGGGCGGGGCGAGTCTACTGCTGTGCAACGGAGTACGGAGTACATGCTATGCACTCCAGTTGTGGATTGCGCAGGTCAGGGACGGGCTTGGCGGTTTGCAGTTTAGTGCTGATATCATGCTTAAGAGAGGGATTTTAGAGAGATTGGAGGTTCTTTCGAGATAAGATAAATGTAAATCAGTATTAAAAGTCCAATGCTGTTGCTTCGCGATAGTCGCGGCGGGGTATATTAACTCTATTATACAAGCCGTTGCTTCAAATCATAGAAAAGAGAACAAATGAAAAGAAAAGGAAAAACGATCGCAGAGTGAGATCAAAAGAAAAGAAGCAAAACACTCTCAATCAAGACCCGACAATAATCAATCCGGGAAATGAAGCCGAAGTATGAGTCAAGGCCGGGGGCGCTTTGACATGGCCAGATAGCACCGTTGTCGCAGGAGTAGATCGACTGCAGGCAGTGTAGCCAATCGCCGAAGTAGTACGCCAGATCTGACAGCTGAGACAACCACCTGCTGAAACGGCTGCGCGGTGTGGCCCCATGCGTGATCACGATGTTGTCATACTTCTTGCGGGGTTTAATGATTCGAGTCCGACAAGCGGAACGGAGACAAAATCCGAGGCGTATCAACGTTGGGCACCGCGCCATGCGGGTGGGGTGATGGATTGATGACCATGTTATCGTCAAGCAGGGGCCCCTGCGCCGAGCGAAGATCGAATACCCGCGGCTACCGACAACCAGGGTCAGGCTTTGGTGTCGTAATCGGAGAGTGGGATTGCTGGCTTGATGCAATGCGCCAGCGCTTGCATCATTGGTAGAAAAAGGCGAAGATAGGAAGAAAGGTGAAAAGCCGGAAAATCAAGCCGAGATGGTTGGTAATGGTAGATTAGGCGCCAGGAATCGCAAATGTCGTTGCTTGGATTGCGCTGGTCGATGCAAGTGATTATGCAGGAGATAAGGAAGAGTAGCGAGATTAGGAAGGCCGTGTTATAGTTCCGAGAGTGGCATCATTTCCACTGCGTTGTTCCTTGCGCAACCTCTGGGATTGTTCGTGAGGAGTCGCAAGATGGATGGTCGAGTCGGGGGTCGTCAGTTCGTCAGAAAGCCTGAATGGCTTACTTGGGAAGAGGAGGCAGAGGGCCCTTGGGCGGAGGTCCCGGGCAAGGAGGGAATTGAGAGGTAGCACCGACGGAAGGCATTGTGAGTGTTGTGGTGGTGGTGGTAATGTTGAGTGGTAGAGATAGAGGACTGTAAGCTGAAGAGTTGGGTAGTGTAGTGGATGTAGATGTAGACTTGGACTTGAGAGAAATCAACGAAGGTCGTCAGGCTTAATATATCCAGAAAATCGAGAAAAAGAGCATATCACCATACGAAACGAGAAAAATCAAATAAAATCAATAAACCAAGATAGTAGACTCCAAACAGAAGAAAATAAGCGGAAAATAATGGTGATCCATAATAATAAAATGATCCCTGTTCCTTTCCAGAAGATGGGCTCCACCCGGACAGAGGGAACGACGTCAGGCTCAAACGCTAGTCTCACGCTGCTGACCAAAGGGGGAATCCTACGGAATCTTTCTAGAAAACCAGTCTCCCGCTCTTTGCCTCCCCCTTTTCAGTCCCACCGTCATTTCCCAATTCCCGAGGCTTCTTGAATCCGAAACACTCCTCCAAGAAAATCAGTCGACCCACCTGACCTGGAGATGATTCCCGGTTGACTTGTTCTCTCAGCTTCTTTCGTAATCATCCCCAATGGATGTCCTCCCAAATCGCTGCTGAATGGGAACAGTGTCAGCTGGACCTGGTTGGGTTGTGTATTCTAACCAACACGTGCTGGTTCGTAGATCTGGAGACAGGGATGAAGACAAAGAAGCGGCTTTTGCAACCGAATCTATGAATCATCAGAATCAGGATTCAACAAGAGCGGGGATCTTAGTCTCTGCCACCAGAATGTCGGGACGCTTCCCAAGCCACCACAAGTTCACAGCTCAGGACCGCTGTCCCAACACAGGCAAGAATACGCGCTGATCACAAATCAGGCTTTCGCCCTTGCAGCTGGTCAGGGGAATCAGGGGAATCCGTGATTCTGACAGCTCGTTTCATCGGCCGCGCTGCAGACAAAGAAACGTCTGTGAAAGCGATCCTTCGCTTGGTCGTGGCCAACAGTCTTGCGTCTGCATTGCCGATTGTTTCTGTGGGAAAATGAGAACCAGCCGTTCTTGCATGATCAGGCTACGAAGACTAGCGGTGTTCGTCTTGATGTCACTCTGACCGTTCTGACTCGAATCGCGGGGAGTCTCCCGATCTTAGTGCCAGCAACACGAGCTGACCGAGACATCGTCCTGAACTTTCACAAGAGCTGCCGTTGACCTGTCACTTTTGGCGTTCGCTGGCGGGATGATCGAAATTTGCAATCGCAGCCATCGTCGCATCGCTGGCCTTGGTTGCTCCCGTCGATTTGCTGGACCAGCGATGGGCAGAGATCTTCCCGGAGCCTTCGATCCCGCGCGGGTAGCCACGAGGCAACGGGATCAACCAGCGGTCAACGACTCACACTCTGAGATGCGAATAAGAGTACGACATGGCCTGTAGGTTTCTAACTGTCCACAGAGTATGGACGACGACAGCCAACCTATTTCGACTTTTTACCGCGAACTCATGCAAGTCGGTCAACAGCCATCCATTGCACGGACCCAAGTCGATCATCTGCAGGTGAAAGCGCGGAGGAAGAACTAGCACTCTGATCCTGGCACGGTGGCATCCTGCTGTTGCTGCGCGAGGCACCTGCCTACTGAAATTACGAGAGTCACCGTGCACTACGGAGTACGGAGTACGGAGTACTCAGAGTACTGATTCATAAGTCTGCAAGTTGCGTACATCATCACGACATCAAGAATTATGATCACCGCTGTAAGCGAGCTGCGAGGATTAGCATTGGGTTTGTGCCCACAGCCCGTTGATGGGCGGTAACTCAAACAGGATCGCGTCACCGCTAAACAGATCACCTGGATCTCAAATCTCAACCTTGTCGTTCTTGACAAGTCATCAAGTTCGTTGCAGAGCTAGCGCCGTGGCGAGAAACACATGGCAATGATGGCACGGCCCAAGTGGAGGAGAGGCGGTCCTAGTGAAATGAAGGCCCACAGCTGCGAATATTCTTTCCGCGCCGTTGGTGAGATGGAGATGAACGCCCACGGTGACTGGCCACTCAATCTTTCCCCTGATTCGGGAGGGCCCACAAAGTATACTCCGTACGGAGTAGATTCGTTCGTGCTTGGCAGTCTGCTCGCTGGCTGTCGCTACGGCTCCTGCTGACAAGGATGTTTTGCTGCAGGTGATGATAGTTAGTTACATTTGCAGTTAGTAATATTCATTGCTCATGGATATCGCGCAAGATATTGAAAACTAGGTGATCAAGGGAGATTACCACAACACCACGATCGGGAGACATTCATCCGGACTCCGGACCATCCATCTCATCCCGGCGTTTACTCGGCGGCCAATTGTGCCATGCGACGGTGGAGCTGGAAAACTTCATCCGTCCAGACGGGAAACTGATGACTCATAGCTGCGAGACCGATCCAGCAGCGGGAGTACTAAGAATAATGATGATCAACCGTGGTTCGCATCCGCGACGAACGTCTCCCCTTCAACAGCAGACCCTGACGCCGTTGAGAGATGTTTCAAACGGCCAACTCCGGGGTCTCACTTCACTTCCACGGAACCATGTCTCATCCATGACCCGTCCGTCCGTCTGGAGCTCTCTTCAACAAACAAGGAAAACGCGCCTCGTTCTCAGCCGAGCAGCCCGCGCCGACAGTGCCGTTGCTGACTGCAGATGCCGAACCGCTGGCGCTCCTTCGGTGCAAGGCGGGATCATTTACACTGCGTACTCGTCTTCCTTGCGGCTTACAAGCGCCGGTTTACAGCCACGGGACCACATCACGGAAAGTAAATGAGGTTGAAAATGATGCCAAAAGGAAGCGGCTACTGCGCCAATGAGATTAGGCTGAATAATTTTTCATGATGTGACAACTCTGACTCTGGGTCTCTGACAAGTGACGACCTGGCAACATCATCCGGCGTCTCCGACTCTGGTTCAGGCTAACCGGTTGCCTCGGGTCTGAGATTCTAGGCATCTGAACTCGTGGTTATTTCTGCACGCATCTGGTTTCCTGTTCAGGGCTCCTAGCCAGTGGGCAGAATTTCTTGGATTTCTTCTGGTGGACCTTGGTACAGTCCGAGTTCCGGTTTAACGACTTTCTTTGCATAGCGACATACTCCGTAGCGACTAGCGACTACAGGCTATCTACGTATTCCGACTTCGCCCGCCGTATTTCGTTTTGTCGAAACGATCTTGATATCAATATCTTGGCTCTCCAGGTTTCGCGGTTTCGGCAGCCGTTACAGCTGACTCGCCGGAAGACGAACCGAAACATAGCCTCCCCGTGCTTAGATTAAGTTACCAAGCTTACTCGCTATTTGACACAGATAGAGCTGCATGCACTACGTTTCAGACATATAATTATCGCGAATCGCGGTTGTTCGGGCCTTGGAATCGTTTGAGCATCAATGTTTTATGGAGTACCAATTTATTTTGCATGCTTGCATGCTTGCGACATGCGTGGAGTTGGAACCAAGGAATTTGGATTGGTGGAATGTGGAGAGATGAAATTACATACAACGTGGATCATGGATGCGACAAAGATGACTTGCATAAGCATAGCATCAGATTGATTACGAGGGGGTCTACGCGTCAAGCCACAAGCTTGTTCGGAGTTCGGCTGTCGCAAATCTCCTGATTCGTGGCGCGACATGCCTCTTGAGTTCTTCTTGCTAAAAGCGAACTCTACAAGCTCGTTCAACTGAGCTTTTCTAAGAATGCAACTCGCACCCGTCTGAGACAAGAGGCCTTGTTACGGGCCAGGGCCTGACCCAGTGTTTTCATCGGCGATTTGATGAAACCAGACATCGTATGGGTAAGGCATTGGCGTGCTTGCCGGCTGGGTTCCAGCGAGGGTCTGGTAGTATCAACCAGCTCAGACCGTCAGGTAGAGTCTGGTTACATCTGGGCTCGGCGACTCCAGGTGGTGTTTCGGCTTGAGTACTGTTGTACCAGGACAGCGTCAGATCACATCGGCAATGCCCATACGTTTTTAAGACTTGCCGCGATACCAACCACTATCTGGATTGCTATCAGGCGCACCAGACTCCGCTAGGTCTGTCCATTTGAGCAAGCGCAATGGACTGGGACATGTGGCTCTTTCCAATATGAGCCGGTCTCAATCATTCCTTCCTCACAGCACAATACCTCATGCCATTCGCAAGGTAGGTGCGATGCATGGTCAGCGTCCATCGCTCCTTCCTAGTAGGTCAGCGTCTCATACAGTCCACCAGGCAGGTGCGACGCATGACAGTATCAATCGCCCTTTCCTTTCCGGGTAAATTCTAAAATGGCAAGAGCTCGTGCTCGGAGTATCCGAAGAGAAAGGTGCGACGCAGTCCTCGACCATACTGGGGAGGGTTCTTGCGTCTGTATCGAGTTCAATCACCACCTTGCTACCAATGCTGCCGCGGAGGGCAAATTGGTGATCTGGTATATTGCGCATGTTTCCGGTCGCGGAACACGGGAGGCGTTTTCACTGGTTCTCGTGTAGATTCTGTATGGAGACATTCTTGACGTGACGCTTGCAGATATCACTGAGTCTTAGGACGCCGGACAAGATGCGTGATGTTGGAGATTTAGCAATGCGGTTGGAGTATGCCCAACCTTATTCTTCATCGAGATCTCCCTGCGCCTGCGTCGATATCCACTCCTCCATCAGGACCTGTCGCTTAGGTTCAGCTGCCTCCACCCGGGCCTTGCCCTTTTCTCCCTTCCGCGTGACAAGCAGACAAAGCATCCAGCCGTGGATGTTGAAGCCTTCATAGTTGGTCCTAAACCGTAGTTTCTTGTCTTCGGTCTCAGGCTCTTCTGAGGGCTGGTCTCGCTTCCGTTTTCCGCGCTGGCTTTTATCGTCCGAACCTGCCTGCGGAATGTCGTTCAGGTTCATTTCAGACTCGCTATCGCTCTCGACTAAAATACCGGTATCTGGCTGTGCACCCCCTACGGTCGACTCCTTCTGCGCGCGCTTGCTGCCCGGCTCTTCGAAGTGCTTGTGTCGCGTCAAAAGCGAATGTCGCGTGCGAGATTCTCGAAGAAATAATGCGACCTCGAAATCATCTGTTTTTTGTTAACTTCAGATTAGCGTATACTATAGCCGTTGAGTGACGCACCTTCAGCTATCACGTCTTTGACTGGCTTTCCTTTCTTCCGAGCAACAAGCCTTTCATTCTCCTCTCGCAGCTTCGGCAGGATCAAGGGCCGGATGGAAGAGAAGATGCGCGGCAGGACAGGGTCGCGGCTATCGAGGAGCCATCGTGTGTCGGAGGGGTCTTCGAGGTAAATTCGGCACTCGATGACAGAGAACTTGCTTATCCGTAAGTAGCGCCGGATTGGGGCCATGGTCGTTTAGTCGAACAATGTGCCCTTCGTCTGAGGGACTGGTGATGTTGGTGATCATGACGTGCATTACTTGCAGGTCACGTGATACACTATAATCCTCAGCCAATCAGAGCCATTCTATACAAATCCACAACCACCATCTCCCAAGGTCCTCAAAAAGTCGAACGCTGGTCGTCCACAAGGTACCCATTCGCACTGTAACCCGGAGTTGCCCGCTTCGAGTCTCCCACATCATGAGCCAACCTCTCTTTTCCCCCGCCATCACCTCAATTGACCTCTATATGCTCCTCCAGGGCGCTTGTCACTCTCATAGTTAACGAGGCCAGCCGCTCCTTCCAGAAACACTCACTGTCCTTTCTCTCGGTGTCTGGTCTGCTCTGTGCTTGGTGTTGCGTTGCATCCCACGACGCCGAGCAGCCACCACTACGAAGGTCCTCACGCTAGGACTCTTTGCCCACCTTTCATGAAAGGTTTAGGCTTCTCATAGGCTTGATACTCTCGGACGACATCAAGAGGGAAAACCCTACCGGATATTACCGCTTGAGGCAAGACATCTGTGTGGGGGCGTTTGCTATAAAACCTGTCAAGAGCACAGGGCAAGAAAAATCCAAGAGTTCCAAGCATACCAAGCGCACCAAGCATACAGACAGATCGTCGACTTGGCCTCGCTCCCACGTGGCTTTGATCTGGTCTGCATTCCTAGCCGACTTTGACACTCCCTTGCGGCATCGATTTGCGTTTAGCGGGGTCAATTGACACTTCTCGATCTTTCTGTCCATCGTTGCGGCCATTGCAAACCGGACTGGGCTGCGATACAATGAATCCCATCCATGCTCTTCTCCGTCGGGCCGAAGATGGTTCTCTGCCCACCTGTGACTCGGGTAACGAATATGATGGTCGCATGGGCGTGCGCATCTCCTCCATCTTTGTGATTCTCATTGGTTCCACCTTTGGTGCTTTGTTCCCGGTATTTGCGCGCAGTTTCCGGAACTCTAAAGCCCCAGCATGGGCTTTCTTCATCGCCAAGTACTTTGGTTCTGGAGTTATCATTGCCACGGCGTTCATTCACTTGCTGGGACCTGCAGAAGAAGCACTCCGAAATGAGTGCCTTACTGGTCCTATCACTGATTATTCCTGGGCGGAAGGAATCATTCTCATGACGATTGTGGTCTTGTTCTTTGTCGAGATGATGGTTATGCGATTTTCTCGCTTTGGTCAAAGTCATGCTCATGACGACCATGATGATCACAGTCAGTCCGAAGAGATTAAGTCTCATGAAATTGCACCTACCGAGGCGAAGAGCCACATGCCAGGCGAGGACCACCTTGGGCACTCCCGAGAACATCGTGATCTTGAGATGGCCAGCAAGACCGCTGCTCTTGAAGAGTACATGGCTCAGTTGACCTCGATCTTCATTCTGGAATTCGGCATCATTTTCCACTCGGTTTTCATCGGCTTGACATTGGCAGTGTCCGGAGAAGAATTTACCACTCTCTACATCGTCCTAGTCTTCCACCAGACATTTGAAGGTCTCGGTCTTGGCTCTCGACTCGCTGATATCCCATGGCCCCGATCGAAGCGATGGACGCCATACCTTCTCGGTCTTGGGTTCGGAATATCAACCCCCATCGCCATTGCAATTGGTCTGGGTGTTCGCAAATCCTATCCCCCAGAAGGCTACACAACCCTCATCGTCAACGGTGTCTTTGATTCGATCTCGGCCGGTATTCTGATTTACACTGCGCTCGTCGAACTGATGGCCCACGAGTTCATGTTCAGCACATCAATGCGCAGAGCTCCGATCAAGAACGTGCTTGCTGCTTTCGGTCTGTTATGCTTAGGCGCCCTGCTGATGGCGTTGCTTGGAAAATGGGCTTGATTTTGAAAATATTGAATGTTCTTCACGGTCTATTTAATCCTGCTGGTCGGACATGTATATATACCATTATATTAGATCGTGTACTTTTGGTTTAGATGATTTCAAATCATTTAAATATTCAATGAACATAGCTACCCGATGCTTTCCTCTTGAAACGTAGTCATTGAAAAATGGTTTCCTGCCAACGTTCTTGATATATATATATTTCAGTTTCAACAAACGCAACCCGTACCTCAACACCACTATAAATTCGGATAATCATAGAAATCCCGGCAGGCTGCGAGATATAAACAGTAACGAGCGTTCACCTTAAACAACCGCGACAGTATTCACCGTCAATTCGCAACTGTATGCAAGTCTCATGGTTATGAGGCACGGTCGGTCGAAGTGGTTACCTGTATGGGTATCATAGTCTGGATATCTAGCGTCTAATCTATATACAAATCTGCTAAATGAGCCACAGACACTGTAAATATCCACAGGTTTCATAGAATAAAGAACACCAAAGGAGATGATGGCAAATCAATCCATCGCATCAAGCTTATTTTCCTCGGCAGCCTCATTTTCAGAAACCAGGATGCCAACGAGACACTCGCCCAAGATCGCATCCCAATTGACCCATGGATGAATCTCCAGGAACAGTTTACCCGAATCCTTGCCCGCGCCGCGAAGTAACTCGCCTTTCCCGCCAGGATGGAAGGGCAGATATGGAGTAATGTTGTACACTTTCCCCTGATACGACGTCCAAGCATCTACTCCCTTTCTCCCATGCTGGGCCTTGAGCATCGACGGCGTGACTTTTATAAGCCCCGGAGGGAGGTTCGCGCCGCGCAGCTTGTGGTTCGGGTTGGAGGTTAGGGCTGCCCAGTCTAGAGGAGAGAAGCCGGGGTCGAGGACGGCTCGTTGCGAGGCCTTCTTTGCGGGTTTTAGAGTTACGGGTGTGGGAGAGAGAGAGTTGTTGCTTCCAGGCCGAGAGCCTGGAGGAACGCGGAGAGATGATGCGGCTGATGGGGGTGGGCTGAGGAGACTGGAACTGGTGCCGTTGCTAGGTCGAGGAGGGAATCGGCCTGCTGGTGGAGCGAGGGAGCCCTGAGGCTGTGGTCTTGGTTGTGCGCGGAGAGTTGGTGGTTGTTGTCTTGATGTTGAGGGGGTGGGACGAGGAGGGGGAGGCATTAAGGAGGCAGCGTTGTTTGCGACGGGCTGCTTTGTTAGATTTGAGTCGATGTTGGGCATTGAATTTGAGGGTGCGGGGACTTGTGGAGATGGCGGGCTCGTTGTCTGGGGTTCTGTATCCTCCTGCGCTTTCTGAACGGGTTTATTCTCCATCTCGCTGTCGCCGTTGAGCTGGAAGGCGGGGACGTCTAGAACTGGAGCGCTTGACGGAGATGCTTTTGGTGTTCCCTGGGAATCTTCGACAGGTTTATCCTTTGCGGTAGCTTGTTGCGACTCAGATTCGATGCTGGAGTGACCTTGTTCCTTGGGGGCGCAAGAACCAACGCTCTCCTTCTCTTCGGAGGTGGATTCGGAGCGGGCTTGATCGGCGGCAGGTGGCTCGGGGAACCAGCTTGTGGGAGGATGGCGATAAAGCAGGAAGCATGTTGTCGCAATGACTGTGATGGCACCTACCCAGCCCATGATGGGCAAATAGAGCAGAGCGGGGAATGAAGCTGGAAATGTTGTTCAAGAAGTAAGATAATCGAGGTTTGCAGATAGCACAGGTGGCCCGTGCGTACTTTTACATATCCCTCCAGGTGATTGACCAAAAGCTCGGCCACTGACTATCTGACGATTGCAACCAATTTGCGAAATCCTCATATCAACTATGGGGTTTTGCAGGCCACTGGATGCTGTCGATTTCTTAAAATCCTCCTGGGACCATTAACAATCCCACTCTCTTATAATCCATTTAATCACGTGACATCGCGATATAGCGCGTCTCTCTCAGTGACAACTACGAGGTAAATTCAACAGCGCGTTGCAACCCCATGGCCTCCCTCGATCTCATCCTAGAAGGCTTAAATACTGCCCAAAAAGCCGCCGTGACCTCGCCCGCCCCTATCCTCCAAGTCCTCGCACCTCCAGGCTCCGGCAAGACCAAGACCTTAACCTCGCGCGTCGCGTATCTCCTCGCCCACAATGGATACCGTCCGCAAGACATCATCTGCTGCACATTCACGATAAAGGCGAGTCGGGAGATGCGAGAGCGGCTTGCTAAATTGGTGGGCGATCAGATCCAGTCAAGACTTGTTCTAGGGACTTTCCATTCGATTTGTCGGAGGTATTTAGCGACATATGGGCATTTGATAGGGTTGAGGAAGGGGTTTGGGATTGCCGACTCGGGGGATTCGCTAGCGATCATAAGGGTAACGTCCTTGTTCCTTGTTAAGTTTATGGGTTATTTTGACGGGGGCGCAGAGAATCGTTAAGCGGCTACAGCTCGGTATTCAACCGAATACAGCAAGATCACGAATATCCCATCAGAAAGCGCACGGCATATCCCCGGAAGATGCGGCGAGTAAATACAACAAGGAAAGCAAATTTATAGAGCATCGTGAATTTGTTCAGGTCTACCGGGAGTACGAAAATGAACTTGAGACGTCGAATCTGCTTGACTACGATGATCTACTCCTACGATGCGCCGAGCTACTTCGACGACGCCCGAAATGTGTTTCCAATGTGCAAGTAGTCTTAGTGGACGAGTTTCAAGACACAAATCAGATACAGTATGAGTTGATGAATCACTTCGCGTCACGAAACCGACGCATCACTGTTGTTGGTGACCCAGATCAGAGTATCTATGGATTTCGCTCTGCAGAGATTAAGAACCTCAAACGGATGCAGCGGCTATACAACAATACGGAAGTTGTGCTACTAGAGGATAACTACCGTTCATCAGGTTCCATCCTCAAGTCTGCGCAGGAAGTTATCGAGCAGGACTCGTCACGACCGGCAAAAAAGTTACAGCCGACTCACACGTTTGGCACAATGCCGGTTTTACGCAAACTGCCAACTGCCGAAGATGAGGCCCAATGGATCGTGCTTGAAATCAAGAGATGCATGGTCCTAACGGGAAAGTTATTAAAATTTTCGGATTTTGCCGTCCTACTGAGATCAGCGTCACTGTCACGGCAGATCGAGTCAGCTATGGGCAAGCACGGCATTCCGTATCGAATGGTTGGAGGGCAAAGATTCTTCGATCGAGTCGAGATCAAGCTGCTTCTAGACTATCTGCGAGTCATTAGCCACCCTGAAAATTCAGAAGCACTCTTGCGTATCATAAACACGCCCTCCAGAAAAATCGGCGAAGAGTCTATCAAGATGCTGCTGGTCGGTGCTGAAAAGGCAAAGAAGTCTCTATGGGACTATATCAAGGATGTGGCACAAGGTCGCAGGTCGACTGAAAAGCCACTATCAAAGCCTGCCAATCAAGGCCTCAGTATTTTTGTTGGCCTGATCGAATACTCCAGGGCGAAGCTTCGCGAGTGCGCTGATCGATCAGCCCCTCGAAAGCTGCTGGAGATTGTAATGGCGAGACTTTCGTTTCGCGAGTTCCTTACGGCGACATATGGGTTAAATGATGAGAATAGGTGGGCTAACGTGGAGGAGCTCATGAGCCAGGCAGATGACGCAATTGGACCGGAAGATGAGGACAAGCAAGATGAAAACCTTCCTGAGATTGAAGGGGTTGCTCAGCAGCAAGCCCATCCCGGAGAGGAGTCTCTGTCGCAATTCCTTGCCAATGTTGCTCTATCGACTGAAGTCCTTCCACAACAAGGAGCCGAGGGAGAAGAACAAGCGCAAGAGAAAGTCACCATATCCACTATTCACGCCGCGAAAGGCCTAGAGTGGCCTGTTGTATTTGTTCCAGCAGCATACGACGGCATCATCCCGCACTCGCGCGCGGAGGACTCGGACGAAGAGAGGCGACTTCTCTATGTAGCCATGACCAGAGCTCAAGCCCTTTTATATCTGAGCTATCCCCATCGGCAGGCCCGAAACAATGAGGAAACCAGTGTGACGTCTTTCCTTTCGCAAGAATTAATCACGTCTTGTCTTCGTGCTGTTGGGCCGAGATTAGAAGAAAAAGTCGTTTACGGAATTGCTGACATCCTGCGTCGAGAACGACCGTCGGCGGCGGCGATGGTAGAGGGAATTGAATCTCTTCCCTCCGTTTATGATGACCAATGGACTGAGGATGGCCAGGAGGCGCCGAACACACTTATCCGCTGGGATGGCACTCGAGCAAACGACGACGTACCGTGCAGCAAGCGGCGGCGATATGACACTGGGCAATACTCAACAACTACCATAACAACGATGTCATCGTCTTATACAGCGAACGGATCGAGCTTGATGGTACCTACGACCATGTCTGGCTTCTCAACAGCCCGAGAGTATATAGCGACAGCCCAGAAGCAGGAACAACCTGTAGAGGCAGAGCGAAGCAAACCGAAACCGACAGTTACTCTCAGCCGACCTCCAACTTCTCAGAAAAGCATTGCGTCCTTTTTCGGGGGGGCTTCATCCCAGTCCAAGTGCGATACGGCGACGGATACGGGACATGAGCAGCCTCCTCAGGGCAGGTCAGCAGCGCCAAATTACCCAAGTAACTTCAGGGCACGCCCAACGAACGCAATCCCAGCGCAGTTCAGCGGCCACCGGCCACCGACGCAACATTTCCATCCACCTCGACCAGTCCTTGAACCCTCGGACCCAAATCGATACACATGGTTGGCTGCTCCCTCAAATCCCACAGCAAAGGCAAATCCAGGGTTTCACAATAGTCAAGCGAACGTAGACATGGGAAAGAGCGATGACCGCAAGGGGGTAATGCCTGTGGCGAGTGAGGCTAGAAGCTATACAGGGGCAGGTGTTCAAGCTGGGGGGATGCGGCCAGCGACGACGTACCACACGACCACGATGTCAATGGTACAGTCGGGGGGAGGGAGAAGGACACTGGGTATTCGGCGCAGTATGAACGGATGGGAGGAGCGGATGAAGAGGGAGAAGTGAGGTACTCTACGAAGGATGCTGAAAGCGAGGAGCTTCAGGACTGAAGTTGACGTGACGATTGATGACCGGGCATTGGGCAGCAGTGCTCTTGCCTTGACTTGTTTCGTGACCGAGGTAGGACAGACCATGACGCAGTGCGATGTTATGGATAAGTCAGCGGCGACAGTAATAATAGTACCTAATTGACCTATGCAGTATACCGCTAGAGGTATACAGGTCTGGATCCTGAGACAACAAATCTATGACGAATTGACCTGACCTACACCGCACGGAGCTCAACAATCAATGACCTATGAAGTACTCCGTAAACTGGATGCTGACAGTTCATGACCTCCACATTCTTCAAGTCTTCAGCTCGTCACCGCCAACTCCAGCTCCAGCTCTAGCAACGGGTGTCCCTGAAGCCAACGCAGCTCCCCCTTGACAATTCAGCGAGTGGAGATCAAAGCCCAGACACCAAAGATCTAGAATCAATGATTGTCACCGGCTAACCTGCATACCCGGCTATCCACGCCCGGAGCCTGGAGAACTCCGCTGGTGACTGAGTCCGTGCTTTAGCTGGTATGGAGCGGTGAGGGTACCCCGTACATAGCACTAGAGCCTGGGGGACATCATGCGAACGGCCATGTCAAGTAGCTATGATGGATATGGCTTGGTTTGAACTTTGTATGCGGTCGAGTGTTCTCCGCGGATATCGAAAGGATAGAGACCTGCTAAGCACAGTGTCGCTGAAGCCTGCCTAGTAAGGTCTAAGCGTGAGAACACGAGTGACCGAAAAATGGTCCAGGCACGATAGGTACGGAGTAGGATAGGCGAACATCATTACCCCGTGAAGCAGCCCATTCTTTGGCAGTGAGGAGGCTGGAATCCGACGTCAAGCATGCCCAGCTGCAACTCCTTCACTCAACGCTAGGTCGACATCATCCACGGCCCTGTCCGGACGGAAACCGTACCTTGGGTATTCCGTAGGCAAGGGCATAGCAGTAGGACAGGACTGCGAAAGGCTGACCTGTCAAGTTAGCGATAGGCCGAGAGAGCAGCCCTGGAAAACGCGTGTCTTGCGTTCCGAGATTGCCCGTGTTACAGAGCAGGAACGAGGCGGACCTCAGCCAAATTGCGCTCCCCTGGCCTGGATTTCCCGACGGCAGATTCCATACAGCCAGCCTCGCCTTATTCGACGGATGGCACCACGCGATGGGGCCAGCTATTGATTCATGATTCGGTCAAGTATAGTTTGTTGGTCTGTTGATGGATCACTGGATTGGGTTAGCGTGGTTAGTCATCAGGGGTGGTCAAGTGACTTCTCTACAAAGAGTATGGACAAAATATTCGCCTACACAGTTCACTCCAGGAGTCCAGTTGTCGAGGGAAAAAAGCACTCGTATAGAGTAGACAAGTCAGACACAAGCAGAATCAGCCTCATCTTGCAATTGCCACTGTGGCGGAATCGAAACAACCTCACGGCTCACGGTCACTGCCCAGCGGCTCAGACAGGAGCTATCACCGATCAGTCCAGACCACCAGAATAGATCGCGAGATCCGGTTTGCCGCCTCGTCTTGTCACAACTCCTGAACATCCGTCTCTGGCACCAAAGTAGAAGTCAATCATTGATGCCGATGACGATGACGACGTAGGCGGCTTTCTCTCCCTGTACCTAGTCTGTATGCATGCCTGGCCTACTGGGAGTCTAGTCCGGGGTCGTCCAGTTGGATCTACTTTGGCGTAGTGAGAAGATGACTTATCTGTTCTAAATTAGTTCTGTCGCTCATTCCTTGTCTGGTTTGGATTCACATTATTGATTGCCGCGATTACTGAGTCTGTGTCTAGGCTGTGATTGGGATCTATTCCGCTTTGGTGAAGCTTCGTCCTTGCTTCCGGGGACATACATAAACCCTCGACCTCCAGCTCCCCAGATTATCCATTACTCCATCACTTTTACAATCACTTCATACAGTTCCTCCCATCTGACTCTCAATCCCATCCTCAATTGCGTTCTCATCCTCGTCTTTATCATCCTCTGAACCTCGTCCTTAGCTTGTGCCTTGCTCCGCCACTGCCTACATACATACCTGGGCCATCTACTATATAAACCCAGTCGACCATCACGACACCAACCTCCAAACCTCATCAACCTCTCTATCCACATCAATATGCCACACAAGATCAACGAGTCAAATTCCACGCTCTCCAGCAGCGCCAGCAGTGCCAGCAGCGGCGACCAGGTCGTCATTGTCCGAGGTATGCATCCCTGCCAGAACCCCAGTTTCCTGTTCAAACAAAAGAAGCCCGAGCTCACTAGCTGTCTCTTGCATAGGGTCCAACGCCGGTCCGCGCAAATCACAACCCCCAGTTGTTGTCCACAACGGCGGCGGTCAGACGTACGACGAGACGAGACCTTCTGACTGGGACAGACAGCGTTGGAAGTAGACCTTCCAACTGCATTCCCATCTCAACTCTCTTCAATTCTTTGACCTTCGTGCTTCAGCTGCTGGCAGCGGGACTCCGGAGCCGAAGGAGCTCAAACCAATTTCATACAAGAAAGTGAGGCGACGATCGACAAAAGGCCGGCCAAATCTGGGTCTGCTGACTACGCCGGGCTAACCGCTTTTGGCCGGCTGCTCTGGCCTCTGACCGCATCTTCTTCCCCCTGTACAATTATTCATTATGGGCTGCATTGCAGTGCATTGTGTCTGTCCTCTCCAAAGCACAGACACGTGTTCCTGCTGTCCTCCTTCTTTCTTGTCTGTCTTTGTCTGCGTCTGATGAGCCTGAGACCAAAGATTGACTGCCTCGGTCTCACTCTCCCCAGACTCGCTCCTTCCTTCCCCAAGTTTGGCTGTACATTAACTTTTCTTTGCTTTTGCTTTTTCTTTTGTTTGGCATAGCGTGGATTGGGTGGTTATCTCTTCTGTTTATCATGTCATGTCACTCCCTTATTCGTCGGCCTGGACTCCTAATCACCTCATCCTCAAGACGGCAGACACAGAGAAGCAATGGCTGGCTGGCTTGCTCTGCCGTATCTGATCAGTCCATTCCGTGGGATTCTTTCTTTTTCTTCCAACCACTCTGTTGGTGCAGAGCAGATCAGACATCCATGCCGATTTGCAATGCACGAGCACGGAAGAAGAATCTCAATCTCATTCTCGGGGATGAGCGCAGGGATCAGGCCGCCGTCACGACTTGTTGCTATTCCGTACTACTGTACTATATCAGAACTACCCTAGACTACAATTTCGGGTTACTATTGTCAATGAGACATTATCAACTACTATAATTTGTCTTGGTTTCTTCTTGGAGAATACAACACTCCTCATTTTAATAGACTGGAAGTTAGAGCCGGCCACAGACTTACTACCGTAGTAGCGCACCCCAAGCGAGTCTAGCACTCACCTTCTCGCATCAACAAGAAAGACGGTGAACACCCTCGAAACCCAGCGAGTGGCGTCTTAATATCGATGCTTATTATCTCCGGCGTAACTAAGTTCCTCAGCTTTGACTGCTTACCCGCATACTTGCATAGATAAACCCCGGACTTTCTCCGCTCCGCATCTAGACTGCGCTTTTGTTTGTCCTTTTTTTAATATATTTATTATATTCATCTGGTAGTCCTTTCATCTCACCGTTTCTCGAGGCTCCACGTACTTTGAACTCCAAGCTAAGTGTGAGGTATGCATGTACGCACTGACTGACTGACTGGACTCTTGGTTGTAGGTGGCTGGTGACTGAGTTGGCGGATGTATATATCTGCAGACTGCAAAATCCCCACCGAGTCATTTACGACTTCAATAGAACAGAATCCGGTCCATGACCAGTGCCCTATACCTTAAAACTACGCAGTTTTTATTGTTTGAAAAAGTTGAAAAAGAGAAATCGATTCATCTTTTCAAATGGTCCGATAGTATCGGCCATGCGGGTATGCTAACTAGAATCTGTCTGTCTGTTCTGTATGTATAGCAACGCCAGGAAGGGGCTCTTGCCCCCTTTGAAGGAGAATGTAATTTCATGTCCATTCTTTTCGCGGGTTCAATATCCAAGGCAATGAGATTTTTTTGCTCGTTTTGTTGTCAATCCTTGTTTTGATGCTTTTTTTGGATGGAACCTCCTTTCACCAACCAGGAAATGTGCCGGGCACACAAGGGTGAATAGGTGAAGCCTCATTAATATCTTTATGTATGACGTGGGGATGAAGGGTAAATGTGAGTGGAAGGGGAAGGGGAAGGGGAGGGGGAGGGGACAGGGTAAGGTAAAAAGGGAGGTGAAAAGTAGGAGCTGGATGACCGCGTCATTCGCGTCGAAGCGGATCCCAAACTCCATGATAGAAACGAAATAAACAACGGATAAATTTCAGGCAGTAGATGCAGTCTGAACTCGAGATGCTCGCGCTTGCAATGCTAGATGTAAGAATCAAATGATGAATAAATGCAACTTGGTTGACCCAAGGTATGATATGTCACAACAAAAGGAGAGGGGTATGCAATTTTTGCAAGAAACAAAAAGAAATGTAGAAAATTCCAGATCTGTCCGTGCAAGACAGCCGGGGAACCACTCCAAAGGTTCCATGTGGATAATCCATATCGACGTAATATGGCACAGTATCGCGAGGTCGGTAAGCGGGTGGAATGACGGGCGGGTGCCTAATATCCGGTGGTGAAGCTCATCTGAGGTTGAAGGTATTGTTGTTGAGGAACATAGGCGGACTCCTGGTGGTAAGGGTTGTGGGTAATGTATTGAGCACTAGGCGAGGGCGTTGGTGACGGTGAGCAGGCGCTGGGCACCGTGACAGCCTTGACGTAGCCCGCATTTCCATTAAGGAAGGCCTCGTTTTCAGGAGTAATGGGCGGCGTGATGTACCCGTGGGGCATGTTCGAGGGGTGAGGAGCCTTTTGCGGAGTAGCGAGACCGATCTCTCCTTCGTAGGGCTTAGACTCGGTGTCGGCAACGTCAGATGGAGGGCTAGGCGGCGAATAGCTGGCGATGGAAGCCTGGCGTGCGAGGAACTGCTCAAGAATCTTGGAAACCCGGGAGTAGTGGGACGACGAGTACTTCCTGGCAAGGACTTGAGACGGCTGGTGCAGCTGCTGTGACAGGCCGACCAGAGTCATAGAGTCGTATTGCGAAGCCCATTCCGTGTGACGAGGCTGAGGACGGTTGAGGATGCACCGAGATAGGGCAAGCGAAGCCCTAGCCAAGTCGGAGGATGGCTTGGATACGAACTCACGGTGGAAGAGCGAGATTTCCGCAATGTAGAGCGCGAGATGTTCTACCTCTGGGTCGTAGGGTGTGTCCATGACTGCTGTTTGGAGGAAGGTGTCGACGGTGGGGTGTCCAATTGTCCACCCAAGGGTTTGTAGAACATGCCATTCCATCTGAATGAACATGTCGTCGTCGTACAGCGAGCAGCACATTGACTTGAGTTCCCGAATGGTCGGCACGCGATCCTTCTTGTCACCATATTTGGCGGCAATCAAGAGCGCAGCACAACCAACCAGTTGATAGTGTCTCTTGTAAACCACGCGCTTGGAGCAGTATCGGTCGAGGAGGTTGACGGTCAAGAACAGGGTCGAGGGCAGCAGTTGAAAGGCAGTGTGAGCCTCGACGAGGAAGTCAAGCAAGTATGGACGCATGAACCACTGGATTTCCGTCTGAATGTCGATCGACTCAACATCGGGAAGGGTGGAAGCCTGTACAGTTATCATTAGCCACTGCTTTGACAATGCGAGAGTTTGCCAAACGAACATCCATATCCAGCATGTGAGACAGAATATCATCACGGTATTCCTCACTTGTGACCCTCGAAAGCTCATCGGCAATAGCGTACTGGCGCTCACGAGCGATCAGCCTTGCGTGCTCCTTGGGATCCATGCGAGGGACGGTGAAGTCGTCGTATGATTCCACAAAGAAAGAATCGCAGGGCTGGTAGCTCGAGGTAGGGCGTTTGTGGTAGGCCATATTGTCGAACTGGAAACGTGGTTGAATTGGATATTCAAGGAGTGGACCTGAAGAGCACCGTGTCTTGCAGGAAACGACGGAATTAAGAGAGCGACAGTCGTCAAATTAGGTTGGTAAAGATTAAGGAGAGTAATTAGTTGGGTGAAGTATTAAGGAATGGCCAGCAGGGAGATAATAATCTGGATACTGGGGTAAAGACAGCGAGCCAACGGGAATCGAAGCCTTGACAATGGCTAGAGCTAAAAGAGAGACTGGATTAGTGAGCGAATAAAAGATTATTAAAAACGAGTAAACGCAAAGATCTCAAACACCAAGAAATAGAGGATAATGAGAGATGGAGTGGAAGAGGGAAGCAAGAACGGTGCACTCGGCATATAAAGGAACCATATAAGGGAACGAACCCCTTAGGGTTTAGAGTACTAACCCAGAGTAAAGGCCTTCGGGCAGAGGGCACTATGCAACCCTTACCGTGACGGCGTGTCTGGCATCTAGGCTGGGCAAGACGCAGGAATGATCCGTCGAGCTTGAGTCTGGAGAAGACTAGTTCGGAGAGCAAGAGACGATTGAACGTCTTCACCCTAGGAACCAGTGTATGGACGAGCGGGCCTTGAAAGTACTCCGGAATGTGGAACAGGAGTACAGGCACGAACCCTATGCAGGGGTAGGGATATTGTCAGGGGGAGATCAGAATGCAGCAATGTGCACAACGTACAGATTGCAAGCCAGCGTTCTGCTAAGCGTCCTTGTACAGGATGAAAGTGATTCGTAGGATAGAAAGCTGCGGTATGTCGAAATCCACATCAAAGGGATCCGGTAAGGTCGAGTCCGAGAGGTGCGAATCGATAGACTTGTTCCTGAAAACACCAAGACCAGTTAGCCAACAATTCAAGCCAACTGCTTAGTTCATGCTTTCAAGTCCATGGTGGGCCAGTAGGAGTGAGATTGCTCGGTATGTGATGCGTTGGACCGTCCTTCTAAAGAATGCGTTCAGGGACACATTCCAAGACAACCCCTTATTCAGGAACAACGGAGTATTGAATTCTGTCTTCCTTATATCACGATGAATTGTCCACGCAACGAGGTTCACGCAGAGTGTCTCTGGAATCCTCGTTGGTCTGTATACGCTCAAAGCACCAGGCCATTGTGTCCCTCCTATAAACGACTTCACCCCTTTTCTTTCTAACCGAAATGACGAGATAAGTCGCAGCCGCTTGATGCAGAATCAAGAGGCGGATCTCAATGCATTGCACGCCTAGAGTATCCCGAGTCCTGACGCATACGAATGTTGAATTCGTTTGAACCACAGCCGTTTGGCACACAATGTTCTCGACACAAGTATCTCGCTCCAGGTTGAAAAGGATCGATATGAGGTTCGGGATAACGCAACAGTTCGATTTTCGAGGTTCTCGTACTCCGACTGGCATCTATAGGGACCGGATTGAATGGCATTGGACGAAAAGAAAAAGCTCACCTTCCAGCAAATCACAACCGCGAGAGAATCATGTACACGAAAAAGAGGCGTTGTCCGAAGGGAATATATGAAAGAGAAATCAAAAAGACCCTTCTCGTTTCTCTTCTAACCGGCAGAAGCTGAATCAGGGGACTCCGAAGACGATGCCACGAATTGACTTCGACTGACAGATAAGGGGGAGGTCGCCGTTTGAGTTAACAAACGTCGAGAGGGGGGGAATCGTCGAAGCAGGAGCTGACGGACACGGCTCGACTGGAGAGCTGGTGCAACGGTGCAGGACTAGGTTGACAGACAGGATGTTGTCAACTGTATCTCTACCTGGAGACCAGTCTCAGATCTCTCTCCGATGGAATTGACCGGGGAAGGAGGAGAGACAGGAGGAGCGGAAGGAGAGGAGTCGAAGATAGAAGGAGGAGAAGGAGAAGAGAAGAATGAGGAGGAGTTGCTTCTCTCTCCAGGCGGGTGTAGGGGAGTAAAAGAAAAGAAGAGAAGCAAAAGGGAGATACAGCGAGTTGAAGTAGCTGTGTAAGTATCGTAATTTGTGACGGGGGGCGGTATCACCGTATTCAAATTTGTAGTAAGGAAGGCTTCTCCGTATGGTTCCCGTCGGTTTCAGCTCGCCCATCCTCTGATTGCCCCTAGAAGTGTTTCGCAGAATCGCAGTTGAGACAGTTTAATGCATTGGGTTCTTCAACTTGCTTCTAGATTACTGGTCTATGGAGATTCAACTGAGATGTCAAATGCTTGATGGTAACTACTGGACCTCGCTGAAAGTTACTGAATACCCCTACTGCACTCCTTTCCAGCTGTAACTAATTTGTAGGCGGCCTGAACTAGACTCTTACATTACTCCTTACTGAAAGTGAAAGTCTAACACTTAATAAGGACTTGAGGCTGTTTGTCTTGGGACCGTCATTTACCACTTACCAGCCGTTCGTTCCCCTAGCCCAGTGCGACTGGTGAGGGGTCGATGTATCTAATAATAATAAAAATGATGATGATGATGATAATAAGCAATGCAGATAATATGTGAAATCGACTTCCCTGATCCAAGATAACCTTTCTGACGTTGCAGGCCTGTCTGTAGTGCAGCGAAACGACTGGTCTCTGTTGGGCCTCAGCTGCCGGCGACCAGCACTCGCGTTGTGGTGGTGGAGCTGGCTAGAGCCTTGGCAGATCGACTTTTAGAGCCCTGTGCGTATTTCTCACGGTCTGTAATTTCTCCAGCCTGCAGCAGCCTATCCACCTCGGTACAGACAGGTTCCGTCAGCCATGCCGTAATTATGCGACTCCTGCAGTGGCCTCGATGCCTGTCGGTGCCTTGGGGGCAGTCTTTCAAGTTTCGAGTGAACAAACGCGAACCTCCCTATCTTGAGCTCCAGGCTGAAGTCCCGTGTCTCCTTGATTGGCCTTGCTTCTATTCAAATCCACAGCTTGGCATATCATGCTGCTGCATGTCGTTGAATGCCATGGCAGACTGGCAGCTTACGACCATGTCACCTCCAGCTGAACCGATAAACTGGTTCGCATCTGACTCGCGACTTGCAGCACCTACGTGGATTGCCAAATGCAATCACGATATAATGACGATGAGACATCTAGAACCGAACCCCTCTTCTGCTTGTCCATCGCGGAGCTCTCCGCACTGTTGCTTTCCATTCAGCCTCGAAAATTCACAACTGCAAGCTCCAGCGTCATCTTGCTTCCTGTGGCTGAGGTTTCTTTGTCCTGACCCCCGCTGGACGGGCTCGACATCTTGGAAGAGACTCGCGGAGATCGAGCCGCAGCCGATCGCAGAGCAGTTGACGGGTTGACCTTCGGGTTGACCTTCGGGTTGACTACTACTTACGGAGCACAGAAGTACGGAATATACGGCTGGGCGCATGCGCATTTCACCCCGAGCCACCTACAACTCTATACCTGCCATTTGCCTCGGCAGATCATCCCTCGTCTGACTGTGTGACAGTTGTGAGATCAAGCTATTTTGCCTGTTTTGGAAGCACCCGACACGTCCTGGTTCCCAGGACGCGACTATAAAGCCGGATACAACTTTCTTGAGCATCACTCCGCACGGAAGAGCTCAAACGGTTGCATCGTATAAGCTGGAGACGGATGATGTGGCTGACGGCGTTACTTTCAGTTGTCACCGAGCTGTCGATCTCAAAACCTTGTATGGCCTTGTCATAGTGACACCGGGGACCATATTCACCAATATTGGGTATTCCGCCCTTATCCAGGAGTCAGGGCAATGGGCACAATGTCAATCTGCCAGCTGGCCATCCCTGTATTCTTCTCCGTACTCGTAACTAAGGTTGGAGTCGGAACTCTTGGCTACCTTGCTTCGGACTGATCTTCATTACCATTGAATGCCTGCCTGCCATTGTGATCCATAGCGCTGGGACTGCTGGCAACAATGCAACAAATATCCCGTATTGCAGCTTTACTAGCATCTAATCCCGCTTTCTGCCATCCCCTAGGATATCCCCGGGACACCTCCGACCTCCGACTTAAGAGTATCCTCCTGTCGGGTAAAGGGGGCTTACTCATCACATACTAACGACTTCACTAACGAGAGATGCAGGGGCAAACAATCAAACAATTCGAATTGAACAAGGATGGCTCCATCCCAGGCACCGGCCTCTAGTATTAATATTAAATCCAGCTCATTGCGCGTTGACTAGTGAGCGGAAGTGGCTCGTATTCGTGGACAATGTGAGACCGCACGAACTGAGTTGCCCGGCACAGTGGCAGACGAACGCGCCAGCCATTTATTGCATGATCGCAAGCCCTTTTTGCTGCAGGGGCTCGAGATCAAATAGACTGACGAAGGTCTCCTTGCGGTGATTTCCTGCGCTGTACGGTGGTGGCTAGGACGACCATTTATTTGCAAGCAAGCCCTTACGCTGTGCGTGTATTTGAATTTGTCCTTTGCATTAAAGTGCACGACGTAGATCAATCAACCTGAAGATACAGAGCTCTATATTTGACTCTGGCCTAGAGCCGAGAGACTGATATGACGCCTGTGCAACTTGTCCAGTCGTTGATACCTAAATTGCTGCAAGGATGCGCATCGTCATTTCAAATGTTTCTCGACGATTCAATACCCAAATACACCTTAGACAGCCTTATATTGATTGATACATACACCGCGTTCGGAGTGGGATTATTGACTGAGATTCGTATTTAGTATTAGTATCTTACAGCCCACTGCGGATCCTGAAGAACCAAGTTGCTCGCATTTGAGCGGCGTCTCTCTAGCCTTCTCTAGCCTTGACATTCGGGTTCGAGACAGTTCGATAATTATGATGCTGCGACACCAACACTTCAAGTGCCGATGTGACGCAGTGGCCGGCAGTGGCAGGTATCATGATTATGAGCTCCGGACGTGCTGCTCAAGGGTCGGTTCTGTCTCGTCACTTTTCCTTCTCGAGACAGCCTTTTCTGGCATCCTCGGCACCGGAAGGATCGGGTTCATCCCTCAACCAGACAAATGACAGACGAGGAATTTTACGGAGTACGTAGCTTGACCCCGTCGACTAGTCTGTGTATAAAAAAGACTCGCTCCAGCGACAGGCGTTCTGCAGGCAAAAAAAATTCTCGGGGTGGGCCTAGAGTGGGAACTGGAAACGGAGAGAAGTTGAGAACACTTGAGTGAGTGGATAGAGGCCAGAAAGGGAAGTCTTCTAGAAGGTTGACAGAAGCCGAATTTTTGATTTTGTCTGGAGAAAAAGCAAACGCAACCTCGATACGTTCGCGGAAGGTTGGGTCCGGTCTTGCATTGGTTCGGTGATCTTGAGTTCTTGATATATCATATGTTGAGTTGTGAGTGTCGAAGACTACTCCGACTCTGTAGGAAACTCTGAAAGCGACGGTCAGTCAGATGATAGTCATTGCCACTGGTGATCACTATTCGAATGGTATTAGGATAGCTTGATTTATCTCAGTATGATGTGTTGATGGTCGCCCGGTGTCTGGGTCCGTTTGGTGTACAGACAAGCTCCGATACTCAAAATACCTCTGCGCTGGTTAGTAATAGTAATGAGAAAAAGGTCTCCGGTGATCCACTACGCTTCTTAAAGTCGGGAGCGGTTGAGGTGGACGACGAAGATAGCGGTCAATGGCAGAGCTATTCGAGAGTCTAAAAGGATAGAAGCTTTGTTCAAAAGTCGTATACGGAGCAGAGGAGGAGTGCTGGTAGGATACGAGTCTATAGTTAGATTCGAGATGAGGCTTCAGTTTCGCAGCTTTCGCTCCAGCGAATAAGGATCGTCATAATTCGCCTCTGCTGTCCTTGAGTTCTCCCTGACCGTTCAACGTTTGTAAATTGTGGCACTGAGACACTGGACACTGGACAGACCCTCTGGAAGAGATTTTTAGCCTCACGGAGATTGCAGAGAACCCTTTGCAATTTGAGAGAGTATCTAGACTGCTCGAGTGACCAAGTCCGTTTGACAGCTCCTTATATGGGTCTTGAGGATGAGTGTAATGGACGGTATTAGGGTAATCACGTACTTTACAAGGTACAAAAATACTCACCCAAACTAAATCGGAGCCGTGGGCTGGAGGTAAATAAAGGGCCCCACCAACCCCATAGTCCGGCTGCCAATCTCTCAATCTCTCACATAGTCACGATACCAGTCCATTCCACCAGGTTCCGGCACCCAGGGACTCGGATTAATGATGCGAGCGTTCAATTGCACCAGACTCATCTTTGAAAAGGAGAACTGTCTCGAACAAATTGATTAATTGATAGTAGATCGCCGAACTACTCCGGACTACGGCCTCCGGAGTACTGCACCAGATCCATGGCGTCATTGATTGACTCGCGTCCCACGTTTCGGACTTAAGTTGGGGCTAAATCACAGATCACCTCAAAGCACAAGACAAGATAACCCTCTACTTTCCCCGAAATAACGAGGCATTACGCGATTGCAAAGCATCCTAACGGGCGACCGGCACGGCACAATACCCCGTATGCTGTCAAGATCGCAGCGACCGATCTTACCAGCCGCGTCGGGTATACGACAGACCTTGGCACGACTCAGAAAGGCCCTTTACGCGCGTTGATTCGAGGATCGCGTCAAAGTCAATCGCGCTTATTGCCTCTAGCCCCGGTTTTCTCGGCCTTCTCCAGGGGATCTCGCCTGGCCATTTCAAGGATTGCTCGCCCATTACTTGGAAATTCGGAAGAATGGACTTGGAAGCCGGAACGCGCAAGGCACAGTCAATCCTTCGTCAACTTGGCTGAGTCGTGACTGTCAATCCTTCCCCTCATTTCCGAGTGCGAAGCAGGGCATGACTGATAATCAATCTATCGCCGGTCTTGGGTTGCAATCAAATTGCTCGATCAGCTTCTCCAACTCTGACATGAAACTGGTTTTATCAGCCAGTTCCTGATCTCGAACCATGGGTCTTTTCATTATCAACCTCGCGAGTTACAGCTGTCGGTAAAACGGCCGGTGGTTGGTTACCTCGTGCCTTCACATGGCGTATTTTGGCCATCGAAATCGGGTCGACCTGAATCCCTCATAACTTTATCTTGGATAAAATTCAAGACGCGAATGACACGCTTCCCCAGTTTCACCTCATGCGGAGCTGCCATATGATGTTCTGATGCCATGTACAAAACCCTCAAGCGCTCTGCCTACTCCGTAATTGGACTCGGCAATGGTGAGACGCCGGTGAGCAGCTAAATATAGAGAGCATCAATCTCAAGCGCACTGCTTTGCGCTTGTTCTGTCGATCAAGGCCATGAAACTATTGATTGATCTACTCCGTATTTCATTTGACAATCCACAGACGCCTAGGCCTCCTCCCACCTTTGATCGCTTGTTGCAACATTGCTTCGGCTCCATCATTGCTGTTGAACTCGATCACAATAACTGACTTGCTAATTGCTACCGACGTACGGAAGCAGACACCCACAGGCATGATAACGGCCTATTCTGTGCAATTGTGGTGGCCACGGGCTGACTCCAAGGCGTATCTGGATACCCCGCAGCGGCCCGAAGATCGAGCATCGATTCAGCTGGCCTTGCAAGCCTCAGCTATCGGGCAATCTTCCGCAAAGAGGTCCTTCGCCACCTATATAATGGTTTGTTGAGGTCGCGAAGGAACGTGCATGACTCCGAGCAGGTAGCCGTTCCAATTTCAGCCTCTGAATCCTTGGTTGAGTGCAGAATAGTCACCCAGCGGAGACTTATCCCTGCAGCAATGTGAAACCATTGCCCTATCAGGCACCGTATCTTCATCAGCGGCATATTTAGCCCAAATGGCAGCAGCAATGGCGGAATGGCGACTGGGGTCGAACTGACGTGGCAATCCCTCGAGCATCGAAGCTGATGAAGTCAACTAGACGTGCAGACCTCTGTTACGCCTCCTTCCCGACACGAATTGGGATTCGCTTCCAAGCTGCCGAGGTCGATTTCAAATCAAACTACCATCCCTGCTTCCTCCAGTCCCTGGTGCACTGACCCCGTACCTCCCTTCGGTACGGCCTTCATCCCCGAGCGCAAAGGATGGCGATGGGCCCGGATAAGCTGTTCTTCGCCTCTGACTGGACGCTCCCTCATGCATTGTCGGCTGGGTCTTTCATGACAGAGGCCTCGGTTCCATTGTGCTGTCAAATCTGAAGCTTATTGTATGATTGTGAACCACGACAATGCAGTACTATGGACTGGTTGGTTCTCGCTGTCTGGACACTGCTTATCTTGTTTCACAGACTCTTATAGGCCGGCCATATCCTGCTCCGGGTGGTCTGTCAGAGTTATATCGAGTCATGTTTCTCGTCTGGGTCTGAGAGCGAGTGATGGGGTTATACGCCGTAGAGGGGAGTTGGCGTTGATCTGCGATCAGGACCGTAACGATGGTTTGGTAACAAAGCACTACAGATATCGAAACCTCTGTTAGCAATAGTATCATGCCAGTGCGCCTGTCTATAGTTTGCTCACCTAGCTCGAGGCCTATCTGGCGGACCAGGGAGTCATATATCAGCTTTCACCATGCATGAAGAGCGAGAAACTAACACTGCTACCGTTCAGCTCAAGTAATCTGAGGACAAGGACATTGAGTGAACCGTGGTCCGCCGCTGCAATGGCCGTGGACAAAATCACGTGACCTGGGAGCTTCTGGTGGAACCTCCGCGGCGCTAAAAATTGTATCAAGAAAAAAAAGTAGAACACCGTCGAGCCCAACAACCGGCCGGTGACGCTACAACAGAACACACATAACCCTGTATTTTACTGCATCGGAATGTCCGTCTAACGGCAGGCTCTTTATACCGAGCCACAATACCGTTTTTTTCTCGAATCGAGCTACCGCGTCGCAAATTTGAGAAAACCAAACGAGTCGCCGAATCTTTCAACGCTTTATAACCAGATAAACCCTTGACAATGGATATCCACCGCTGCCGTTTCGTCCCGTACAATCCGCAAGCCATCAATGCGCTCTCCTTCTCGCACCCTCCCTCCCTCGAGCTAGGCGGAAAGGGTGTTCCCACGCTCCGCCTCGCAGTCGGCCGCGCCAACGGCGACATCGAGATCTGGAACCCCGCGCGCGGCGCATGGTTCCAAGAGACTGTCCTCCGCGGCGGGAAAGATCGAAGCATCGAGGGTCTAGCATGGACGCTTGACCCGCCCGAGGCTGGGCCAGACGGGCAAGGGAAGCAAGCCGGGCGCCTGCGGCTGTTCAGTATCGGGTACTCGACGACCGTGACGGAGTGGGATCTCGAGCAGGGGAAGCCCAAGCGACACTCGGCGGGCAACTATGGCGAGATGTGGTGTCTTGCTGCGCAGCCGCGGTGGCAGCCGGCCAAGGGGCGGGATAACAAGCCGATGCCTGCTGCGGAGGGAGAGTTCACGGGTCAGCACTTGGCGGCTGGGTGTGCAGATGGCTCGATTGTTTTGCTGTCGACTGAGGATGATGACTTGAAGTTTTTGAAGACATTGAGGCCGTCGACGAAGAAGCCGAGGGTTTTGAGCGTTACCTTCCAGAACCGGAATACGCTTGTTGCTGGGTATGCGGATAGTTCGATCCGCGTGTTTGATATTCGGAGCGGGCAGCTGTTGCGCACCATTAGTCTGGGTAAGGGCCCTACAGGAGGCTCGAAGGAGTTGCTCGTTTGGTCGGTAAAGTGTTTGCCCGATGGGACTATTGTCTCTGGTGACTCTGCGGGTGAGGTGCGGTTCTGGGATGCGAAGACCTATTCCTTGATTCAGCGACTGCAGGGGCATTTGGCGGATACGCTGGATGTTGCGGTGAGCGCGGACGGGGAGACTGTTCTCAGTGGTGGTGCAGACCAGCGGACTGTCGTCTACAGGAAGAAGCCCGGTGAGAAGGGCGACAAGAGTAGTCGATGGGTGGAAGTGACGCACCGGAGATATCATACCCACGATGTCAAGACTTTCGCTGTCTACGAGACCAAGAATCTCAGTGTAGTGGTTTCTGGAGGTATGGATATTTTCTTCGTCCCTAATGAGCATTCACTGATTTGAACAGGACCTGATGCCAGCCCCGTCGTTCTGCCCCTACGAGAATTTGGAAAAGAGCACCACAGGAACCTCCCAAGCCTTCCTCAGATACCACCTGTCGTTTCCTCGCCTGCCTCTCGATTGGTGATGAGCTACTGGGATAGAGAGGTCAACATCTGGCGGGTTGCTCGTGGTCCTACCTCTGTACATGACATTCCGGACGGCCAAAGACATCGCCTGGTTGGCAAGGTTATGATTCAGGTATGTTCTTCATTATCTAGTTCTTCATACACTCTAACAGTCACACGTACAGGGCGAAGAGAACATCACCTCTGCTACACTCTCCACCGACGGAAAGATCCTCGTAATAGCCACGATATCCAGCGTCAAAGTATTCTCCGTCAGACGGCGCAAAGGCGATGACCGAGGAACCTTGCGAGTCCAGAAGATCGACACCCCGGCTTCAATCTCAGAAGACGGTGCCCGTCTTGTCACAGTCTCTCCCGACAGTCGGTGGCTCTGCATTGTCAGGCCAAACAGTGACATCTCGCTCGCTAGAATCCAGCCTGCCTCGCCTGCACAGGAGAAATCTCAGACCCAGCTATTGCCGCAGCTTACCAACCTCAGCAGAGCCCCTCGACACACGCGGTTCGAGAACATTTCTCACGGTACACTAGGAGAATACGAGCGAACAATCCGCTGCGTTGTTTTCTCTCAGAACAGCAAGATTCTAGCCTCGGGCGACATCTCCGGTTGCATCGACACCTGGGCCCTCGAGCAAGCCTCCGAGCCAACAACCAGCAAGAAAACCACCTCTGAGTCAGACGATGACTCCTCTGACGACGAAGACGATTCCCCTATTCTAGAAGGCGAACGCTGGCGCGCAATCGCAACTGAGTCGCCCATCCCGCGTCTCAAGTCCAGCGTCGCCCTTCTCTCTTTCCGCCCTAGCCCTCCCTCTCACCAACACCTAACGAATGGCACAACAAACATTGCAGACGAACAACGCCTCATGGCCCTCACAACAGAGCACCAGCTCGTCGAACTCGACGCCCTAGAAGGGAAACTCTCCGAGTGGTCCCGCCGCAACCCCAAGGCCTTCCTCCCCGCCAACTTCAAGGGCGTCAGGGACCGCGCAATGGGCTGCTTCTGGGACATGTCTGATTCTTCGCGCGAGCGGCTCTGGCTTTACGGCACATCGTGGCTATGGATGTTTGACCTGAAGCATGACTTCCCGTCCACAGAGGAACTGGAGCTAGCTGAAGCGGAGGCCGCTACGGCGGAGGATAATGAAGCGCCGAACAAGAAGCAAAAGCAGAAGCAGAACAATCGGAAACGCAAAGCGGATGAGGATCTCAAGGCCAATGGCAAGAAGAACAAGACACATGGCTCCGGTGCAGGTGGTAAGATTCCTCTTGCGCAGTCAGCCGGTTTCTTGGACACCAAGGCCCGCGCCTTCGTTGGGCCCGATGCATCACAGGGAGAAATCGTTTCGCTGGAGAAAGAGCGTGAGCGGGCGTCTGATGAAGAGGAAGAGGACGAGCAGGAGGAGAGCGATGTCAGGCTTGCGAAGTTGCGGAGGGAAAACAATACAACCGCAACGAACGGTGCTGGTTCGCAGCAGCTCGTCAAGTCAGAGGATTCTCGCAAGTGGTGGTATACGTACAAGTACCGCGGGATCCTGGGAATTGTACCTTTGAGCTCAGATGGAGAGGGTGAGGTCACAGAGGAGAACGCAAACACCGGGTTAGAAGTTGCTGTTGTCGAGAGGCCGATGTGGGATGTTGACCTTCCGGATCGTTATGTGCGCGAGTACGAGTAAAGGCAGGGAGAGGGCTGGCGAAATAACACATCCATCCATCCTGTCCTTTAAAATGTTGTTCACCTTTGCATATACACCTCTCTCTGTTTCAGTTACTCATTAGATATCTCGCGTCGTACAAAGGCTTGGACTTGATTTATTCACTTGGTTCCATCTAAATTGCTCTGCTTGTTATCACCATTGGCGAACTGGATATGTTGCATGTCACTTATTCATTGCATCGTACTTTCTCTTCTATAGATTCTCAACCTGATCTTGACTCCAATTTAAAAGTGACGTTCAATACCTGATGCAGATCATATATAACCAAATATCTTCTTTTTATAAGCTCCCGTTTCTGGAAGGAGCGACCAATACAAAGCGTCGGGCAAGAATACTGAGGGACCGACGATTTGTGGTGTTAACTACTGACAATAACTATCGAACAATGGGTTCAATCTAGAGCATTAGGTATGTGGTCTCAATGTATTGTCCAGGAAATGACTGTATAGTTATTGACCCATATTGAGATAAACACCACGAAAAGGACAGAAGATATCAGACTCAGCCTGGGCTACTGTAGAAACCATGAGTGTTTACAAAGCTAGCTTTGATACGATGAAGAATGAATTTCAGAGATAGACAATGCCATGATATGCCCAAGTTCCTATCTAAAAAGAACCTTAGCCCCCGATAACTGATGTGTTGAGATAAAAATGACGAGAGATAATCCTGCTGCTGGCCACAGACCAAATAATAACGGCGCACATGTATACCACTAAACATAAGACTCCTTCCAGACAATGAAAAGAAACGAACAGCACTAGAACAATGATAGCTCCAATCCATTCCTTCCTGAACAAACAACGGCTTATGCTCGCTTTTGAGGAAATTTCTAGCTCAACGAGCTATGACGAAAGAATAATAGCATATCAACCCAGGTCTTTATACTGATTGTATGTAGCATTTGCTGTCACGGGGACACGGGGTATCTGATGCAACGGCTTAAGAAATGCTGACCCCTGCGGACCTGCCACGTCCCGTACCGTCAAATTGGGATATATGGAGCGCAGCGGCTTCTGATTGAGGACCTGTTTCGTGCGCTGCAATCAAGGATCGCAATGCCTGTTACCCGTCGGACGCACGCAGTAGATGTGGTGCGAGATCGGTATCATGGCCGAGTTAGTCCGGCAGTCCAACAATGAACGGTGACTGTGAAGACAATGATGGTATGAGATGTTGATCGGCCACTGAGGGAGGGTCCAGATCGCTTGGTTGGTGACATATGGCGGACGCCAGATTCTTTGCACGCAATCACTCGGAGTTCCTAATAGCTTTGAGCTGAGACGACGGCGGGCTTGAGGGATTTATTAGCAAGTGGCAAGGCAAGAGTGAAGCAAAAGCAAATCGGACGAGAGAACATCGCAGACTGAGCACGAGAATCTCGGCGGCGTCACACGAGAAGCGGAGCTATGCTTGGCGAAAGAGAGAAGACTGAGCAGGAAACAACTTACAGGACTGTTGATAAGACTATTCCGCTCCTTGCGACCCCTCTTGATATGGCTCTTCAAAGCTGCAGAATCTAGAGGCTTCAACAGCTCAAAGCTACAGAGAAGTTCGCCAGAGACGGACATAATAGCACCCCAGTTATCGAATTCACCGCAATACAGGAATACAGTTAGTATGGAAAGTCACCAATATATCAGGAAGGCACTCACGTTAGGAGCAGAGAACACCGTTACGAGTATACGGTCTTGATAGAACTCATAGCCATCCTCGACAACCATGTGAGCACGGCACACCAGGTCGAAGTCATGACGCTGTAGGAAGTTCATGATAACGTTCTTGTTAAAGCAGTAGCTCACACCACGCTCATTGGGCTCCCAGTCCTCTTCCATATCAGCGGGATCACTCCAAAGCAGGTCGTTGAGTAGGCCATAGTCAGGCACGTCAGTCGGCCGCGCAATTCCACGAATATCGTTCATGTGAGAGAGACTGGGCGAGAGACCACCATGGACACAGAAGATCTTGCCAGCTACGGTAGCTGCGATAGGGAGGCAGTTGAAGGTGTCGACGAACGTCTTCCAGATCTTGATATTGCAGCGCCGTTTGCACTCATCATAAAACCCATACACACGCGTTACGTTCGCACACTCGTGGTTACCACGTAAGAGGAAGAAGTTCTCGGGATACTTCAGCTTATAGCAAAGGAGGAGCAAAATCGTCTCCAAGCTTTGTTTCCCGCGATCCACGTAATCGCCCAAGAAGAGGTAATTGGAGGCTGGAGGGAAGCCGCACATTTCGAACAATCGGATTAGATCTGTGTACTGGCCATGGACGTCACCGACAATCTTCACTGGAGCAGAAAGCTCCAACAAAGCCGGCTGACTGAGAAGAAGCTCGCGAGCCGCACTGCAGATAGCCGTGATTTCAGCGTTCTTCAAGCAAACGGTCTTGGTGACCTTGGTCGAGTAACCGGCATCGAGAAGACGAGTGATCATATCATCAAGGTCAATGGACTTGAGTGCACCCATTCCCATGCCCGGGGATGAGGAGGGTGTGTCGGAGTGAAGCGGCGTTTTCATGATGAAGTCTAGGATGGGATTCGACTCATCCTCGCGCTTGATAAGAATAGATTCGCCAACTTTCGCTTGCGAACCTGGCGGCGGCGCTACAGACGGCGGAGCGTCAGACACATGATCGACCTCACCGCTCTGCTTCATAGCATTTACATCCTGATGGCCGCGCTTCAAGCTGCTCGACATCGTCGGCGAAGGAGGTGGGTCGGGAGCATCAGTGGGTGATGCTGCAGCGGAATCGGCCGATGCTGGCCGGCTCAAGTTGGTAGAGCTGCGTCTGCTACCGAGAGACTTGACTGAACCTACGTCGGACTTGTCATCGCTAGCCAGTGCCGAAGTCGACGCACGAGGACTATCAGCGTTGCGAATCTTTGAGCGGATAGACCCTCGAAAGGATCGGGTGGAGTCCTTCGTGTCGGACTTGGAGAAAGACGGATATGACTGCAGCGAATCCCCAGGGCCGTTACCGCCCTTGGAATGAGATTGGCCCATTTCTGCAAGGAGAGATATCTGCCAAGATGCGACCCTCACGCTCAGCGAAATGGTATAGGTTCGTGATTCAGATTCTGAGCGGCGGAATGCTAGGGGAGTCTTGGCTGAAATATTCCCAAAAACTGCCGGAAGTATAAAAGGGCGATCGGTCCCCGAAAACGTTGAGACAATTCGATACGCGATTATCAGACGTAAAGGACGAGATGACTCGAGGTGCGACAAACGACAGCAAGCGCTGGCGATCGGAGGATGTCCTGTTTCAAAAGGGAAAAGGACGGAGGGGTCGGAGGGAAGGGTTGGTGTCGTGGGTTCAATACCGGAGGCAGTGGAGGACGATAGCGCAGCTCACGGAAGCTTGATTACCGGAATGGAAAGGTCCGATTTGTCCGACAAATCGCTCTTCAAAATGAACAACGGTTAGCAACGAGCTGTGACGAATCTTAATACCGGAGGCCAGGTAGGTTAAACGTTGGGAGAGGGCCAGATTGAACAGCTGTGAAACTGGAGCTTGCGGAGTTGTGATGGGGAACGAACGGTCACAGCCGTGGGAAGAATGCGTCATTATGTGGAGGGCTGAAGCAGCTAGCTAGGAGAGAAGGGGCAAACATACCTCGGACAGCAAGAAGAGCAGGAGCAGAATATGATGAAAAACAGAAAAATGGTGTTGAGAAGATAGCAGAGATGAAAGAGAAGTTGTATGTTGCAGACAGTTCGCCTCCAGGGCCGGAACTCTTGAGTTGATTCGGTGAAAGTGACGGTCTCGATTCCTGCAAAGCCACAAATTTGGCGCCTGAGGGATGTGGCAGCCCGGAGTATTGTCGGGCCGACCCCAGCTATGGATGCCTGAAGACGGTGGAGGGGTCCACGGGCAAGATGCAATCCGGAAGCAAGTCAAGGTGTGATATGGAGAAGAATCACATTCACTTGTGCTAAGGGTCAAAAACTTGGGCAGTGTCGATCGCTCTTGTCATGACCACAGCAGCGAGCATCTCTTTAACTAGCCATCAACTGATGGCTTACTCCGTACTCTGGAGAGGCTAGGCTAGAGCTAAATTTATAAGACTTTAGCGGACTACTTTTTCTTGCTTGTTTCATTTGGTATTGCTTGAAACGCTCTTAGGACGACCACCCAAAGCTTACTGAAGCATCTGAGTCAATCGTATCCGTAACAGTACCTCAAATGGCTGGCCTTCCAGCACAGACACCCCGTCCTCTTGACCTTCCCCTCATCGGGCCTTGGCTTCGGTTGGGGACGCATTCCTATAGGCCTTTCAACACAGTCTAGATCCCACAACTGCTGTTTTGTGGGAATCAACCCTCCATAGCTGACGGGGGGCAGTCTCCGTTGTATATGGATGGTCACTATCAGCCGGGGATACCCGATTCGCATGGCCACGGTAGTGGCTGAGGTCGCACAATTCAGATCAGAATCTTCCGTGATACTTGCTTGCTTTTTCTACCCGCTTTGATTCTTATCGGGCCTCGACCTGGCCATCTGCACTATCAGAGCAGACAATGAAAGTTGCCACAATTGGGCTCTCATCCGGCATATCTTTGGACTGCAGGAACACCGCCAGTCTATCTCCGGGCGCAGGCTGGCAGTTTTGACCATGTTTTTATGTCGCCAAGTGCCCGCTGCTGCGCCAAGGTCATCAAGCTATCTTTGTTTCGCCATTTCGTCCCTAACCACGTTGCAGGAAGTCTCATTCCTCGAATCTAGATTTTGGCGCTTCATCGAAAGTGGACCAGCCTGACCAAAACCTGGACTATATGGGGAATGGTTATCCAGTCAAGAGCGGCTTGAGCCTCCTCTTGCAGGACACACTTGCAAAGATAGCCAAGCCGTGCATCGATAGTCTAGGCAGTATCACACACAGCCTGTCAACCATAGGCGCTATCGTATCAAACCCCCCCCACATGAAGATCGCATACTCCGTATCAGATCAGTCAAAGGAGTGGGACCCTCAAAAAGAGGCAACAAGACAAAGCGAAAATCGGCCGTTTGGTAAGACCAGCCAAGCAAAAGTAGATCGTAATCCGTCAAACTCTACGGACCAGCTGAGCGAATCCCGCCGTGACGCCACCATTATAACCATATTCAGAGTGCGGATGTGATCCGACATCTTTGTTGCGGGGTCTAAGTTTGGCTTGAAGTCTGGGTCTGTCTCTCCTCCAGTTCGATTCTCGTGATATATTGACCGGGGACGACCACGAGACCAATAAATCGACTCGTCATATTTACTTTTAGGTTCCGTGACTCTTCCAGGCTCTTGGTGGAATCAGGTGCCGCTAGGGCTGCATCGCGAACAGCCGCCGTTGTAGGATAACGATACTCGTGCGTGTTGGCAAGGATGATGTTGCGGGTCTAGATTGGGAGAGAACGAATCAGTAACGAGACGCACGACGGTTGCTTCTTGATTTCACCCAGATGCAACGCAGTTGCGTCTCTCTGACTTACTGCATCTGTGCACTTGAAGACACCCACGAAGATACGCGTGTCTGTTGCGTGCACCCGAAGAGTCTTCCCAATCAATGATTCCAAGTAGCCGACAGCCTTGTTCTCGTCCATCTTGTTCTTTACCAATCAGACGGTCCACGCCAGCTGGTCTCACGCGGGTTTCGACTGTGTGAGACTGGAAGAGGGCTAAGGGGACAAGCGATCTGGATTCAGACTGAACTGCTTGTTGATCTGGTCAATCGTCAGCTGCTAGCCGAATATAAATAGCTTCGGGTTTGACGAGCTTACTTCTGACTGTGGGGGGTTAGGTCAGATAAGACTCCGAAGGCGCTGGTGTTGACGATTCAAATGAAATATCCTGACCGAATTGATTACTCGTGCGGATGAGACACCTGTATTTTCAGGCAGCACAAAGCTCCGTTAAGCTCCCCGCATATGACGCCATTATATAAGAGCGTGTTGACAATGTTGAACTATGATCGAACATATCAATTTTAGCTTTAACTGGCTAAAGTATGATTTGGATGCGTCTTTTTGTTGTATACTACACAGTTATTCAAGCATGAAATCAATAGTGTATATGCACCAATTAGATTGTGATAAGCTGTACAGGACTTCAGTTAGGTAGAGTAACCTTGCTCGAGGATAGCAGGCCGAGTGAAGATTCTCAGCCCTCGTAATCTAACAATGAATTGTTCAAGGACATGCAGACGGAGCAATGCCTCGAATTGGAAACGCGCTCGAAGAAGCAAAAACGCCACATATCAGGGTCCGCTGCGGCGCCAATGATCGCCAGCAACCATTGGCACTAGAGTCAAACATACTCTGAGTACGCTCAGTGACACAACAGATGAAGATAAGCAAAGTGCGAGGCCCAATCAATATCGGGACCAGGGTATAAAAATCAATATAACACATCAAGCAAACAGCCATATCCGCCGTGTTTCATGCAAGGCTCATCGCATCCAGCCGAGAAGCCCTGTCAAATTGCTGGGGCGATTGGGCGATTCGTCCATTTCCATATCGATATCCATGTCGACGTCCATGTCACGATTTGCGAAGTGACGGGTTGGTGTCATTCTGTCACAAGTGCTGGGGGTGGTTGGAGAGACACTCCCACTGTTGTAGCCCGGGAAACCCTTTATACTTCTCGAGGGTTCGCTTGGGAACTGGCGGGCAGGTGTAGAGGGGCAAGGCTGATGCGAGGGTTGCGCAGGGCGAAAGAATTGGAGCAAAGTCTTCTGACGTTGGTCGACTGCGGGAATCGGAGCTTCCGGTTCCATATCCTCGTCTTGATCTGCCGGCGGGGTGGGCATTTGCTGCACTCGTTGCTGAGCTGTAAACAACCGGTGGAGTGTTTTATCTGTTCTAATCAGATTGTTGCTCTACACGGCTCTGTCAGGCGTCTCACCATATACTGTCTGATCATCTGGGCGGTCATTTCTCACGCGCTTCCTTGTTCTGGAATGGAGATGCTTTGGGCTGTCATCCATGAACGGTCGGTCAAAGGGACTCTGGGCTGATTGTGGAGACGCGATACTGGGGAACGAGGCCTTGCGCTTGAGAGACATTATGGCAGAAGTATGAGGCAATTGAGTAATTTAGTACAGAGTAGTCCTCTGCTGACTGATTATAGGTATGAGGTTGAATTGATATGTGATGAAGTGAGAAGAATATGCAAAGGTTTGTATGTGAGCATTTAAATGTCATTGAAGAGGCTGGAGGAGGAATTTGAGATTGGCGTGCGCGTGAGAAAGAATCTACGCGTGCTGGCGTCGTGGTACACCCGAAATATGCGCTATTCCCGATCGGGCTTTATTGGCATTGCAATCAGTAGAGACAAGAGTATCCTAATCTGTTTTTGCAATGAAATATTGGCTTATAATTACATCGGGAATATTTCAAGTACCTGTTAGTATTCATATTCATCATGGGTTGTCAAAAAGCTGGTAGATAAGCTTTGCCAGCAGTGGTGCGGGGATATATAGAACAAAATGAGGAGGATCTGCGGACTGCTTCGAAGTCGAATTTTATTTCTCCTGAACGCTGGTGTGTTGCCTATAAGCAAGGGCTTAGTAACTCTCTTTTAGTTAAGGCACTCTGTGTGTTTGACTTTATACATCTGCTGATTGTCGTGGTATACCTTTGTCATTCTATGACGAGCGGATTCCCCGCTTCCCCTCAGCAAACGCCAGACCACTCGACTCCCAACAACACCTTCGTACTGAATAAACACCTAGCACTTGGACACCACCATGGCCTACAGAGCTGCGTCTCACTCCGGATCTTGGTATTCTGACCGCCGGCAAACCCTTACCCTTCAGCTCGATCGATGGCTGGAATCCGTACCTGAGACTGTGGAGGGGCTGGGCTCGATGCCGGTACCTGGCGCTCGAATCATTATTGCCCCGTAAGTCTAGAGAAGCTCTAGCTTGTATTCGAGAAGCTGATATGAATCAGTCATGCAGGATATAGTTACTCTGGACCCTGCGCCGCCTGGGCTTACAAGGCCTTGGACTTGTCCAAAGCGTGAGCCTTCCTATGCCAATAATATACCGATCATGAGGCTCATCTAAACGCCATCTAGAAAGCGGATATTTGTTCTCGGTCCTTCGCATCATCACTATTTCACAAGTCTTGCGCTTCCCACATTGACCGGCTACTATACCCCGCTATCAGACGATCCCCTCCCGCTCGACACGGAGCTTATCAAGAAACTCCGCTCAAGCACAGCAGTCAAACCGAATGGCTCAACCATCGGCTTCGAAAGCATGTCACGATCCGTTGATGAAGACGAACACAGCATCGAGCTCCATCTTCCGTATATCCACCGTCTCTTACAGCTTCAGCACCCCGACAAACCTACGGCAGAGTATCCCCCGTTAGTGCCGGTGTTGGTGGGAAGCACATCTACGACGACAGAGGCCGCTTTTGGAGCCCTACTAGCTCCATACCTAGAAGACCCCGAAAATGCCTTTGTCATTAGCTCGGACTTTTGCCATTGGGGTCTCCGCTTCCGCTATACATACTACGTTCCTCAAGCCCCTCAACCTGGTCCAAAATTGCCGTTGACTTCACTTGACCTGCCCCAGCCCGGAGATGATAGCGGCGAGCTAGATGGCAAGATTGAGCTTGCCTGTGCAGGCCACCAGCTACAACGGCGGGATCGCATACGAAGGAACGAGCCAGCTATTCACGAGAGCATTTCTGCATTTGACATTGCGACAATGGCAGCCATAGCCACAGGAAAGACTAAGCGCTTCACCGACTCCTTGGAGACAACAGGGAACACAGTATGTGGTCGCCACCCTATTGGTGTCATCATGGCTGCTATCGAGGCTGCTGGGAAGCAAGAAGGGGGGAAGGGCAAGTTCCACTTCGCTCGGTATGAGCGCAGCTCCGATGCAACGGTTGTCGAGGACAGCTCCGTGAGCTATGTTTCTGCATTTGCGGTGGTGTAGTGGCAGTACATTGACTTGATTCTCGTAATCGTAGAACCTCAAGTTTACAATTGCTTGGTAACAGCTCAAGATAGTTTCCCTCGGCATTTAGAATGAAATGATGAATCTAAAACACTATTGCCTATACCGACCAGTTGCATATCATCTCCCCCCAACCAAAGTATAACAAGCCTGCTCGTCACGAGGCAGGGCCATACTAGGCCGGTCTTCAGTCCCAAGCACCAAGTAAACCCCCTCCATTGACATGTTACACCACACGGAGCCGAGCCCGAGATCTTACACGGAGACAGTATGCCTGTAGGTAGATCGGTCCCAAGATATTCAGCAAGGATAATCCAAGTATATGGTCTGTCGACGAGTCAAAGCCACCATGTCGAACGGATAATGGCACTGTATGCAATAGTATACTTGTGTCAGCGCACAATAGAATCCATATATTCTGGAATTCAGCCGAGCGAGCCCAACGAGCCAATATGAGCCTAAAATCATCCACACAAAACACAAACGGTTAAACGGTGTGGCGTTTTGCGACCTCGCTCTTATTTCTTTTCTCTACCGTCAAGGTATCAGGATCCCCCTCCTTCCCTCGGCATTTGCCGTGGATATTACTCGCTATCAATCCGAGTCAATGGCCTCCTGACCCCTCGCTCGACATGATGACATGCAGGTCACAGGCGCAAGAGCGAGAGCCTCCTGCTGTGCAAGTGTCCAAGACTGCATTGATCGGCGCTTTCGGGTTCGGGCGTGCGAAGTATGTGAGAACGAGAATTTCAGCTAGGGGCATCTTAGCTTCGATGGAGATGGGCAAGGTTATTCTTCTTCGATGATTGCTTCGCTGGGTCTTGTTTCGTGGTCGGGAATTTATTATAAAAGGGGCTGCGAAGGCTGGGGATGGTGATTGAGCAGACAGAATCGCAATCAGAATCTGATCAAAGAATTACAGTGAGTTGGAGCCTCTCTACATACTCTGTCTATTCCATCTGACCTTGTCGATTGGCTTGGTATTCAGACATGTTTGCCAAAAGAATCTTCCTGGCCCTCGCAGCCAGCGCCGCAGCCCTCCCCCAGCTTTCTGTCTCAGACGTCAACAAACATGTTGCTCGAGCCGACGAAGGAGACAGGCTTGTGTTTTGTCATTTTATGGTAAGTCCAGCCACGATCCTTAGATGCAGATGTTGATAATTAGATCGGCATCTCGAGCAACCGCCAAAGCGCAGCCGACTACGACACCGACATGAAGCAAGCCAAAGAGCTGGGCATCGACGCATTTGCCCTGAACATCGGCGTCGATCCCTACACTGACGCGCAGCTCAACTATGCCTACGAGTCTGCAGCCAACAATGACATGAAAGTGTTCATCTCGTTCGACTTCAACTGGTACAAAGTCGACCAGGCCGCTGCCGTGGGCGCGAAGATAGCACAGTACAAGGATAAACCTGCGCAGCTTTTCGTCGACGACAAGGTTTTTGTGTCCTCCTTTGCCGGAGATGGGATTGATGTCGCGCAGATTGAGTCCAGCGCTGGGGCGGATATCTTTTGGGCGCCGAACTATCATCCCGGCCAGGGAAACTTCAATGATGTGGACAGTGCATTGAACTGGATGGCTTGGGATAACGATGGGAACAACAAGGCTCTCAAGCCGGGAGCGAATGTCACTGTTGCGGACGGGGATCAGGCGTACATTAAGGCTTTGGATGGAAAGCCCTATCTTGCGCGTGAGTCCTGACTTCTCTCCTCATGCATTGCTAACGAGGGCAGCGGCCTCTGGCTGGTTTTTTACCCACTTCGGAGGCGAAGTGCCGTATAGTAAGAACTGGGTATTCCCTGGTGATCTGCTCTGGTACAACCGCTGGCGAGAGATCCTCGAGCTTGCTCCTCGCTTTGTTGAGATTGTTACTTGGAACGATTACGGCGAATCGCACTACATCGCACCTCTGGCGTCTCCTCATACGGACGACGGCGCCTCGAAATGGATCATGGACATGTAAGTCAACCCTAGCTTGACCATTCGAGACTGACCGTCAGGCCACACACCGGCTGGCTCGAAATGTCCCGCCCGTTCATCGCAGCATACAAAGCCGGCGAGACCTCTCCAGACGCGTACATCAAAGACGAGAAACTGGTCTACTGGTATCGGCCCACTCCGAGGGACGTCGAATGTGACTCAACCGACACGACTATGGGCGGAAACCCTGACAACTCCACCGGCAACTTCTTCCGCGGGCGCCCTGACGGATGGGAGACCATGCAAGACGAGGTCTTTGTAGTCTCGCTACTTACCTCGCCCGCCACGATCCAGGTCACTTCAGGCGATAAGGAGAAAAGCTTTGAAGCACCCGCTGGAGCAAGCGCATTCGCGGCGCCAATGGGCATCGGAAAGCAGTCATTCGCGATTGTGCGAGACGGCAAGACGGTCTTGTCTGATACCAGCTTGAAGGAGATCGTGGATGAGTGCGTCTGCGGGATCTACAACTTCAATGCGTATGTCGGGACTGTGCCGCCGGAGAAAACCATTGACAAGCTGGACTCAATTGGGCTTGCGATGCTATCCCAGGGACTGAAAGCACCCTGTCCGACGAACACCTTGGGGGCTGGACCGCGCGCTACTGCGTGATCACTTGTAGTGTTGATTTGGGGCGGTCATATGGGATAGTGGGCGACAGGTTGCTGGGATATGTTCATGAAATTCGTTATCAGATTGCTTACCTCCGCAGTTCTTAGGCATCCTAAGTACTTTTCGATGTGCTATGTATCATTGATGGATTATGAATCAAGGCCAGCTTTTAGAATCTGCGTACCGGGTTGAGTAATCTAGTATAAAAGACTAACGGGGGTTCTGTCTATTACTCCGTAAGTCCATAATGTCTAATAAGCAAGCCTGAGGGCACTTGATAACGGACCTGGCTTCTCTCTGCTATAATCAATTCCATCAGTATACCCATTCTACTCGGATATTGAAGACTCATTGTTTATCCCTTCCGATCTCGGCACATACCTACAGTAGCTCAGTGCGACTTATCTGGCGCTTATCTTCTTATCTCCTCATGTACCTTAAAGACAACATCCCCGGCCCCTTTCGACATTCCTTCTTCACCGACTCTTCGCTGCTTCTTTTCTCATAATGAACTGTTCATTATCTTCTTCTCCTTCTTCTCCTCTCCTTCTGGTTCTTGTCGACACCCCAAGTAGCGCAGGATAGGCACGGATCCCTCCCCTCATCACAGCCACATCTCCAACTGCAGCTGCAGCTTAGCTTGCGTGATTGCGAATCATCTCTTCTGCTCGGTCATTTTCGGAACAATCTCCAGTATGAGCGAATAAACAGTCTCATTGTCCGGTTGTCCGTTCTGTTTACTCTGTTGAATCACCACCATGGCGCGGATGAAACAGGGCGTGTTTTCATGGGAGGATGTGCTGGCGCATCGGTACCAAAGTCTGTTTCTCGAGCGAGCAAATAAATTGACATACTGATCATGACACAGATAACAAGCCCACTGCCCTACCTCGTGTTCGGCGATCAAGCGCCCTCTGCAGTCGAAGCCAGAACCAATCGCAAAAGCAGCCTGATACAAGATTGGCCTGGGACATTCAGTCGGAGAGTTCATTGCTTGCAAAGCTCTCCCCGGAACTGCGGGTTATGATCTGGGAAGAAGTGCTCGGCGGCATGCGCATTCATATCGTTCAGCGGGCTGATAAGCGGATGGGCCATGTTGTCTGTCGGACAGAATCCTGCGATATCTGTCGTAGCGGGCTGCCGTCTGGCTGTAGCTGTAATAGAGAGGGACTAGACAATCTTCTGGCCCTCCCGATGGTCTGCAAACAGACGTAAGCGTTTGTCCGATCCATTTTACTCGGCCCCTCTGACAAAAGCAGGTACTCCGAATCCATCCACCTCCTCTACACTCTCAACACCTTTGAATTCAGCAACACTTGGTCCCTACCATACTTCCGGCCGACAATCCCTCCGGAATTCTGGGACTCTATCCGTGTAGTCGAACTCAGCTGGGCCTTCCCGGGCCACTGGCTACCCAGCAAAGACCCCGTCAAGACCGTCTACTTCTCCGCCGGCCGGCAGCAGTGGCTCGAGGTTTGTTCCGCCGTGATACGCATGAAAGGGCTGCAGTCATTCACATTGCAGCTGAGTGGGAGCTGGTTCTGTGAGTCGGTTGAGAAACTGCCTGTGTTTTTGGAGCCTTTGGCGCAGGTGCGGTTGAAGAAGAGATGGACGCTGCAGCTGCCGAGACAGCCGTATTATGTTAAGGAGATAAAGAGCATCGATGCGGATTTGAAGAAGAGGGGGATTGATTGTGTAGTTTTGGCTGTTTAAAGCCATTCTGAGACCCCCATAGGTAAGGCCATTCTAGGGCTTGGATGTACTGTAAACGATGCAAATACCATTGTTGAGCAGTACTTTATCAGAGTCAGTAGCTGAGAACATGGCAAGGCAAAGTCTGTAATACATTTGTTAGGCTAACAGTTCAAGATGATCTCTTTGTCTCGAAATACCAATCTATGTGATTCATAGCCTTGAAAACGCAATCAATCATTTCTTCACACGAATACTACTGTACCAGGATAATGAGTTTTGCATGATATGCTTTCTTCCAGCTGTTACCTTGTAGGCTATACGAATGGTTGTTGGAGCCATAAAGCTGTTAACATACACAATCAGGGCCGAGGGATAGAACAACAACAAGGCTCAAAACAGAGGTAAGACGGACCGGACCGGTTGGCAGAGTCGGAAAAAGATCGGAGTCAACGTATTTTCAGATGGGCATGTCCACTGCCAATACTCCGTACGAAGTAGTGCCAGCGTTGTTCCAGGCACTGGGTAGGTGAAAGGTCAGTACAGCTAAGCCAGTCAGCAAGGGCATCTTGCTATTGAACTCAGTCCGCGGCCATGCCATCCATATCCCATGAGCCTGAGTTGGACCCGAGAGTCGGAATAGACCAGACCAAACCAGATCTGCCCTTAACGCTCATACAAGGAGTACAGAGTACGTACTCCAGCGGCCGAAAACCAGCAGCACGGAACACCAGCTTAATTGGATCAGTCGATATGGCGTGATGCCAAGCTGAAACCTGCAAACCAAGCCGCCGATTACAAGAAAACCCCCAGTGCAAGATCAACGACCAGCCCGTCCCAAATGTCTCACTTTTCTTCACTGCAGACTACAGAGTGTCAGACTACCACCACAAGCAGTGTATAAACAAGAATCAAGTAAAGTCAAACCTACACTAACTAAAACTAACCCCTGACCCAAAACCAGGAACTATATTCCGTACTCCATACTCCATACTCCATACATAACATGAACTTGCAAGTCGTGTACAGAACCAGACAACCACGTACGCAGCCCTGACGATCACCATATCTGGGCAGCATAGTCTGGACTCAAGCGGCAGGCCGGCTGCAGATGCACTGACCAAGACCCGAGGAGATCCACAGCACCTCCACCAGCCAGGCACAACTTGTACAAAAGAAGCGAAAAGCCTTGGAAGGCTGGAAGGCTGAACTCTCTCCAGGAGTCCAGCCAGCGCTAAAGGAGTGTGCTATTTTTGGGTTGGCCAATTAGGGGTAGGGCTGGAATGCGGGGAATAAGAGTTAAAGTCAAAATGGTTAGTGTTTGTTTGGATTACAGTAGGAAGGAGTGAGAATTGCATATGAACAAGGGTGTGTACTCTGTAGAATTGCGTGCTGTCTCAGATACTATTGTAGACTGCTAGACGAGAAGGCGCCAATGCTTCTGCTGGTGCCTGAAGTCTTGTCATGGACAAAGTGAGACAGACGCGCCACGATCGCCCATCGCAATTAAACATGATTCAGGGCCAGGCACCGCCGCTTTCAGGGTCTGCGCCCCACACTGTTCGAAAGTTGGCTTGTTACTGTAACGTTGTATGCGTGGATAGAATGTACTATTGATTTGTCCACATATCTGGCTATCAACATCGCGCCTAAATATAGCAAGGTATAGAGCGGAAAGAAACAAGCAATGACTGCCACCAAAGCGAATTAGAAAGCATATGTATCGCTGAGCGCCCATCCATGCCAAATCCCAACCATGAAATGACTATTATACTGCATGTCATGTGTATGCCGTTGAAGCATGAGAAATATAGCGTGTATGACAATAAGGAAAAGATTCAGGGACTGAAGAAATCCAAACGGAGGTATCATCACAGAAGAAAAAGTAGAGAGAGGGTCAATCATAATGTCCGCGCGCTCAAGTCTCGTCTTGGTCGTACCGGCCGGAGGACCACAAGAACTTGGCTGCGAGTTGATGGTTTGTTGATGTCAAAGGATGTGCCAATGTTGTGGTTGGCTTCGTCTTGACGAGGGCTTCGCGGGATTATTCGTACATATCCGACAATGAGCAGAGGCCAGCCTTAAGCGTGTTCATCGGGCGTCGTACATCCACACTCAGCGGGATTTGGTGGTCAATTGGACCGGGCCTGCAAAGGCGAAGCTGGAAGGCAGTCTCCGCCTGCTTGGCTCTGAGGTGTGACCGCAGTGTGTTTTTAGTTTGAATATCTGGTTTGAACCGCGTTATCGGTCTTGGGATCCATCCGGGCCAGAGTGGCCAGATCGTTGACGGTTGTCGTTCCAAGCAGCGCGGGCTTCGGCTGACGTTGGCACCTTGATGTCGTCCGGTCGGCCGGACGAAGGGTTGAGTGGCATGAGGTTGTTCAACTCAGCAGCGAGAGAGCAAGCGGTGTACATGCGCAGTTCGCGTTCCTCACGCTCGTCTTCTTTGAAAAGTCGCCTTTGTTCCTCCTTGGGTCGATTCTCGCGGCGGATTTTCCGAATTTCTTGAATGACCCAGACAAGCACCTCTTCGGGGACACGCGACCGTGCGGCGCCATGCTTGGCAGGGTTTCGGACATATCGACGAGTAACATCGGTCGCACCGTCGATGGAAAAGGCAACGCAGTAAGAGAGTTTGCGACCCCAACCTGGAGAAGTTAGCGGTTGAATCATAGTCAAAGCTCAAGTACAAACCTTCGGTATAGAGGCGGGGTTGATCCCACGTCTCCTCGCATGCATCAACATGAATCCAACGTCTCTGGTGTTCAGAATAGACTTCGGTCCAAACGTAGTCCTCGTTATTCCAGACCCAGCGTACACGACCACCAAGTGCTCGGCAGAACATGCTGAAGCAGTTGGCCCATTCGCCTACGCGGCCCCGTCGGGTTTGCAGTAGGTACCAGACATCAGAGTAGCGAGGGAACCGTTCATAGTTGCCGCAGTTCCCGGCTGCGCATTTATATAATTCGACTCGGTTGGCGCCACGGGCGGCCTCGTCCGGCGAGGGTGGTGTTGGACCTTGAGCTATCGTCGGTGTTGAGCATCGTGAGCATGATGGGTTGTTGACCCATTGGAAGAAGTCTCGTTTGAACCATCTGTACAATAATGTCATTAGCAGGGGGTTCCATGGCAAGCAACAGTGGCAACAAACCTTAATAATGCTCGAATGACACAGTCCTGGTATCCCCATTCAGGCTTCCTCCGCAGACTGCGTGCCTGTGCATTGATAATTTGGCTCTCTTCGTCGGCTTCAGTGTACAGCTTGTCGAGTGGAATCACAGACAGAGCTTCGTCGAGAAGACCAGGGTTTTCATACTTGGTTGGCGTCACGGATAGAACGTGGAACAAGTTTCGAAATTTAACCTGGCGAGAGTCTTGTGGAGGGTATGGAACGATTGGGAGATTTCGGAGCGACGGCGATTGCGCTGGTGTGTGAGGTTGCGCGGTGGGTGTTGACGGCAGGGGTGATGCTTGCGAGGGATGGGCCGGTTGCGACCGAAAGGGCGATGGCGAGGGGGATTGTGTGCGGCCGCGAGACCGTTCTTGAAGGCGATCGAATCTCTTGTGCCGCATTAACTGCTCGAAAGCGTGGGTGAGCTCGGAAGCGTCAAAGGCATCGGTGGTTGGCGCCCGCCGGCTGTGGTGATGCCTGCCATCCGCCATGGTGTAGGGGGTCAATGAGACCAGCAGCTAGTCTCGAATATCGAATGTCCCGGTTGATTTCGTGAGTACGTGATCCAGATGGGCGTCCGTTGTCGAATTTGGATTAACGAGCGACGCAAATCGACAGGATCGATAGTTGGAAGACGGATGGATGGTGTGGTGAATCAGGAACAGAGCGAGAGTTGGAGAGGATTCGGTCACAGCCCAGCAACTTCAAGGCGGTCACCCAGTCCTTGGCATTAATCAGCGCCTCGTATTGTAATCCGTAACCGCTCAATACAGCCCGCTAAAATAGCGACCGGCCGCCAAAAATAACTGCGACCCTTGATGCACGGCCCTGGACTTGACAACTTCTACAGTTGTCAATCTATACGGACAAAGAGCTGGAGGTTAGTATAAAATTATTGTGACGGCAGAGGTTCCGAACAAGAGAAGAGGAAAGAAGAACAGAAAGAAGGAGCTGGAGGAGAGAGAAATTGCAGCATCCACGCCAGCGTTGAGGGCGAAGCGTCGTCAGCCTGGGGCTCTTCCCCCAATCACAGCCCCGACCACCGCAAGCCGCGTGTGTCTCCCAGAACGGGTTATGCTATGTATGCGTCCCTTCGGTTTCTTCTATGAGTGATCTTCATGACTGTCATGCGGAGGATGAACTATCATGATCGTATCCATCTCCTTTGTCAACATCAATTTCACTCTCAACAGTCAGAGCTGCTTGGCGTTGCCATTCGGACACCCACTTTCTACTGTACACCTACGACTACGACTACGTGGACTTGCGGCTCCCGAGGCCCCGGCCAACTCGACGGAGATTTAAGTGCCTCGGTGGCTCCACTGTCTCTACGAACAAGCCCGTCATGTCGCCCTGGAGCTACCAAAGGCTGAAGCTTTGCGGTTTAGAAGACGTATAGAATGCGTACAGTTGTCAGCACTCCACTTTCGATGTTGATGCAGCTTAAAGCTTTTATCGGACTGCGTGGCTCAGTTACGCTTGGATTGATAGTTCTCGGATGTCGGCCTTCCAGCGCGCACGCAAGCTCCCAGCCCTACTCCGTAGACTGCGTACGACCATCGTCATTTCCTGCCGAATGGTATCACTATCTTGATACGAGTGCTAGTCATCCCGCGTAATGAAGACGATCTCTGGTCTTGCGCGGTCTGATCAACATGGGAACGTCAAGTGTCACCAACTCATCGTCCCGGGATTCGATGGTTCTTCCATACTGACACAGAGACCGGCACAAACCACAAATGGTTCGGTGTCGGAGGTCGGTCGGAGATGATAAGCGGCGGGAAACTGCGACACCCCCTAGAACGGTAATAAAGTGCCAGACGGTGGGTACTTGCTTTTTTTCACCTGGTCCCGGATGACGAATCCTGGTCCGGTAGTAGACGAAGCTCAGTCAGAGACCCAGAGTAGCCCACAGAGGCTTATCCCGTGACCAGTTCCCTATAAGCTGGATAGGGCCTTCACTCTACATGAGACAGTCGAGGAAACACCAGCCAATTGGTGAGATAGTCCGGCTAGTGAACCTTGGATTCACCCTGTAGATTACCACACTCGTGGCATGGTTCAGCCTCGAACTCAAAATTCAGGTGACTCAAAGCCATGTTCTGTCGTTACGCTTGGAAGGCTTAGAGTGGTCAGCACGACAGGGAGGACAGGATGGACACGCGGCGCTGCAATGCAATCTTGAGCCCGTATATCCGCACATCCACTCGGATTCGGATCTTCCAGCGAAGAATGCATGTATAACTGCGATGCGACAGTGAGATAATGCGTATCTGTACCGAGTACGGAGTACGCAGTACTCTGTAACATTGCACGGATCGCCACAGGAAACAAGGCAGATTTGCAGTGAACCCTTGATTGATGAGTTCAAGGTGATTTCAACATAACAAGAATCGACAAGAATGATGTGGCGGAGACGCGCAAGCGTCCGTCTTGGCTGTCGAAAGATCGAGCTGGAGCTGTCGTTGGGCCCACTCAGTATGGGAGTAACCAAGTTGGGTAAACTCCTTGCGGCGATCGTCCCTGTCACGGGACTTGCAAGGGCTGAGGCTGGCCAGACCTTTCTTCTTGGCGACACCTGAGGCATCTATTCTCTCGTCAGCCCAGTCTGAAGATGAGCTTGTTCTTCTCACTCAACCGACACCACAATCGAGAATCCTCCTTCATATCGGTGATTAAATTCGACTGGCATGCTGACTGCATCTAGGCTTGATTTCCGATTCCCATAACCCATGCCAGTCCCTGGTCTAGACCCCATCATCCCAGGTCATTCTCAGATTGTGGCTTGTCTCACCAGCTTTCTATCCAGGGACTGGGTTCCTTGGCTTGCTGCAAAGACCCTGTTCCAGACGAACAATGCTCTCCATCGAGTCCCTCGATCTTGATCTCAAGCCCAACATCAGGGTCAGGCGGGCCCGAACCCTCCGCATTCGCTTCTGGGTCTGGACCAGTCTACGACTGCGAACTCCTGCACCACAGTGACGTTACGATGTCCACGACCGGCGTCTATGACATATTCCTGCTCTTACTGGGTATTTCAAGGAAAATACCTGCTTCTTTCTCCGTACGGAGTACGGGGTACTTGAATGAACCGCATCCGAGAGAACCTTTTGATGTGGAGATTGTCTCGGATAGACGGGTTTTCCATGGGCTCGACCTCATCGTACGTACAGTGTATTGACAAAGTGCGTCTCTCAAGAGGGTCACATCATCTAAATCGCTGAGCTGCCCCAGGTTGCGGGATCTGTCGGGATGATGGCTGCGCTCTACGGAGTACAAGGCTCGCTTTTGTTCTGGGGGGAATGACGATGGGTCATGGTTCTGTTGAGATCAATACTCCGGACTTTGAATTTGTAAATGGCTGATTCTCTTTCGTCGACTTCTCTCCGCCATAGTATATTCGGGCGAGCGTATTTTGTAGCCACTATCTTGACTGAATTCGCAAGGTTGGAGCCTTGCCAGACGGTTCAATAGACCTCTACAGGTCTCGAAAGGTAGTCTGTAGTTTCCATGGGACAGGTACGGTTTTAATGCTGGTCAGACTATGCTGTGCATTGACATGCAGCTGCTCGTACCATATAGTCGCTCGGATTGGTCACTTTGCGAACCATGCCCGGATGCGGCAGCCATTGGCCAAAGGAACGAGATCAAGCACATGGATCAAGACTGCTTGGAATAACCATGATATGGTAAGGAAATGTCATCTGCTCTGTCTGCGCTATGAAGGAGCCCTGGGTCGGAAGAAATGGCTTGTTTGACAAGTGGATAGCGTGATGATTGCGGTAATTGTGGAAAGCTTATGCTCTCGTCGGTGACTCGTTCTAAAGACTATCCAGCTCAAGCCAGGAGCCTCAGCGTTTAATAAAATCGATGGAGCCCACGTGAAAACGCTCGAGGCTTTCCTTAAGCGGCGCTTGTCCAACTACTACGTTGCGAGCCTGATTTATGCTCCTGCGTTTACCAAGATATATATTGCCGGTGGTTCACAGCATATGGCGCGGAGCTGAGCGAAACTCAGCCATAGAGAAGTTACAACCGCCTCCTCAGCTAGAATGACCCAGACAAAGCTCGCATGTACCATATTCTCAATAAAGTTATGAGGAGTCAGGACTGGTGATGCTTAGAATCCAAGTGACTCTAACGGGCGGAGCAGTTGTGGTGCAAGTGGCTGTGATTGGCTGATTGCGGGCGCGTCTAACCACGACGCCAAAAGACACGAGCAAGACACCTTCAGGTTCAACGTTGATCTCCCTATCTATTTCGTGAAGACAGGCTGCTTCATCTACAAGACTTGAATGCTCCCCTGCTCTCGCCATTCCTCCCTCTCTTCCCCCTCCGCGCGCATCTCACCTCGTGCGTCTCTCTAGCTTGGCGATCCTCCGACAACACTTGTACTCGACCTCCTAAGCTCCGATCCTCCGACAGCTGAGACTTGGACCTCCGCTCGGCTCCGATCACCTTTGTCAAGCATTCGACCATTTCGAGCTCTACCACAGCTTCTCCAAAGACTGCTTGTTCGAAGTTCACCTGTCCTCCATTGACTGGGGGCCTGTCATCATGAAAGCCACTCCGTTGCTCATCTCGTGGCACAACGACAACGCCCCCATCTACTCAGTTCATTATGATCCCAATGGCAAAGGCCGTCTAGCGACAGCTGGAAAGTACGTTCTGACACTGGATCCTGACCTCCCGCCTGTTCCTGACTGACTTGTTTACTTAGCGATAACAACGTCCGCGTGCGTTCGCCTACCCCGTTGAACTCCCCCGCCTGGATTATTCTGACTCGAGATTATAGCTATGGAAGGTCGATTCAGTGGGCGAGGAACGCAAGGTTACCTATCTGAGCACACTGGTCAAGCATACGCAAGCCGTCAACGTGGTCCGCTTCAGCCCAAAGGGTACGATACTCAGCAAACACCCCTCGTTTCGGCTCTAATACTGTCTAGGTGAAATGCTGGCATCGGCTGGAGACGATGGAAACGTACTGCTTTGGGTTCCGTCCGAATTACAAACACAGCCTGGACTTGGAGAAGACCGGTCAGATGACAAGGAAACATGGCGCGTAAAGCATATGTGTCGGTCCTCGGGTGCTGAGATATACGACCTCGCGTGGTCTCCAGATGGTGTTTTTATAATCACCGGGAGCATGGATAATATTGCTCGGATATATAATGCGCAAACTGGTAGGTGGCTCTCCAAGATAGAAAGACGGTTACTGACCGGTTTCAGGGCAAATGGTACGGCAAATCGCTGAGCACTCGCACTACGTCCAAGGAGTAGCATGGGATCCTCTCAACGAATTTGTTGCGACGCAATCTTCCGATCGATCCGTTCACATTTACAGCCTGAAAACGAAAGACGGCCAATTCACTCTCACCTCACATGGAAAGTTCCTCAAGATGGATCTCCCGGCGCGGCGGATATCGCGTGGCAGTCCTGCTCCAGCAGACCTTTCTATTCGATCCCAACCCACAACTAGCAATTCAGTAGGGGTTGCGTCTCCTGCGCCTTCAACCCCAGGGACTCCAATGACCTCGCTGCCGATGGACCCTCCTCCAGTTTCGCATAGCCGGCGGTCTTCTTTTAGCTCCTCACCTAACATCCGCCGTTCCGCATCACCAGCACCATCTCTGCCCTTACCTGCAGTCAAGCCACTTGAAGTGACGTCGCCGGGCTTGGGCGGGCTGGGTGCGAGAAACGCCAATATCTACGCCAACGAAACGTTTACATCATTCTTCCGGCGACTGACTTTTACCCCTGATGGAAGTCTGCTTTTCACCCCTGCAGGTCAATACAAGACGACGCAGGTTTCGTCGACAGATCCTGGAAAGACGGTGGACGAGATTACGAATACGGTCTATATCTATACGCGCGCGGGCTTTAATCGACCTCCGATCTCTCACCTCCCGGGACACAAGAAGCCGTCAGTTGCAGTAAAATGCTCACCAGTGTTTTACACCCTACGAACGACGTCAGAGCCTTCCAAGCATATCACCTTGAATAACTCGTCTGAATCCTCCGACGCAACGAGTGCTCCGGACGAGGCAACTAAACCTTCAGAATCCCCAGCTAATCAACCCCTGCCGGTTTTCTCATTGCCATACCGGGTAGTTTATGCGGTAGCCACCCAGGATGCTGTTCTGGTATATGATACCCAACAGCAGGCGCCGCTTTGCGTGGTCAGCAATCTGCACTTTGCTACATTCACAGACCTGACCTGGTAAGTGGCATTCGAGATTGACTAGAGATTGTGCTAATTAAGCAGGTCAAATGACGGCTTGACATTGATAATGAGTTCATCTGATGGATTCTGCTCTACCCTATCATTTGCTCCAGGTGAACTGGGTGAAAAGTATAACGCACCAGTATCTGCACCTCAGGCTGCACCAGCGGCTCCAGCAGCACCTGCACCAACTCCGCCAACACCAGCAGAACTGAAGCCAGTGCCTGCTCACAGTGTTCCGCCGCCACCTGCAAGCCCAGCGCGGTCAAGCTCAGTATCATCTGTGACGACTCAGCGCGCGTCACAACAAGCAGAGACGGTCGTCAACAACCCTACACCTACCCTGGGTTCTGTACCACTGGTGACAGCAACACACTCTGCTCAACCTCCGGCCACACTTCCGCTTTCAACACCACCCGAGACACCTCTATCAACCGTATCCCAGGGCGAAGCCAGCAACGCAGGCAGTACCGTCCTGGGAAAGCGGAGCGAGTCTGAAAAGGAAGAGAATCAAGAGCCGAATGCGAATGAGCAGACACAACCGAAGAAGCGACGTGTAGCGCCGACTCTGATTTCTGCGGGGACAAGCTCGACGCCAGATGGGCCACCCTCGGGGAGTTAAAGCCATCTCTCTCTCTTTTTTTTTTTTTCTTCTCTTGTTCATCATGACCTTGATGATTCGTGTGGGTTTCGGCGTCTGATACCTGATCATGTTTGATAGGCGGTTTTGGTAGAGTCACATCTTATGCAGGCATAAAAGTCAATATCACATCACTCATGACCATAATCGTAAATAATAATAAAAATATACATGCTGTATGTCATAGACACATCAAAACTCCAACTCCTCCACCTCCATCCCACAATCAACACATTTCTTCGTCCCGATCCCCGTCTCGGGATCAATAACCGTCCTCCCCCACTCATGCACATGCCTCCCTGCCCTCCCAATCTCGTCGCCAAACTCGCCCCCCGCCGCACCCTTTCTATTCCGTCGGTACGCCTCTACTCTTGTTTTCTTCTTCAGCTCATCAAGTTTACTCTTGAATTTGACTTCGCGCCTCCGCTTCTTGTCGTTCTCACGCCTCTCGAATTCTGCGTCTAGCGCTTCGGGCGAGCCCCATTTCTTGGGACTGAATGCGTACTCTTCGACTTGGTAGCGCAGGTACAGCATCATGTTGTTCCATGTTGATTTGTGCGGGTTGGGGCGTTCAAGATGTGGAAGGAGTTCGGTGTCGCGCAGTTCAGCTACGCTAGTTAGCATCCCGAAAAGCTGTTTATAGGTAGGCAGGGAAACGTACGATCCGTCAAGAGATAATCCTCCTTCGCCTCCGTCTTCGTAAGCAGACTATACCTCTCGGGAAACTTCTCCTTGCACGCATGGCAAACCGCACAATGCAGCTCCTCGTCCCAGCGCCAATCGATCTCTAGACTCCCGCACTCGCGGCACACTTTCTGCTTCTCCTTCTCATCAAGGACACTAATCCCCGGCTCGAACGGGCCCGCGCGATCCCGCCGCATATTCTTGATGAGCTGCTGCCGCTCCCATTCCTTCTGCGTCATGCCCGGCGGTTTCTCGTCCTTTGCGTCTTTGCTGTGTAAAGCCTTGTTGAAGGGGTCGTCTTCCTCCGCTAGAAACCCGCCCTTTGTATCCGTCATCTTGGAGAAGTCGTAGTCGACGAACTTGGTGAAGTTGCGCGCGGGCTTTATGCTGTTTAGTGGACGGTTCGCCCCGTCTGTTGATGAGGCATCGCGGAGTGTAGCCGGCGTTTCGGACGCAGAGGATGTAAGTGCGGCATGGGAGCGTTTGACGCCTTTTGCTGAAGTTGACTGTGAGGTAGCAGCAGCACGCTGCTCGGCTTCGCGCTGTTCTCGGATGGCCTTTGCTTTCATGCGGTTTATTTCCTGGAGATGGCGTTAGATTTGACTGTTCCTCGAGGGATGTGGCGGGTTCCTGGATGGACATACGATCCTCTTGACTTGTTCTGGGGTGAGTTCGCCCCGCTCTGGGGCGGGAGCGATTGAAGGAGGAGTTGATGGTCTGTCGGCCATGGTGTCTGCGAGAAATAGTCCAAGAGGGAGAAGATTGAAGCGTGCAAAGCGATGTCATCGCGGACAAAGATACTGTTATCGATAACAGAAAAGAGTCACGTGGTGATAAGCCAACCGTGCCAAGACTTCAAGAGCTAGTCCACTTTCGGCGCAAGTTTTCGACGGCGGGATTGGTCCGGATACAATTAGGGCTACTCTACTATATGCTGGCAGCAGTTAGTAGTCGATCCAACCATCAGCTGTCGAGAAATCTAGGTTGGTTCTCATTAGGAAATATTACTTCGAAATGAAGGTTGGATTTTTATGATTGGAGTTTCAGTTGATCTGCTAAGGGTGGTGAAGGCATCGGAACCCGGTTCCGCAAATGGAAGGAGCAGCCGTGTTGCATCTGGGTGCGCAAGAACGGCCCTTCTCCGGAGTACATGGGAAAGGGCAGATGCTACTCTGATTATTCATGGAGGGGGGGATCCTGGATGTTGAATTAGGAAGGAACGACGCTGTCTGTTGTGATCAGGAAGGAGCGCACTGCCGGTCGGCCAGAACATCACTAAGAGACTTACGTATGATTTTGCATATACGACATTAACAAGCTGAGCATAAGCTGAGTAGGTAAAAATTGTAGAGTTAATTTGCGAATGGAGTGACTTGCTGCTAGATTGCTGTGTGGAAATGGCCAGCTGAACTGCGCCGGAACTTTTGACGCACCATTCGGCCATCGAATCACCACCGACGCTTCCAGAAGAGAGCGAGAAGTAAGAATATTAAGTTGTTAGCGCAGAATTGTCGGTTGTAAAAGCCTGGCTGGCAGATGAACTGCTTTCTAGATCTGTCATGACTGAGTGCTACTCGTCATCTGAATCTGACAGGGATGAACCAGCTGAGATTCACCATTCCAGAACATCGGCTGATCCTTTGAAAAGTCTGCCAGTAACTAGCCTGATCCTGCAGGCGAATCGCTTTCTTTAGACTCTGAGGCAGTTCGCCTCGGCACCTGCACTGCAGCAGCGCAGCACTGCAGCGCCTTCTACGCCCCGTCTAGAACATTTCTACTCCGGTTAAATCCTTGACTGTATATGCATCTCATGACTCGCTAGTTGCATCTAGGCGATCTATGGCTGTGGCAACCTGCAGGTGTTCGTATGCTTGCATCTGGCGATCTGTACCTGAGTGTTGGGGACATTCGGCTAGTTACCAACTTTCTGGTACGATTCTTAGACTTGACTTCAGAAGCTGAGGTTACTCTGTAGATAATATCTCAATACGCCGATATAATAGAGAGAGTGGGAGGGAACGTGCTCTGACACCTACCCCAGGATGGAAACTGAAACGACGCCCCGCCAGTCTCAGCAGCAGCAATAGAAATCCGGGCAGTGTCGCATCGACTGGAGCAGCGAATTTCTTGGCAATAATAGTCAACCTGCTCAGGTAGGTTAAGTATCCGGGCGGGCTTGCTCTGCACTGTGGACGACAATCTAGGCTTGCACCGATTCGGCGGGCTCCGGGACTATTAAGAGGAAACAGGACACGTGCGCACTGCTACTGGCCAAGGAAGACGAGAAAGACAAGCCCCAGAGTCAAGAAATGTGTCAGAGTCAAGACAGCTCAAGCGTTGTTCCAGCGAAGTCCAGCGTGGTGGTTATTGATGCCAGGGCCAGCGACTCCACCACGTGGAAGCGTTGAGATAGGGCATTGGCTGCGACTCCAACGCCTCATTTCCGCCACGCCCGCGATAAGATTCACCCTGACCCTGCCGAGACCGCGCCAAGACATCGCCCGACTGCGGTTCTGCGACTCTCGATTGCTCCGCCGAATGGAATGTCGCTTGCGAAGAACGTGCTCGGGGCCTGTCACTGCGATCTCGTCACGATGAACCGCTTTTGGCATGCGCACGCTACGGAGTAGAACTGTCGGAGTAGATGTTGGTCGGGGATGCCGTGTCTCAATTCCTTGCATATAGTCAGTACTCTGTACCTGGCTGATAGATATAAAAGCTGCTACCCTGATCAGTTCTGTTCCTTGACCAGCTCCAACTCAACCACCCGGACAGTTCCTGACAGCGACAATCAAGATGGTGCTCGACAGCTACACCTACATCTTTGCCATTGGCACCATCTTTGCCATGCTGGATGCATACAACAACGGAGCCAGTATGCTGTCCAATTGTTCAATATAGCAACTGCTAACTCTAGTAGATGATGTCGCCAACTCGTGGGCCACCAGTGTCTCCTCGCGCTCGATCTCCTACCGGCAAGCCATGATCTTTGGCACAATCTTCGAGTTTCTCGGTGCAGTGACAGTTGGTGCCCGTACTGCCGATACCATCAAGAACGGCATCATCCCCCCCGAGGCCTTCAACGGCAATGCTGGTGTGCAGATGCTCGCCTTTGCCTGTGCGCTTGCTGCTGCCTCGTCGTGGGTGATGTGGTGTACTCGACACTCAACGCACGTCTCGTCCACCTACTCGCTCGTCTCTGCCATTGCCGGTGTTGGTGTTGCAACTGCTGGGGCTTCGTCTGTACAATGGGGCTGGAACAAGGGCAATGGTCTTGGTGCCATCTTTGCCGGTCTTGGAATGGCCCCGGGTATTTCAGGCTGCTTCGGGGCCATCATCTTCATGCTGATCAAGGTGGTCGTGCTGTTCCGCAAGAACCCCGTGCCCTGGTCTGTCTGGACTGCTCCCTTCTTCTTCCTCATTGCCGGCACAGTCTGCTGCCTGTCCATCGTCTACAAGGGCTCTCCCAATCTTGGTTTGTCCCACAAGCCCATCGGCTGGATCGTTGGAGTCACTCTGGGCACTGGCGGTGCTGTCTGCCTCTTGTCTGCCCTGTTCTTCGTCCCCTTTGCCCACGCCCGCGTCATCAAGAAGGACCAGACCCTCCAGTGGTGGGAATTCATCTACGGTCCTCTCCTCTTCAACCGCCCTGCCAACCCGGCCGACAACTTTGTATCCAAGGTCCCCAACTACGCCGTCATGCAGGACGACGATCTCCCCTCCTCTCCCGAGACTCTCGCAGAGGACCTCCCTCCTGCTGCGACCGAGAAGGGCCCCTCTGTAACCGAAGCCCAGATCGACTACAAAGAGCTCGTCGCCCGCGGTGAAGCGCGCTTCCACGCGAAGCTCCGTCGCGGCAAGGGCCCGCTCGCATGGGCCATGCGCACCCTGCACGAGAACCCCATGGGACCAGGCGAGATCTACGAGCTCGCCAACATCAAGATCTTGCTCAAGCGCATTCCCGCCATGATCACTGTCGGTGCTCTGTACGGTCTGCACTATGATATTCACGCCGCTCAGTCTGGTGTCCACGGTACTCCTGAGGGCGCGCGCATGGAGCGGGTCTACAGCCATGCCCCCAAGTACCCTAACGAGGTTGAGCACACGTACTCGTTTGTCCAGATCCTGACGGCCTGCACTGCTTCTTTCGCGCACGGTGCCAACGATATTGGAAACTCTGTCGGTCCTTGGGCAGTGCTCTACTCCGCGTGGACGACCGGCAAGGCCAGTGAGTCCAAGGCTGATGTCCCTGTCTGGCAGCTCGCTGTCCTGGCCATTATGATCTCGATCGGTCTGGTCACGTACGGCTACAACATCATGAAGGGTGAGTCTCCCTACTCTATTAAAACAAAACTAAGCTAATCGTTCTGTTCTAGTCATGGGAAACAAAATCACCTACCACTCCCCCAGCAGAGGCTGCTCAATGGAGCTCGGCGCCGCAATCACAGTCCTTGTCTTCTCGCAGTACAAGCTCCCCGTCTCGACGTCCATGTGCATCACCGGAGCGACAATCGGCGTTGGCCTGTGCAATGGAACCCTCAAGGCCGTGAACTGGCAGCGGGTCGGCCTCTTAGGGCTTGGTTGGATCATGACCATCCCCATTGCCGGGACGCTGGCTGGTTGTCTTATGGGCTTGATCCTTAATGCGCCTCACTTTTAGATTCGTTTGTGAGGTCTTACTCTATTTTAATTTCTCTGTATCTATAGATCAAAAGTTGAACAGGTTTCGTCTTTCTTCATTACCTTCAATTGCCCTCTAGTCTCGATCTCAGTACGGCGTAGTCAGGACTGTCTGGGCTGTCGACAAGGAAGCTCTCCTTTTTCTTCATCTCCTCAAAAGCAATGTGAGAGAAAGCCTCGTTGAGGAGTTTTTGTAGGCTGGATGGGATATGCCGGTTTCGGGCAATAGTATCCGGTATATATTCAAGAAACAAGAGACTAGGCTTCCCAGTACTGGAAGTGATGCCTGTTGGACATTCCGAAGTCTGAGCTTTATCGAGCGGTCACAAGATTGTTGATATATACTGTCTATGTATCGTATGTACAGCCAGAGCTTATCCCAAAATCATACATTCTGATACACTCTCTCAGGCAGCTTCACCCTCTCAGCCACGACCCCGACGCTCTCCGTCCGATCCCCAGTGTCCATTGTTGCAGCCCCACTGCTCATTGCTCCTCCAGTATCCACGCTCCCAGCTTCAAGGCTTCCGGTCCCAGCCCGAATGCTCCCAGTCCTGACCCGACTACTCGTACTCCGGATCCCCGTGCTGGCGGCCGCAGCCGTGATCTGAGCTTGGGTACCATCCGGATTGATGAAACTCGGGAGGGCAGGAGGAGGAGTAGGCGCTTGCAGCAGATCAACCAGCCGGTTCAAGACGGTAAACTCCATCTTCAGCTTTATGCTCATGGCGAAGCAGGTGGCAGGTAATCCAAGGGTACTACCCCAGAAGCCACGGGCTGTCCACCACGCATAAAAAACCCAGTAAAACAACGCTACCATTATGTCGAGGACGATAGAGGCTGAGTTGACGAGGATCAGGTGTATCATGACTGTGCGCCCTGCGCGCCCTTTCAGGTTGATCACCGGCTTCAATTGTCGGACGGCTTCGAAGATGTAAATCCCGCAGAAGATGGCATCACGCGCAGCTGGACTCGCGTAGACGTACAAGATGTGGATCCATCCTAGGGATTCACGAAAATACTTGCCCTTGGTTGCAGTGCCGATGATGACCAATACGAACGTAGTGTATATGGCCAGAGAGCTGATGATGATAAACCAGAACACAACATTGAGGGTTCGTTCTCGTATAATGAGGTGCATGCGCGAGTAGAGGACCAGAGACTGTGCAAGCAGCAATGTCGGTTGAATTATCACGTACAGGATTTCGTGAGCCATAACGGACCCTTCATTGAAGGTCCCCAAGATTACGCAGATTGAGAGAGCGAGAACAGAAAGAGTTGCAACAAGTAGACTCCAAAAGTAGAGGCCCTGGCGGCGTTTGAAAAAGTTGAAGATCCAGAAAAGGAGCTCGACGGAGTTGCAGAGCGCGACGGCCACAAAAGCGACCAGAACGTGGTGAAGCGCTGCATTATCAGCGTTCAGGTCTCCATTGAAAAGAGGCCCTATATTTATCGGCATGGATCGTAGGAATCAGTCGATGGCTGCAATTCAATATGCCGCAGTGGGACGCTGGGTGGATTAAGTGTTTGAAGGATACATGATCACTCGAAGCATCCGAAGTCGATAACAGCTGGATATATGAGGCACAGAACGTGAGAAACAACCATTTGAGTAATAGCAAAAGCTATTGGCGGCTAATCTGATCCTTCGAGCGTCATAGGGAGCCCTAGCCGCTATCCAGATATCCGGGAGAACAAAGAAAGTCAACATCGACTGGGTCCGTTCTGTGATTGGTAATCTTATATGTGTCCAGGATCCGAGCAACCAAGAAGGATGCAAGCCTCTCTTGATAAGCAATCCCTCGAGATGTACTTTTGATTTTCAGTGCATCATTAACGCCGTTGGAGCCGCTGGTCCCAAAACGTCGAAAGGACTGAGACTCGGACTGCCCGGTGCGGGCCGCAGAGCCGACGCGCGCTTTGTACACAGCATCAAGAATGGGAATCGCTGTCTTGAGTCGAGTTCGCTCAAATTGTAAAGAACCGAGCTTGTCAGAGCATCCATGGCGGCTTGTAGAACGCCTTCTTCTTGCGGACGTACTAAAGTGACTTTGAGGCTATGAACTCAGTTCCCGAATGATTACCCAATTCAGAAAGTCGCACAAAGAAGAATTTAATTATTTAAGCTTCGGGACGCATTGGCGGATCCTGAACATGGCACGTTCACCCACAAACTGTCGGCTTGGCCGTTGGGTGGCATATGGCGAATTTGGCCCGTGCAGAGAAAGCCAAAGAACGTGGGAGCTCCATCGAAACTCTCATGAGTCAGTAGCCTCTTAGTTGAGTGACACCGGAACGCCAGGGTTGGACGATGCTTTTGTGTGAAATCCGATAGGGGGCAATCAGAAGCAGCGTCTTCGAGAGGCTGAAAAGCAAACTAGTTGCAGCAGCCCCATGAATGATGAAACACTGAGGGATTCTCATTCTATATCCAGGAGCGTAGGAAAACCTTCCGGGTCGGATAACTGCCAAGCGAGACAGCTATCAGAGAGACGATGCGGCCCCCCTGATCAACGGCGCGACTTGCTTCCTACTTTTTGACAAATCGGTTTGAACCCAAAGTTGCGTCCATGGGCCATTCTCCTTGGGGGCGCCCAACGTATCTTTGATATCTTGAGAATGGTCGTCTCCATCAAGAGAATGCCAGTCCTCCAAACCGAGCTTTTCGCTAGAATCAGAGACGAAAGCTTTCAGAGAGTCCACACCACGGTCGTTGAGCCCGCAAACAAGCAGCTCTCTAGAGAATCGATTCTCTTTTGCGGAGCTGAACGCTGTCATGACAGCGACCACGTCAAGATTACGTTCTCCGGCAAAGGATTTCAAGGAGTCAAAGAAGGATTGAGCGTTGCCTGCTTTTCGAGTCACCCAGGATATCGACTTGACCATGGAGCAAATTCCGATCTGCAGAGGGGAGTCGTCTGCCTCCCGGGTAGTCTTCTCAGCCCACTGCTTGTAGTCCCGACCAAGGATTTCATCTACGGTAAGCAGCTCTAGGCTGTTCTGCTTTGTTTTGTGAATTTCATCGTAAAACTTGTCAGCACTCCAAGAAGCGTCAGTGGCGGTTGCTTTCGGAAGCAGAAAGCCGTAAGCCAACGTATCAAGACTGGTTACTTTGTCTTTGGATGTCAGGTTGGTGGTGTCCTCAAGGATAGAAGATAGAGCCAGTCTGGCACACTGTTCTTCACTTGCAGATGCGGTATCGGATTTCTGCCAAAGACCGAGCCTCTGTAGCTCGGCGACGATAAGAGAGGTACAGGAACCGGCCGGCTTGACGGTACTAGGCTGAGATTCGGCAATCGGCGGTAGAAATGCTTCGTCTGCATGATGGTCGATACAGCCTACAACAGTAAAATCAACAGGCAGGCCAGGTAGCGATCCTTTACCGGAGCGGTCGTTGGAGGACCGTACTGGTAGCGCATTCCAGTCTACCAGAACGGAGTCGGCTTGGATGCAATCCTTTGCTTCCCGCTTGAGCTGGGTAATGAAGTCTGATACAGTCAAGAAATGCTCGCCAAGCCAAGAGCTGTCCGAAGTCTCCCCCGCACAGTTGGAGAGATGAAGCGCCTTGATGAATTCAGGGCGCAACCTGCGCAATTCGGGACCGGAGGCGACATTGTCGAGGTTAATCAAGGGAACATGAGGCCGAGGATAGTCGCGTGGAACACGGTTGTTCGCAAAATATGAGTATACGAGAGCAGAGACGATCGAGTCGAGGTCGGCGGAGGGATTGCCAATGACGTAGATGGGAGAATCTGCCCGCGATAAACCGCCAGAGATGAAGTGATGATGAACCCGAAGAGCTTTCTTCAGAAACTGAAGGAGACTGGAATCGGTAGGCGGGATGCGCATTTTCAACGGCGTGTCAGCTGGCTGTGATGTTTGTTGACGTGTTGAAGCTGTCGAGTTGGAGAAGAAAATAGTTGATGCCTCAGGTGTCTGTGAGGGGTCGGACCGGGGGAATGTGGCCCCGAGCTCCCCTCCTTCCTTCTTCGGCGTCTCTTCTATCAGTCATTCATCAGACAAGATGGGAGACCGATTGAGGGCGGCCATTCTGGTTGTCTCGGACACTGCGTCCCAGGACCCGTCTTCAGACCGAGTCATTGGAACGTTGACGGATGTCTTTTCAATTGGCGGCTCAAACTGGGAGGAGCCGATCACGAACATAGTTCCGGACGATGTACTTCAGATCCAGAGAGCGGTCTGTGAATGGACTGACGGAACGAGTCCTGTCAATCTTGTCCTCATAAGTGGTGGAACCGGGTTTGCCGTAAAGGACACTACCCCAGAGGCCGTGACGCCCCTACTCCATCGCCATGCACCAGGACTTGTACATGGAATGATTGCTTCTTCTCTTAAGGTCACTCCATGTAAGTCTAATCAAAGTACCTTGTTCCATACTAATGTTCAAAGTTGCTATGATGGCTCGACCTGTTGCTGGAACCAGACACAAATCGCTGGTTATCACACTACCTGGCTCTCCGAAAGGCGCAAAAGAGAACCTTGAAGCTATCATCAAGCTACTACCGCACGCATGCACCCAAGCAGCTGGTGCTGACTCAAGAGCACTCCACGCTGGAGGAGTGAAGAAGCTTGAAGCCGAAGCAGGTGTCAAATCGAGCCCTCATGATCATCACCATCATGACCACTCACATTCACACTCACACTCACATTCTCACTCTCACACCCACGGCCATGGTCATGCTGTCCCAAGGGCGCATACTACTCCTGCAGAACGACACTCCAATGACCCTACGGCTGGGGCAAACCGGCGGTACCGCGAGTCACCTTATCCGATGCTTTCCGTTGAGGAAGCTTTGAAAATCATCTCAGCCCAGACTCCTGATCCGGATGTGGTCGAAATGCCAGTGAATACGGATTTGGTCGGATATGTCATTGCAGAAGACGTCTATGCCAAAGAGGCTGTTCCTGCATACCTCGCTAGTATTGTCGACGGATATGCTGTCATTGCACCCGAGACGGACAATGGCCAGAGCACAAAGGGAGTCTTCCCTGTGGCCTCTATCACTCACGCCAAGGAGGGAGGCATTTTGGAGCCTCTTGAACATGGGAATATAGCCCGCATAACGACTGGGGCTCCCCTGCCGCCCAACGCAAATGCGGTGGTAATGGTAGAAGATACTCTACTGGCTTCATCCACGCCAGACGGTCAAGAAGAAGCAACTGTCGAAATATTGACCGGCGAGATAAAACCAAACGAGAATGTACGCCAACCTGGCAGCGATGTTGCACTGGGATCCAAGATCCTCCAGCGGGGCGATTTGATTACGCCCGTAGGTGGAGAGATAGGCCTACTGGCGGCTACAGGCACCAAGACAGTGAAGGTATTCAAAAAGCCAACTGTTGGCGTTTTGAGTACAGGCGATGAACTCGTCGAACATGATGATTCCAGATCACTCCAGGGAGGACAGATTCGAGACTCCAACCGGCCATCGATCCTATCCTGCCTCAAGTCGTGGGGAGTCCCGGCGGTCGATCTAGGAATTGCTCGCGATACTCCAGCGGGCGAGCTTGAGCAAAGTCTCCGTGATGGTCTGCGCGGAGTTGGAAAGTCCAAAACTGGCGTTGACATCATAATCACCACTGGCGGAGTGTCAATGGGAGAGCTGGACTTGCTAAAGCCAACAATTGAACGCTCCCTCGGCGGAACAATCCATTTCGGTCGCGTTTCTATGAAACCTGGCAAACCCACCACGTTCGCTACCATACCGTTCAAGCCAACCTCCGGCCAAGGTCAGCAAGAGCGCAGCTCGAGATTGATTTTCTCGCTGCCCGGCAACCCAGCTTCGGCACTTGTTACTCTCAATCTGTTTGTCCTCCCATCTCTCCACAAATTCATGGGTCTTGGTCAGAAGCAAGCTGCTTTGGGGCTCACACCGGCATTTGGCCTTCCCCTGGTATCAGTGACGCTTTCACACGCATTTCCACTGGACGCAAAACGAACCGAGTACCACCGAGCTATTGTGACCGCGTCTCGTAAGGATGGTCGGCTTTATGCAACAAGCACTGGAGCCGAGGGGGTAGGACAGCGCAGTTCACGAGTGGGAAGTTTGGCTAGTGCCAATGCTCTTCTAGTGCTCCAGCCGGGCAAGGGGTCGGCTGCTCAAGGGGCTTTGATAGAAGCGTTGATGATGGGATCTGTTGTACAAGAGTAGAACATGGTCACCGCCAATAGGGGGCATATAAACAGCCCTAATAATGTCACAACTTTAATTGCTATGCAGCTTACCAATTCTGTAGCGTTTATTGCACTTTATCTCTCATATCGGGACGGCGGGGTAGAAGAATGTCCCCGACTGCAGCCTTTCATCGCATCCATTTCATTGGCCTACGTGCGGATTTGCATCGGCTATAATCCTTGGACGAGATACTCCGAATGATACCGAATTGTCGTATCCTGGTTCGGATTCTGTTTAGACAGATCGACGTCAGCTTACACGAGATAGTCCGAGCTCCGCCACTGTATAAAGCGACTTGCCTTCCTACCGCTAGAGAGCATGATTCCATTATGGCTGCCAAATTGCTTTTACTTGGCTTGGCTGGCATCTGCAGCTGTTTCTACTGGGTTTATGACACCAGTACTTTTCCGCAAACGGTATATACGGGCATCCCGGTAGCAGATGGTCTCTTGAACCGTCTCGTTGGGCTTCACTTGCCTATTTATAATGCAAATCCCGCGCTGAGCATCCATGGTATAACCGTCCAAGGCAGCATAAATGCAGCCTGGGTATTGGCTTTAGTAGAGGGATACAGAAGAAGTGACCAAGGGACTGTCTCAATGTATAACACATCGTCAGCTGTCTAAAAACGAAATGCTAACAGCAGCAGCCCTATTCTAATACTCATGGCCCTTTTGCGCCAACTCCCCACCGGCCTCAGCATCAGCATCTACTGCGCCATTCATCTTTTCGTCTCGATCACGGCTCGGAACCCGACGAAGCAGAATTTGATTGTTCCGCGCGCGGTCCGGTATATCCTCCCGGTTGTGCTTCTGACGAGCTATATAGTCCCAGCTGCAGCTGTATTTTATCCGGTCTCGAGCGAGATGGAAAAGAATCTCCAGTTGATATGGCCATTCTGGCCTGCATTTACTTCGGCATTCATCTTCGCGGTGAACCTGATCCCCGCTCCCACCAGTAATACCGAACCGGATCTTACAGCCAACGACGTCGGGAGGGAATACACCCGCTCTCTACGATGTTTGTATACAGTGACGTTCCTTGCAGCCGCAGCACCGCACTTGATCTGGCTGTTGAAGTTGTTTGCGTCGCTGCCTATGGGGAAGTCGATCGTTCCGTCTTCAGTGCAGGGGCTACTAAGTTCAGTTCCTTGTCTCTATCAATCGCCGTGGGAGTTGGCTCTGGGAGATAATGTCCAGGGCCTCCTCGCGTGGGAGTACCTTGCAGTTTCTGCTGGGCTTTTTGTCTGGGCTGGAAGTCTGCATGGTAAAGTCGACCCGCTGAACTACGGGGTAGTCGCTATGGTTATCCTGCTCACTGGGCCAATGGGCGCAGCAGTGGATTTCATCTGGGCGCGGGATGAGATTGTCACTAGGCGAGCGGAGGCTGGCATGTCTTTTGTAAAGGGAAGACCGAGAGGTGGAAGCGGGATGGGGAAATGGAATCGGGGGATGAAGGTTCTTGCGTTGGATTGATTATTTAATAGTACATTGAAGCAACCTCTCAACCCTACAGCATTATAACAAGTCACTCCACAATATAATGCTTATTCCTCAACATACTCCTCAAACTCCGGATCCTCCTGATACTTCCCCGGACCCCGTCCACCACCTAGACCACCAGCACCACCACCAGCTAAACCCCCCGCCTGCCCACCAATCTTCCCACCCTCATGCCCCGCCTGATGGGGATCGACCTTTCCGTACGCGAATTTATGCTGCTGCGTGCGCTTATCGGGCTGGTTATCTTCGCGGCGACCCTTGTGTTCTATGTCCGGTGTATCAATATCAAAGTCAAAGGTGAAGGGTCCAGCGAAGGGGGCCGTACCGCTAGGCTTGTATTTCTCGCCGGTTGCTGAGGAGCCTTGGACCATTTTGTTTGTCTTAAGTTGGAGATTGCAAAATTTGATTTTATTGAGATGGTTTGATGATTAAAATGGATTCTGTATTCTGTAGGTTTGGGCCAATATATACCAGACGCCTTGCAAATGAGGAGATAATGAGCTCAAATGGCGCGATTACCTGATGTCAATGTCGTTCATTGTCGTTCCATGGGATGTCACTTATTTACCTATTTTATTGAAAGCCGATTGTCCGGGTGGGCTTTGTCGATGATCGAGATGTCCCACTGTAGGCAAGTTAGGGTTTGGCGTTGGGATCGAGATCGGTCTGTCATCTTGGCATCAGTCTGATGTCAACAATCACTTGCTGGAATTTGATCAAGGGTTAAGTTGACTAGGATGATTAAGTTGTGATTATTGAGAATACTGGTTAGGTTGGTGGACATGCTAAGCACTACTTCGTACACTTGAATTCGCTGTTGGAGTGATGGTGGCCAAGTTACGCACCGTCATGTAATTCTGGCTCAGATTGAACGAATTAGACTCGCCCAAGTAGGTAAAGTATGTGTAAGGTACTCAGATACCTAGATAGTCACCTAACAAGGCGAGTTATCATAAACACTATCCAGATCCTTCGGAATCACCCCAGCATCAACGGCATCTACAATCACCATATTAGCATGTAACATATAACAACAATAAAAACTCACCCTTATAACTCCACCGATAATCGCCCAGCTCCGCCTTCCACGACCAAAACACCCACCCGGCCTGCCTCTCATACGCAATCACCTGCGCCGCAAACCACTGCTTATAGAAATCCGTGTTCGCGCTCGGCTCCCAGTCCACCGTCCCTTCTACATCGTCCGGCGGACTCAGACTCCACTCGCCAACGATAGTGGGCGAGTTCCCGCCGCGGTCGTCGCTGCACGAGGCGCTGATGTAGCTGTCGTGGTTGACCGCGACGCTGGAGTCGTATTTCACGTAGCGGTGGTCGTCGAACGCCGCGTAGGTTGTGTCGTCCAGGGACTCGGTGGGATCGCCCGAGCCCCATTTCTCGTTCATCATTTGGACGTGCAGGTATTTGTCCGAGGAGACGCCGAGGGAGGATTCGGTGTTGCGGATGCGCTGTCTGCATTAATATCCATACATTCAAGAGACAGAAGGGGGAGGGGTACAGTGAATGCATCAGGGTAGTAGCTCGTGCGCATACTAGAGACCTGGTCTGCGTCTTGGACGGGCTCGTTGACGATCTCGAGCATGCCGACGTTGCGGAACTTGTCGTTCTGGTGGATCTTGGTGGTCATCCATTCGAGGAACTCGAGGGCGCGATCGTACTGGTAGGACTGGTAGAAGCCGGCTGTCGGTGCATACTAATAACTGTTAGTGTGTTGACCATGAGGGTTGTAAACAGTTATACAGACCTGCCCCGTAAACGGCTGCTCGGGCTCCTGAGCCCCCGGCGCACCGTGCAAATCGAGGATAATGTACATGCCAGCATCACTCGCCCAGCCGACAACGTTCTCCAAATGGTCAATCCCGCCCTTGGGAAAGTGCTCCGAGTCAGAGTAGACCAGGTCCTCCTTCATCCAGTACCCGACCGGAATGCGGACCGTGTTGAGCCCGTACTCGCTCATCTGGGAAATATCATCCTGCGTGATCCACGAGCTCCAATGCTGAGCAAACGCATCATCCGCAGCATCCTGCCCGAGTTTCAGCACGCAGTCGAACTCGGACTTTTGGTCGGCGCAGCCGATGTTGCTCCATGCGGAACTGGCCATCCATGGCTCGATGATGAAGTGGCTGCCGAGATTGACGCCGCGTATCTTATTTTCAGGGAGAGAGCGCTTCAGGGATGAATTGAAGAGGTTTGTGCCTGTGGTGGAGAGGATCTCCCTTTCGCCAGGGAGCCAGGCGAGGGCTGGGACAGCAAATGCGAGGAGGATGAACTTCATGTTGAACTTGCAGAGTGCAGAGTACTATACTCGGAAACCCGGCTTTATAGATCGTAAGTGCCGATCGATCCTGCATCCTGCAATACGGGGTACTCCGTCTCGCAGACCCACGCCATGTGAAACGAAGCACAGCCAGCAGGTGGCCCCTAATGGCCCCTAACTGGAGTGATCGGCGCCCGAAACAAGCCCAAGGAAACCCTAAGCGGGGAATGGCTGAAACAGGGCAAGGAATGTTGCATTGCAGCGTTAGTCTCGCACTTGATCTCGCACTTGAAGCTTATTATTAAATTACTGAAGAGGTAGAGTAAGCTGAGTGGCAGTGAATAACTTTGTCTGCAGGCAGGCTAGTAAATATACACAAACTCGTCGTTCTCCCGGTCCGTCAGGTCCATAAACGCATGGTCCCCAATATGCTCATCAGACTCCCCAGACTCTTGACTCTCTTGGTGGAAAGAAGTGTGCATCGACCGATCCACCATCTTCGCTGGCTTGCCATTCGCAACTCTCTTCTTCTCCTGCAACTTATTCAGCACGAAAAGCAGCGCCCACTGAATCAAAATAACCGCAACAAGAGCAGAAAATATCCCCAGACACGCCTGCAGTCCAGGAAGATACGACGGCGCATCTTCCTCGTTGAACAGCAACGGCCCGATAATGTTTCCTGCCGACGATGAAAGCTGGTACAACGCCATCACGATACTCTTCTTGGTTGTGCCGGCAGTGTTTCCCACAATCCAGGTGACGATAAGCGGGTTCCCGCCGAAGAGGAAGGCAAGAAGATAGTATCCTGCCATCAGAGCACCCTGCTCTGAGTCGTTGCGTGGAACAGCATAGAGGATTGCGAGACCCGCAACGACGGGAATCATAAACACCGCAAGAATAAGTCCCTTCATGCGCGCCTTCTGGGCGAGGTAACTAGCCAGCATGATGAAAATCCACTGAAACCCACCAAACGGCATATTCAGCAGTGTAGTTCGAAAAGTATCAAAGCCGAGACCGCTGAGAATCAACGGGCCAAAGACATTGGTGACGCTTGCGCCGATATTCAGCAGCAAGGCCATCCCGATCCAGAGATACGTTTTGATTTCGAGCGCCGCTTCAAAGACTTGTTTGATTTTGAACTCGCGCGAGCCGGTACCTGTTTGGTTTGCGCGCAGGCGCTCCATGGCCTGTAGCTTTTCGGTTTCGTCGAGGAAGCGCGCAGAGGGGATGTCGTTGTCGAGGAAGATGTAGACCAGCGGCGCGGAAATGACAGTCAACAGGCCGACAAAGAGGAAGATTCTAAAAGATTAGCACCATCCAATATATATGGTCAAATGGCTTACATCTGCCACTCAGCAAGCGGCCCCGAGGTGATATGCCCGAGTCCATACGACAACGCGGCTGCAACCGTCGTGGCGAGCCCGTTGGTACTATACCACGCAGCAACACGGACCGGCTGCTCAGCACGTCGATACCACTGACTCGTAATGATACTGAACATGGGCAGACACCCTGCCTCAAACAATCCAAGAAAGAACCTCGTGGCCATCAACCCCTCAAAGCTCGAACAAGCCGCCATGCACGCCTGCGCAATGCCCCAGCCCAGCACAAGCACCGGCATGAGAATCCGATGCGGGACTTTGACAATCAAGATGGATGAAAAGGGCTGCCATGCAAGCTGCGCAATGGACGAAATGGACCCAACGAGTGAGTACTGGTTGCCCGTGAGATGGCAGTCATCGCGCAGGCCGAACGTCGCGCCGTACCCGAGCACCGTCTTATCCAGGATCTGCAGGAAATAGACCCAGATCAAAACGATGAGGATCCTGCGGTCGGTCTTGCGCCGGATCTTCTTGTTGTCTTCTTCGGAGAGGGGGATGCGCACGACATTGATAAACTCCGCGTCGGTGGGTTTCACGACGGGGTCGTTTTCGACGTGTGCTGTTGCTGGTTTGGAGGCCATTGTATGACTGACTTTACCCAGAAGTTCAAATTCAAAAGTTCAAAAGTTCAGAAGTTCAGAGAGGACGGCCAGTTATACAGGTGACAGACGACCCCCACGCCCGATCCATTTCCCCGGACTTTCGACGCGGGGAACGTGCCCCCACGCTCGGTGGGATACTCTGCTGGAGTATAAGGAGGATTATCAGGTTTGCACCGACTCGTCCCCGCATTGCCCCGTTTTTCACTCCGTATCTTTTAGGATTCGCATCATGCCATGTCCTCCTACGTAGGTGGCTCGAAATCAATACTCGGATAGCCGAGGGCGATTCACAGGCTTGTTTGAATAGCCGATCCTGGCCAGGCGTGGCTATGACCCTGTCTTTGGCGTTCTGAGATGCCGACCCCCACGCTTTTCGGCATCGGCTACGGGTATGGATTGATATGGATTGATATGGATTGGATAACTATGGATATTGTCAGACATTAGTCAGCAGTCACATGATTAGGCGAACTTTAGTTAGGAGGACTCAGCATCTTATATTATTAGTGACATATATATCTTAGTAAGTTTCAAGGATCCACTAGTTAATCTAAGTCTATTATATAAGAAGCGTGAATGCCATGCGCCAGTGCCCGCCTCCTGATACCCCCTACCTCCCGGCGCTGTCTGCCAGGGGCCACGGCACGGTATCACTAAAAGCGTGAATACCAAATGATGGACAGACTGTTCGCCTCTATAGGAAGATTTCTATGACGACGCTATTTCTGTCGCTTCATGGTTTTTTTGGAATTATTTTTGTCCCCAAGTCTATGGTGTGCTTATGACAACTCTGTTCCTGCTCACTCCACACGTTAAAAGAAACTTGGTAGGATTGGAAACAACAACTCTTTAAAAAGATGTAGATAGTTGCAATGAGCCCCTCAATCAGAATAGTGAGGATGACGTGGGTTTTGTTACAGTACTTTTCAAAATTAGTTAGACTTCGAAACTCTTGCGACTTCTTTAAAGGAAGATAAATCCGCAATACTTGAGCTTTGATTGGACCAGCTATTTTAGGCACCATCTTAGACCGCTTTCCATAATGATCACTGTATTTTATAAGACAAATATCAGACTGCGATTGATGTAATTTACAGGAAACAGCTATACAAGCGCTAAGTCGTAATAATTACAACAATACAAGCCGTTCCTCGCCGTCGCTCGTGCATCCGCTTCGCTGTCTTGATCAGCTGTAATCTGGATAGCGCGCATTCCTCCTTATTGCGGGTAACTTTGAATCTGAGTTCCGACAGGACAGTGCCATTACCTCAATATACTCCGCATACCCCAAGCGTTTACTCCGACGGCGAAAAATCGTAAAACCGCCGGTACCCCTGAATCCTACATGTAGCGATCCCAAAGAAGTGCTGCACCAGCCACCATTGCCATTGAGGTTTCAAAAGCTGCAACTTGAACCCAGTTTCCCCCGGCCCGATACATCACAAAGGCAGCCACAAGGCGAGAGGGCACGGAAGAAGCCATAATGACAGTATTGCGCTGGTAGGTTGAAATCAGATAGTATGTCCCCAGAGCAAGAGAGGTAAGCCTGTGAGATTGGTGCCTTTAGCAATCCGCGCCTGAACAGGGATGAGCATTAAATACCTACCCGATACATTGAACCGTGCCGTTGGGAGTTCCGCTGAGCGAAGAGCCAGGAAAATTAGCTGCTGAGGAGGGATAGAGGATGGTGTAGGCGGCATTTCCCAGGAGAAAAATCCCTTGGGCGGCAAATACAGCGCTCGACGCGCCACCCATACGAAGACCGATGTTATATAGTGACATTCTCTCAGTTGTTGTTCGCGTGAGAGGGAAACCTTCAGTGCCTGACTGGTAGTCTTATCTCGAGATATGGTCTATGGACACGGGGCATTTCGGCACATTAATCTGCCTAAGGCCAAGATCCTGTATTTGCGGCAAGTTCGGGAATCCTCCAGTAATACATCGCGTAGAGATGGTAGGAACTTTCCCTGACAAGATTCGGATTAGCGCGAAGCATGTGGGGCGCTATGAAGGAAAGCCTTAGTGTACGAGGGGTAGACTGGTTTCAGAATAGTAACCAGGTGTTAGAGCGTATCCCCATAGTTCATGCTCCTCGACACGATACGGGTTATGTGTCATCTTTTTCAAGCATTCGCAATCCTTAAATCATTCGCATTAGCTTATCACTGAGACCACGTTTCAATGGCGTGCTGGCGGCGAATGGAAAACGGAATAGGTGATACAAGCCTTGAAAATAAGTTTACCAAGGTTAGCTCTCTATAGCATAAGCGCAGCTTTCTGAGCTATGACTAGTGGAGAACTTCGTCTGATACGGGAGGAACGAGTGGGATAGGCAGGAGTGGACTAAGCTAGATGGATGAATGTGCCAGATCACCATAACTTCACCAGAGATTCTACATGGTTCAATAGAAATCACAGTAATATTACAATGACTCACTTACCATGTATAGCCATTATTGTCACTGTTTTGCCATCTTTATAAAGCGGTAAGCTGAGGAAGGTTAGCGTATTCCGGATTTGTTTTCCGGGAAGGAAATCATAAGAGTGCGGAGGTATAACTGATTTCGAAAACTGCTGTATCTTCTAGGCTGTATCTTCTAGAGGGATGGCATCCTGTACCACCAGGATGAGTCCGAGAGGGATGGATTCTCTTCATCCAGACCCTGGGGGTGTCTGGAAGCCCAAGCCTCTCTCAGCCCTACGTCGTCCCGGCTATTCTGTAGTGTTGTATTCTAATTATACGGTAAGTGAAATAAGACTACCACCAACTCTTTGAGTGTTTAAAGAATAATATTAGAGAAGCTTTGCAATGTGACTTACTGACAGCAATTCAGGAGCAAGTATCAGGCCTATTACTCTGAGATGAGAAGCCACAACAAGTATATTAACAGAAAGTACAGAATGCATAAACCAATATCAGATAATTTAAGAGCATTGTTACATTGATGCAAAGAATCAATACTAAAAAGCATACCCCTTATACACCAACCACGCCACAATCAACGGAATAGCAGACCACATCAACAACCCCTGACCAACAGATGCCACCGGCAGATCAGACGAGTCCAACGGCCCATCCGGCAACGAGAGGTCCACGCCCAAGTCCCCAAGATCAGACAGATCAACGCCGAACCCATGCTCCTTGATCCGCCGAATCGCTTCGAGGCCTTGATCGGTACTCACCAGCACTGCAACAATATGTTTCGTACAGCCCAGATCCAGCTTGACTCCATGCTCCATCAGCACGCGCACCGTCTCGTGCGTGCCCTGCATCACAGCCGTGTCAATCACGCTGTCTCCCTCCTTGTCGACGTGGTCAGCATCAGCGCCCGCATCAAGCAGCATCCGAATGACAGACACACTCTGGGAGCATGCCGCCCAGGATAAAGCGCTCTTCCCTTTCCAATCTACTGCGTCGGCCTCCGCACCGTGCTCGAGCAGCACGCGGACCGTCTCTGCATGCCCGCCCTCCGCAGCCCACGCAAGGGCACGCTTCATCCTGATATCAGTTGACTTGAGGTCTGCCCCATGCTGAAGGAGCAAGCGGACGACCTCAACGTGTCCGTTCTCGGCGGCCCGCAAAAGGGCGTTTTTACTTTGTACATCGGGGATGTGCACGTCTGTGCCGCGCTCCAGCAGCACGCGGACACACTCTTCGAATCCGCACTCTGCTGCCCACGAAAGAGCCGTCCGGTTGTTTAGGTCTGAGAGGTTAATGTCAGCTCCGTGGTCTAAAAGAAGGGCGACGACGCCCTCGTGGCCGTTCTCCGCGGCGAGTATCAGGGGGGTGTACCAACAAATAGAAGTCCGATTGACATCGTGCCGACTCTTATACTTATCCGACAAGAACAGTCTGGCTGCGCCTTCTAGACCGGCAATCGCTGCGTGGTGCAGCCAGTACTCCTCCTCGTGTGGAGGCGCGCGGCGCGGCTGGGTCATCAAGCTGTAGACACAGACGCCGTCGAGCGGGGCGCCGGCCGCGACGAGGGCCTTGAGCGGTGCAGGATCGGGGTTCTGCATGGCGAGGAGGTGCGGCGTGTCTTCGATATCGTGCAGTGTTTCTACCTCTTGCATGCCGGCTTCCGTGGCCGCGTAGTAGCACTCGCCGACGAGGACGCGCACTGCCGCGCCGCAGCTGGTTTCGCACGCGACGGCGAGGCTTCTGTAGCTGAGTAGTGGGTCGTCTTTTGCTGCGTGTTTGAGAACGGGGGCGAGGAGGAGCATGTCTCGGTGGTTGTCTTCGAGTGTGGCTTGGTCCCATTCGTCGAAGAGGGCGTCGAGGGGGTACCTTTTCAAGGTGTCGAGGGCGATTGCGCGGGCGCTTTTGGAGGTATGTACAAAGGCTGCGAGGTCTGCGGCGGGGAATTGTTCGATTATGAGGAGGGCGAGCTCCATGGGGAGGTCAAATAGCTGGAATGAGTTCATGTTGGCTGGCATGCTGTAGTTCGAGTGGTGTACTGTTGGTTGATAATCGGATTGTACTTAATGTGATTGAGCTCCTATTTATATTCACTCCCTGTTTTAGCATTGTGGTGATATAAAGCAACAGACAAGAGGATAAAGACATTGTTTGGCTATACAATGATGAAAGGACTGTAGTCATTAAACTAAGCGAACCGCTCAAAAAACCCTTTCAGCCCTTCAAACTCTCTCTTGACAATGGACGCATGAAGCTCACTCCTCGGTGTAATCCTAACAGGAAACCTCTTTGGACAAACCAGAAAGCCACCCTCGTAGCCTGTCTCAACCGACGCATCAGACGGGCTTTCACCCATTCCAATATCAAAAGCCCAAACAAGCTTCGCAATGTTGATCTTCAACGACGCCTCTGCCAGTTTCTGGCCTGAACAGATTCTCCGTCCTGCGCCCCAGCCGTAGGATGTCTTGCGTTGCTCAGAAGTCTCTATGCTACTCTTAGTGCCGTACATGTTGTGCAGCCAGCGGTCCGGGTTAAACTCTTCAGGCTTGTCGTACTCGTTCTCATCATGGTGAATCGCCCATGTATTCGCAAAGAAGATTGTCCCTGCTGGAAAGGCGTAGCCCTTGTATGTATCTGCCTGGGTGAGCATATGCGGGATACCCCCTGCAGCAACGGGTCTCCAGCGGAGGATCTACAAATCAGCCTGATACACATTATATAGGAAATAAATACCTCATGCATGCAAGCCTCGATATACGGCAAGTCCTCCAAATCATGCATCCCCGGCGACCGATGCACGCCACACACCCGATCGACATCCTCCTGGGCCTTTCGCAACGCATCCGGGTTCTCCAGCATAGCAAGCAGAAACGAGAGAAGTGTCGACGACGTCGTATCAGATCCAGCCTCCATGAGAATCCCACCAAGATACGTCGTCTGCTCATCATCGAGATTATTCTTTGCCTGCTCGTCAATCAGCTTCTCCATGAAACACTCCGTCCTCAGCCCCCGCGCCATGCGCTCCTTTGTCTGGTTATACAGCCTGAAATACAGCGCTCTCTGGTCCCTTCGGATTTCTTTCGCGCGTCGCTTCCACGGCGCCAGCACCTCAGGGATATACTGCAAAAAAGTAATCCCATCCACCGGCGGCGCGGCCCCAGGCTCCAACAGCGCTGTGAACCGGTTCTGCACGTCATACAGGGCCTGGACATTCGGGGAATCGTACTCCTCTCCCCTCTGACCAAATACACTCGCCAGGATAACGGCCGTCGTATACCGCTGGATATGCTCGTAGTACCTTTCTGGACTCTGGTATAAATCGAATACAGTTTGAGTTGCTTCAGCTTCTTGGATCGGGAGGATGGATGCGAGTCCGCGCGGGGTGAATAGCCCCTGTGCTGCCTTTCTGAGAGCCATCCATTTTTCTCCGTAGGGCGCGAACAGGATGTGTGTGTGGTTTGTGCAGATGAGGTCGTTGGCGATGTAGTTGTCTGGGCGGGAGGAGTAGATCGTGCCTCTTTTTTCGAGCAGTCTACCATATAAGTATGTATCATTGATATTGGATATGGATGGAGTACTCTTGCACATCTCTCCAATTATTCAAGACAACGACATTCGCAGGCCCGAATTTCAGCCCGATCATGGAACCGTACTGTTTCGTCCATGAGTGGAAGCTGGACTTGGCTGAGTTATAGCATACAGGCATACAGTGAAAGACAACATACAGTGTAAAAGACTTTGAAGGCGGAATCAAATTCAAATTCCCTATCAACGGAAGAGGCTTCGGTCCCGGGGGAAAGTTCTTTGGACGCAGACTCGCCCACGTATACGGGACAATGGCAGCAATGAAAGCGGCGAGAATGGCGACAATGGCTGAGACGAACAAAGCCCATGGATTTGCTGGTAGGAGATTCACATTAAGCAAAGGCAGCGCCATGATCAGAAATGGTCGACGATATGCGAACTACGTATATGGACCAGCAGCATACTCTGTATTTAAGCCACGTCGTTACCCCAACGGTTGGCAAGAGAGGCAGCCGGGAAGATAATCGTCCATGGAATGAAATTAATCAACGTTCATTTGTGCTCAGATTGCGCATCGACAGGGTTCATGGCAGGATGCACATCAAGTGGAGAATCGCTGGCCAGTCGCCCCCCCGCGAAACGGCCCGTTGCTGCGTTAGCCCTAACTAGCATTCCACAGTCATCACTAGATTAATTGGCCGGATCGGGCGGAAGCAAAAGGATTGTACCGAGTAAAGGACTAAAAAATAAAGGATTTAGAGGAAGGACGATTTTCCGGATGGGATACCAAGGCAATAATGGCCCCCAGAATTCTCTGGTGAATGTTATGTTTTGAATCAAGATGGCTCTCAACACAGCGCAGAGAACGAACCTCAGCGTGACATGGGTTCTCGGCGGCATTGCGACATCGACGGTCGTTGCACGCGTGTATGTGCGGCTCTTCCAGCAGCGGAACTCAGGGTGGGATGACTACGCGATGATTCTGTCTTGGGTATGTCAACAGAAATAAAGGGAAAAGAAGACTGACTTGACAGTGTCTGGCTGCAACCTCCGCCGGCCTTGCAACTGCAGGCGTGCACTACGGGCTGGGAAGAAACCTCGACGCGATCCAAGACCCAACAGACAAGACCAACGCCTTGAAATATCTCACCCTCGCCCCGAGCCCGAGTATTCTCAGTGTCCTCTTCGGCAAACTCTCCATCGTGCTGCTCTTCCACCGTCTGCTCGGGCCGTCAATGACGAAACGCCTGTCCGTGGCCCTTTGGGTTCTGGTATTCGTCACAGCAGTTCTCTCCATTGCAGCGGTTGTTGCAGTGCTTGCATTCTGCCAGCCGACCAACTCGATCTGGGATAAGACTGTTACGCCAAACTGGTGCATGAGTTCAACCACGCAGCTGGGGATCGGTCTTGCGCAGGCTTGTACGTCTTCAAGTTTATCAAGTCAAATAGCTGCTGATGGTCAAGCCTTCAATGCCTTTACGGATATCGTGCTCGGCATCCTCCCCGCATACAGTTTCTGGAACCTGCAGATGCCGGTGTGGCGCAAGGTCGGGCTGATGATGCTCTTTGGCGTTGGTGTGTTTGGGTGCGTCATTACGAGTATCAAGGCGTATCAGCTGAGGAATCTGCCGGGCATGATAATTTGACGAGTAACTCCCTTCTCAACTAACAACTAACTAGATGTTCGTCCTCATCACATGCGCAAACATCCCCATCATTCGGTCCCTCTTCCGCCGCGTCTTCAAACTCGGATCCTACGCACCCCCGTCGTCATACCCACTGGGCTCAATGAAAAAGGGAAGATCACGAACACGAACAAGTGATAGATACTTGTCAATCAACAACAGCCAGAATACACAGAATAGTGTCGCGGCTAGTGTCGATCGGATGTATCCTCTCACGAAGCAGGATAGTCCGCCTGTACAATCTGAGAGAGAATGCAAGTGCCGGGATGAAAGGTGGGATTGTCAAGAATGCGCTGTTTACAATTAATCATGGACAGACAGGTAATTTGTACGTTAAAGCATGAAACATCTCTGCAATATCTAGAATTTTACAGACTTTTCTCTACATACATCCCTTTACTACCGACGAGCCCTACATGGCGTCACGTGTTATATACATACGGCACGTGACACGTAGGATGCGGATGCGATCCACAACTCTCTACCACTCATACCCATACCATACAAGTATCGACCAGGTCTAAAATGCCCCCTTCACCCCCAGAAAATGTCGCGCGGATAATGCTATCATGGTCCGCGCTGGACCTCATCTCCTGCAAAACCCTCCAAACCCTCTGGGCAGGGTACGGGCAGATCTGCGCGATCACCGCGCGCGCAAGGACCGACGAGGCAGCGAGACATCTCGATTCAGTGTGCGGAGTGAAAGAGGGAAAATCGGGGACAACGTATCCTCTTATTCTGAAACTCATATCTCCGCCTGCTGCGAGAAATGGATCAGAGGATGAAGGCCATTTGCGCAAGATGCTGAGCTACGAAGTCGAGCAGTACTTTTATGCGAATGTTGTTCCTGCTCTTAGTGAGGATGTTGCTGTCGCGAAATGTCTTTCCTCGACGAGGGATATGGCTGGGAAAGAAGGAGAAGAGGAATTGCGTGGGTTGCTGGCGACTATCATGGTGGACTTGAGGCCGGCGTACCCCGTTGCAGGGGGGAAGAGGAGTGTTTTGAGCAGGGCGCAGGTTGAAGGGGCGTTGGACTGGTTAGCTGGGTTTCATAGCCAGTCGTGGGGGTTACTCTCCAAAAATCTGGAGGGATATGTGCGGCCGCCTCTGGAAGAGTCACGGAGACGAGCAGCTGGAAATGGACATGGGGACCGGGTATGGCTGAACGGAGGTTATACGTATCTTGCAACGCGACGGACCGAGTATGCTTCGCTGGAAGATGACACTGATTCAGAGTGGTCAGAAGCTTTTTGTGCTCCAGTTCAGGGATCGCCCATGTCCATTGCCGAAATGGCTGCACTGGCTTTGACGCCCCGCGGGAGGCCAGTCGAGTCGTATATCCACGGCGACGTCAAATCCGAGAACCTCTTTACTACAGCGGATGGCAAGAAAGTTGCGTTCTTTGATTTCCAGTACGTTGGGCTAGGTCTTGGAGTCTGCGATCTCGCCAAACTGTTTACGTGCTCTGTTCCGCTGGAGATGCTTGTTGATGATGTGCCCGAAGAGCTAGATATGGGAGATGGTGAAAGGGAATTGCTAGAGCGGTATTGGTCTACTTTACTAGAAACCCGAGAAAAAGAATACGAGTGGGAAGAGTTCAAACGACACTGGGAAACGGCCTTGGTGGATTGGTGCAGATTCCAAGCGTCGTGGGGGTTCTGGGGGAATACGGAGTGGCTTGAGGCGCGAGTGCGGTCGATACTGGGGGATCAAGGGTGGAGGAATTGGCTGGTCCAGGATATACAACACTTATCATGAATAGACACGATAACAATATTCAACAAATTGACCTCGCTTTATATACTCTATTGTTTGTATACCAAGGAACCGCCGAATAGTTTCTCCGCTCCGCCATCAAAGATCAAATCCCCTCATGACCCCTCACATTCTCTATACCAGAGTCCAGCCAGCAACATGGTCTACTACTTCACATCCAACGTGGTGTCCCCCTCTGCCTACATTTACATGGGCAAGGACAAATTCGAGAGTGCGACACCTTGACCCCGCGGTAGTGCCCCGCTGATCGACAATAGATGAGGATTTGATCAAATACGGATTGGAGAAGGATGTTTGGTACTTGATTCTTTCTTTTGCGTTTGAACTGGGCTGACCAAGTGTTTTATAGGGTACGTTAACCGATTATTTGTCACCGCTAGCCTAACGCCTAATGCTCAGTTCCACGTCGATAACCTGTCCAGCGCACACGTCTACGTGCGGCTCCGCGACGGCGAAACATGGGACAACATACCAGAGGATCTGCTGGTAGACTGCGCGCAGCTCACCAAGGCGAATTCGATTGAGGGTACCTACCAGACATCCAATTGTTGACGGGACGTGTCCTAATGGGCGACAGGGAACAAAAAGGATAACATTACGATTATTTACACGCCGTGGGCGAATCTCAAGAAGGATGGGTCGATGGCGGCAGGGCAAGTGTCGTTCCACAACCAGAAGCAGGTCAAGAAGGTTTTTGTCGCGCAGCGGGAGAATCCGATTGTGAACCGGCTGAATAAGACCAAGGTGGAGAGGTTCCCTGACCTGCGCGCGGAGAAGGAGGAGGAGGCGAAGAAGCAGCAGAGAGAGGAGCGGAAGCTGCGCGAGGAGAAGAAGAACAGGGAGAAGCTGGAGAAGCGGGAGCGCGAGCAGATGAAGTGGCAGAAGGATCATGCGTACGATGATATGTTTTCAGAAGAGAACTTGGAGGCCAGCAACAACCAGGACCGCGATCCGGACTTTCTTGACGACTTTATGTGAATACCCATGCGCCTCTATGATATCAAACTGAAAATAAAACATTAAAATATGAATACAGTATTAACGACTCGCATCCAGCTCGTGAATCTCCGGCCTGCTTGTACTGTCCAGCTCTTGTATGGGCTCTGGCTTCGTTCCAAACACACCCAGGCCGTGGTTCGTTGCGCGATGATAGTGGTCGTCGCCACTAATCTCAGATATCGGACGACCGCTCTCAGACGGCATCGGCGGGGACAACGACGGACTGAAGCCTGACGAGCCGGACGTGTATTTCGCCGTGCTGGGGGCCGTCGGGTTAGGGCTGGAAAAGTGCGAGTCTACGCCGTTAGTCTCGTCGCAGAGAAGGGAAGCCAAACATACCCTGATATGACGACGCCGGATGCATGTACCCATACTCGCCGTCTTCGCTCATGTTTGAAGGTCCCCTTGTATGCCCAGCAGCCGTATACGTCCCCTTTGTATCCCTCCTCTTCCTCCAAATCCACCATCCTATACCCAAAAGAATCAACACACCCACAACAGCACCAACCACAATCCCCGCAATCGCACCCCCAGACAACCCCCCATCCTCACTCCCAGTAACATCATCATCATTCGCTCCCCGATCATCAAACAACTCAAACTGATCCCCCCGCGTCGAACTCCACGCCGCAGGCAACAACTCCTTTTTCGGACACTTCCCCTCCTTACACGGATTCACTCCACAGCAGCCCAAAAACGGCGGCTCGGTCGCGTTGCACGTATACCAGTTCGTATTCGCGCTGCCGATGCACGAATTCGGCCGGATCTCGTCAAAGAGGGATTGGTCGAACGTCGCGGCGTACACGTCGGGACAGACATTCGATGCGTTTTTCACGTGCTGCGTGTTTGTGCACGGGTCTGAGGAGCAGCAGCCCACGAAGTACGGCTCGTCGGGGCAGGTGTACCATGTTCCGCCCGAGGGGCATCTGAAGTGGCAGTTTTCGGAGCCGTTGGGGCAGTCGTCCGACATTTCTTTTTGAATAGCAGTATGCGCGTTGGAAGTTTGAACTGGAGCGTTTCAAAAGTAAAACGGGGCTCTGACAGGATAAAGGCCTCAAGACAGCAGCGCTAATCCGGGGCCGAGGAATGGGGCTGAGTGATAATTAAAGCATATTATGGACAAGACATCTCGCTGTTCAGCTGCCACGCCGAGGAAATTGCGCTTCAATAGCTGGTCGAGCTGGCCGCGGCCTAAACACCGCCATCAGGGCCTGATTGGCGCGTTCTAAGAAAAGAGACAGGAAGGTTGCTAGTGCTGATGCCCTAACGCGCAGGATTGACGGATTTGCTGCGGCTGAGCGGTGGCATCACACACCAGAGCAGCACAGTGGCACTTTTATAAGGGGTTCCATTACTGAGATATTGTATGTCTTGTCTTATTATAATGGTCGGATGAAGAAAAGAGTAGAAAGTGCTTTTTTCTCTTGAGCTTACGCCTAGACTTAGACCAGCTGGCAAGGCATCCTGGCTGCAAACGGGCTTGGCTGCATATTAGAATCCTTTGCTATCATCTGACTGCCTCGCTCATCGCAAGTGGCTTTTCGGTCGAAGCGATGGAAAACTGGTTTGTGAAGAAACAAACGATATCTGATAATGGCAGCCTCAGCTTCTAGTATCCACGAGTGCACCATCCTATCCTGCGCATGACTTGACTGCGTAGCAGATTTAGATAAATAATGAGCTAGGTCGAATTTGCACGTTGATTTGAATTCACTTGTCGTCCAGGAGGCTTCCTTGGAGAATGAGGTCCAGATATAGTTGGCGCAGCTATCGACACCGAGTACGGAGTACAGATTATGTCGCACGTCATCATACAGCAGGGACTAATTCAAGTCTGCGCTTCGGCCAACAGTAGGTTTGTATTTAGCGATTGACTTTTTAGCGAAAATTGCAAGACGGACGTAGAACAGCACATGGAGATTATAAACCAACGGCGCTCAATATGCAATCTATCACCGATATGCTCAAGACTGCCATTGAAGCCAACCCCCCTAAGCTCTCTCCGTTTCCGATGTTCTGTATCTCGTTTGGTATCGGATATCTCTTTCATCGCGGATGTTTTATCGTTGTGGCAACTCCGTAGGTATTCATAGCCGACGACTAGATCGGGACATGTGGCGGCTGGCCAGGAAGGAATTCGGCGGGGATGTAGCAGCGCCAGTCCGCCATTAGCGTTGACATCTCAATTGGACGGCGCATCGGAGGAATAGGAGGAGGACGAATCACGCCGCACATGGTGCTGGGGTCTTGAAAAGGCATTTCAGACGTGTGATAATAAATCAAGTAGTGTACGGAGGAGAGTGAGGAATTGAAGCTCGAGGCATTGAATCGATCTCTACACTTATATATACAAGTCACAATGCTAACGCTAGGGAGGAACAATATCAAGCTTTGCTGACTGACGGTTAGTGGCGGTGGATGCGAGGACTTTCTTTGTTGGATCGTGGTAGGATGGACTACCAGAACAAACGACCTCCGGAAATGGCAGTTTGTATCTAAGTAAGCCTATTTTACGACTTTTTCATATCTTGCTAGTCACGGATGATCGACATGTACTGATATTAGGGTAGGGTACTGACTAGGGCAGGGTAGGTACTAGCCCTAGTTTCCATCTACTCCATAGTCTCCAACGTCTAGGGTTGACGTTTCACTCACCATGAAAAGAGTCATAGATGAATATACAGTTTTACATGGACAAAGAGAGCTAGCAGAGATTGCATTAGCTGGAATCAGCAAGACGTCTGCAGGTCAGCGATAGAAGTATTGACTTGATTTATAGTTGTCTATCCTATTCAGTTATAGATAGAACTGCGACAGTAACAAAGACTTGCCAAACAATGCAGACAATATGCGAAACAATCAAAGCATGTTTTGCATCAGAGTTGAATGTTCTATTTCAATCGCATCGACTTGACATCTCGTATAATTAAGACGCTCCGTTGCTTAAGCCATACCATATCCATTCTATACATGTCTCCAAACCAGAATACGCCTCTCCTGGCGATAATGCCAGGGGAGATCCTCATGCAAATCGGAAGACAGCTCGCCGGCGCTGACCCCGTTACAGATCCTTATGCGTACCTCTACGACCATATCCCAGCAAGTTTATGCCTGGTAAACAAGCACTGGAATAATGTCTTCACGCCTTTCCTATACGGCCACTTTAGATTCACCAGTCATCCGCATCAGACCAAGTCACTTTGGCTCTTTCTGCGCACTCTTGTCCATCGACCAGATCTGGCAGAGCATGTCCGTCAGCTAACGCTCTTCAATTCAGACTACGATGCAGACTACGATTGCGATCAGGAGACGTTCCTGCGCAGTCTTAAGCATCTGTACGACGACAACGAGGACTGGCTCAAGCATGCCATCAAGCAAGTCCAATGGGACAAACCTACAAAGTCTCGTCCCTAGCGCCATATCATAATTGAAGGCGCCGACCCTGCCAGCGACAACGATACACTCGGCGCAGAAGCCCTCGAAACCCTAAACATCAGCATTCACAGCTCAAACATGCACAGAATCGAATACTCGTACCGCAACACATACCACAAACCCCTCCTATCTCTCGTCTGCGCACACTGCCCCAACGTCCTCCGCGCAAACCTACAACTCTACGAACTCGACTTTTTCTTCGAAGACATCCTCTGCAGAGCCGGATACGCCCCCCTTGACCCCCACGGCCCCGCAGCAATCGCCTTCCAGAACCTCGCAGACCTCTCCATCGCACCTCGCGACTACCACTGCGCTCCCCACGCCCGCCCCTTCGTCGTAACATGCATCTCCCTGGAACGACCCTTCTGGCGCCTCCCAGCCCTGAAATCCCTCCACGCAGTAAAAGCCTACGCCGCGCTGGGCTGGGACAGCCCAGTAACAGACCTCAACCACGCATCTAAAATCGAGAACCTCTCCATCGGACTCACAGACGACGACTACAATCTCGAGGCCCTGCTCAGCGCCGTCCCGAATCTCAAACAACTCGCCGTCTCTCTACCAACGCAGTTCCCCGAACGGCATGGACCTACCCTCCACCAGCGCCTATGGGACGCCCTCCTCCCGCTAAAGGACCAGCTCGAGTATCTCGATATCCACCAGGACGCGTTCCAAGCGCTTTCCAGTGAGGGGTTATTCCCGGGAGACACGCGGCGGGAGTTCTGTCCGCCTCTCGCGCAGTTCACTGCGCTGGAACATCTGAATCTCACGCCGTTGTTGTTGGCAGGGTATAACTGTGAGCATCTCGAGCCGACCAAATGCCGCTCGCATTTACCGCCGGGTTTGGTTTCGCTGGGGATATATACCGAGAACCAGACGTACCTGCTAGAGCACTTCGGGAGTCTGCAGGCAGAGCTGGGGAGCTTGGTGGTGCCGAGTTTGAGGGCGATTGTCATTGACAGTACAGGTGTTGATGGGTATGATTTCCCCCCGCTGGATGATTTGTATGCGGCGGTGCGGAGACGGAATGGGGCCGTTTGGAGGGACGAGTATAATACTGGTAAGAGCACGGATGTGGAGTTGACGGTTGATGCGACGAGGCATTTGTTCTTTGCTGGGGTCGAGACGCCGTTTGTGAGGATTGCGAGCCAGAGGATGAGGACGGGGCAGGCGCTGGTGCTGCATAATGAGACGAGGGTGCGAGAGGCGATTCCGTGGCCGATGGAGGAGTATCACTTCAAGGGGGAGCTGGGGAGGAGGAAGAGGGTGCGATTAAACTGATTATGACACAGACTTAGACTAGAGCAGCAATATTCAACCAATGGTGTGAGTTGTTGATGTAAAGCATAACCCTTAAGTTTTAGTGTTGATCTATAGATGAGATATGATCTTCAGAATGGTAAAGTATCTGGTCGTTATGGTTCTTAAAGCCAAAGTCCTCAACAGGGACATAATCAGCAGCCTGCGGTCCCAGGTGGAAGATCCTGCCAAAGAGCCTGACGATAATGAAAAGGATTCTGGTATACGACAGTGACCGAATCAGAACTCGCATCACCCAGACCCCCCACGCAGTCTCTGGGTTGATCAGCCACGGCTGGCCCGGTGCAAGCTGCTGTGCTTCGTCGACAATCGGGCGCATCTGCTGGTTGTACTGTTCTAATGCTGCTATAGGGGTTGTGCATTCTCCCTTGATGTACGGCTGCAGGTAGCCTGCGAGTTTGTACGCTGCAGTAAAAGCCATGGTCGTGCCCATGCCTGATATTGGAGAAGCGCAGTATCCTGCATCTCCTAAGAGGACGACTCTTCCCCTCGTCCACTCGTGCATCTTCACCTGCGAGACGGCGTCGTAGTAAAAGTCGTCAGTGGCTTTCATGCCTCGTATGATCCTGTTGCACTCCCACCCTGCGCCGGTGAAGTATTCCTTCAACAGCGCCTTTTGCTCTTCAACTGTCATGGCCTTGATAAACCTGTCGTCCCTGTCGTTCACCACATACATGAAGATAGTAGATCTCATCCCCAGACCGTCCGGCCGCAACATGACGCCCCGTCGACCAGGAGCATGGAACCATCGCCTCCACTTGCCATCGTGCTCCTCACGCGGAATACTGAAGAAACCAGCATACATTCCTAATCGCTGCACTCTGTCCTTCTCGCCTTCTTCCCCCCAAACCATCTTCCTCGTCTGGCTCTGCATCCCATCCGCTCCAACCAAAAGATCAAAGCTCCTCGTCTCGCCACTTTTCGCAAACCGAACACGTACCTGCTCATCATCCTGCTCTATCTCATCAAGATAATCCCCAAAAATATACTCAATCCCCTTGGCTCCCTCACGCTCCGCTTCAGAGCTAATTTTCTGACTATTCACCCAGCACAGTTCCGCCAGCCTCCCCCTCAGAATCTCAATATCGCTCGTTGGCATCTGCATCTTTGTCTGACCATTCTTGTCAACACTCCTCTGCGACCACACCCGGTTCTCCTCATCAACAAGCTGCACGCCTTCCTCTCCCGTCGTCGCAGCCCGGATCTGTGCCTCGAGTCCCAGCTTGCGGATGATAGTCACCCCCGCGCCGCGGATATCGATGTTCTGCCCGCGGAGATGAGCGGTTTGACTGGATTCGCGCTCTAGAACTGTGATGTGTGGTTTCTGATCAGCTGGAATGTCGGCTAGGAGGAGGAACGAGGCGAGTGTTGGGCCTGCGATGCCGCAGCCGACAATCAATATCTTGATGGGTGCCATTTGATAAGATACGGTGTTAATAATACGCAAATAGAGATGGAAGCGAGATTGGGGCTTTAATATCCAGCGGACGGGTTATTCTAGTGTCCGTGAATGACGCGTGGACAAGGCTCTAGCAATCTAAGACAAGCCTCGCTTTGGCCCTTGAGCTTGTACTGCATAGGATGGGCTAAAGAGAAGGATTCTCTTCCCTGTATCGGGCTGATATAACGTCCGGACAGTTCACAGGTTGGTCTTAAATATATCTTATTATTGGATCGGCTTCTTAATATGTTGATAGATGGTGGGTGTTTAAACTTTCTCGCCGTATTGCATAACTACCATCTATAGAGCAACGTTTAATACCTATCACCGTTGGAACTTTTGCCCTAAGCCTCGATAGAAATCAGAATGAATACAACAGACTTACTCGTTATCTATCATTTTATCCTCTCCTCAGTATTACTCTGTATACTCTTAGTTATCAAATTAGGGCATGCTGACAAACAACCAATGCTGACCGACCAATTACTAATCACCTGACTAGCAAATCCTGCATCCATCTCAATGCCCCCTTCACCTCAATATTATACCTGAATCATATCTTCCAGAGCTGATGCTAAGATCTCTCTATCCTAAACTCCGCCCTGCAATACCCCGGGCTGCCTTCTCCACAATGTCCAATCCCGCACCCCAACCCAAACCCCAGCCCCCGCTCTCCCCGCAGGACTTCCGCGTGTATAACCAAGTCGCGGAGAAGATGGATTACTTTGTATGTCCACCCATCTGATAGAATACAGTTTATTAATGGGTTCAGCACAACATGCTCCGCGCACGCTGGAACCTGCTGTACGACGCCGCCTCCGCGGGGCGACGGCCCGCGGGAATCTCCATGCGGCAGTTCATCAACGAGGGCCTGCACTTTGCAGAACACCTCGAGGTGCACCACAGCATTGAAGAAGCGCATATCTTCCCGCACCTGGCGCGGAAAATGCCCGAGTTCAAGGCCGGGAAGGGGAAAGGTGCGGCTGAATTGCTGAGGCAGCACAGAGAGATCCATAAGGGGTTGGAGGGGTTCCGGGAGTACTTGGAGCAGTGTGCAAGGGGGGAGGAGGATCTGAGGTTGTCGGTGCTATTGGAGAAGATGGAGGGGTGGAGGGAGGTGCTGTGGGGGCATTTGGATCAGGAGGTGAGGACGCTGGGGGCGGAGAATATGAGGCTTTATTGGACGAAGGAGGAGATGGGGAGGATTCCGATGTAGCTATTATGTTGTACAAGTGCATAAGAGCATTCTATAGATTAAATAACCTGTGTCATCTTTGTAATATAGTCTATGTCTGTAATTAATGATAGAAGCCGATCAGGTGATTTTCCTGCCCTTGTCCATTCAGCATTGCAAACAGACACTTAAGTATTCTGAGGCTTTAAGGTTCTCAAACTTAAGCCATGAAGCTTTGCCTTCACCTCAGAAGGTGACTAACTTAATCCAACCTGATCTTATGACAGTGTCCCCCCGATCTGATAGCATTAGTAGACTTATATTACCATCTCAGACAACCCAGCATGCCTGATAATCTCATCCATCAAATCATCCAACCTCTGCGCCGAAACCGTCGGCTTCTCAGTCACAAAGAGCTCGCCTCTCCAATTGCCTCCACTCCGATTAACCCAAGCGGTACTGAGCCCCGAATTGATCGCCCCTACCACTTCAAACGCATTGCCACTGACAACATAGATTTCCTGCAACTGGTTCAACTTTTTCCCCATCCGCTCAGCAAGCTTTTCATACGCCTGATGCCCAGGTGTGAACTCTCGCGCTTCATCGGCGGTAATTATCTTGGAAAACATCCCAGACCGAGACTTCAGGGCCCTCGAATATTTAAAAGCATTCTGGACCATGATCTTTTGTCCGTTGAAGAATATCACGGCGGTGATGTTGGAGTGGGACTTGATCTTGTCGAGCGCGGCTGCCACGTCGGGGAATGTATCCAACGAGTCGTAGAGTCTCACCAGCACATCAACCTGGCCCTTTGAGAGCTCGGTGCGGAGGTCTCTTGCTGCATCGCAGAGTGCACTGGTTAAGATGCTGCGGTAGTTCTTGAGGCGGCCTATACGTCGTGTTAGATCTATACTCGCTACTGGCCATCAATCGTCAAGCTCACCAAGGGTGCTGAGTTTCAAGGTGTATTCAAGCAGGAGGCTCCGCCAGCGCAAGGCCAGCGGCTCGGCCTTTTCGGGTAGAACCATCAGCTCTAGAGGCTTTGCGATGGATGCTGGTGAAAGCAGAGTGTCGTAGAGGTCGAATGCGACGACAATTTTCTTCCTGTCGTTCATTTTGGAGTCTTCCATGCCGCAACTGCGTGTTGAGAAGGGGCGTACGTCCGTACGTTCGACTAAAGGAGGGAAATATACTTTGTATAGTCGTGACTTCAGCGGCGGCTTAGGGTTATGACTTTACATAATCCACTATGTGTGGTTAACTGGAAGCAGCGCTGAAGGTTTATAGCATTAGTCACATACTCTGCTACCTATCACGAGATTGGGTCTTTAGGGTTTGGAATGCAATGGTCGGAAGTCAAACGTAGGCCCGCACTGCTCTGAGCCAGATCAACCCTACCTCATACATCATTCAACCTCCTCAACTCCTAAGCCCAGGCGGCACTGGATAAGAATGACAACTCCTCTGGATATAGTCTGGGTGAACAAAGCAGTTCAAGCTGGATAGCTGACTATATCCCGTATTTCGAGGTCTTTAATACTCTCCCAAATAGTCAGCCAACGATTCTTCCGTAATCCACAGATCAGGGTTCTTGTCCAGCGGATCCTCAAAAGACCACTTTGTCGGATCCAAGTCTCTGTCAAGATGTATAAACATAGGGTCCCCAGATCGAGGTACCAGCATCACGATGTTGTCGTTGATGTTCGACAACTGGGTCTGGTATTCAGGCGGAATGTATATAATCTTGTGTTCCTTCCACATGATCCAGTCATACTCGACGCTGATCCAGTAATAAGCAACTGCAGGGGGGGTTCCATCTGCAATCAGGACGGAGGTCTCTGCCCAGCCGTCATTTACGAGGAGGGACTTTCCATCTTCTGTAATCGTTACGCCATAGAGCTGCTTGGTATAGGCAAAGTACGCCACGAGCCGCTGGATACTCCAGTCCCAGACTTGTACCGTATTGTTTGATGATATAGCAGCGACGAGGCTATGCTTTTCGGAGAAAAAAGGTTGGCGGACCCAGTCGTCGTGGCCCCTGAGCGTAGCGATAGGCTCGCCACGCTGCATATCCCATATAACAATATGGTTTTTCACATCAATTGCGGCGATGACTTTGGCCGTATGCGAGATACACAAATCTATGGCATCTTGGAACCCTTGGAAGGGTCCAAAAGGCGTGACTTGTACCCCAGTGCCTATGCTGCAAGATAGCAACCGATTGCCTCCGATCACGCCCATGACAACTGTGCCGTCACCGGAGAATTGCACAAGCCCTGTCTTCAAGTTCGAGAAGTAGATGGCGTGCAGACATTCTTGATAAACATCCCAAATACTGAGATTTGCTGAGCCCGAGTCGCAATAGGCAATTAGACCACTGCCGTGCAAGCAAGCAGTTTCTGACCGAGTAACCTTTCCCACATTTTTTGATAGCACGTGAGATGTCCCTGTTTGGGTATTCAGCACCTCTAGAGAATTGCCCCGTTGGGTTGAGACCAGCACTGGGCTTTCCTGGTGCTCAAGCCAGCCACCCGTACAGTTGAACATGACTGGCGGTATTAGATGGAGTTGGCCTTCCCGATAGTCCCACACATAGTCATCCACAGACACGAGGGTTCCGTCCGGTGAAAAGGTGGCATTCGTTGCGATGGACGAAATTGCGCCCAGTCTCTGGCCGTCATCCACTTTCCACACCTCGAGAGTAGCTTGTCTTTTGATCAAGGCCAGGGGTTCATTGTTTGGAAGGAAACAAATATCCATCAGCCTTCTACCAATCACGGAATATGACGAAATGCGCTTCCTGCTTGCAGACTCCAATATCACAAGTTTGTCGGTTGTGGAGTGATAAGAAAATAGTTCACCGTTAGGGCTGAAATTTTGAATCTGCGGGCTGAGAACGTCACGTATTCTGTGAACACAGGTACCTGAGTTTATATCCCATAACCGCAAATCTCGGTCATCAGATGTAGATGCCAATATAATTCCATCTGGGGACCATTTGCTAGATATGACTGGGGTAGAATGACCGTGCAGAGTACGAACAATGGCGGCGTTATCAGTAGACAATATGATAACAACGCTTCGGTTTTCGCGAAGACGAGCCGCAATCCGAGATCCGTCTGGTGAAAAGGGATCACAGTCAAGGTTATCTTCGAGAATACCTGTTCCGGTAGCCAGACAACAGCCCCCGGAAACGTCCCATATTTGGAGGTTGTCATCCTTTGTGTTTACCACGATCCTCCGCCCATTCGGGGAGAAGTCGATAAATCGAGCTTTTTCAGTCAACTCGCCCACTGTCCGCCACTGCGAGGATCCGACTTTGACAAACTTGAGAGTACGATCAGTGCATGCGGCTGCGATCTGCGTGCCAGCGCCATCAAAAGCGCAGCACTCGACTGCGACTCCTTCCAAACACGAAGACGCCAAACTGCCTGTTTTTGTATTCCATTTGTTCACCTCGAAGTATGGCTGCAGTTGTATTGCGAATCCAGCCGTTGGCGCTGTCACCAATTCTGTCCCAGAATCCAAGGATGACGCCACGATAGAGTCGTAGTGCCCTGTCCTGAGACTCCAAACCCTAAGCCTCTTGGATTCCAACATTAATATGGCATTGTTGTCCGAGGTACATTGTATCTGCACCATTGGTGCCAACGAGTCTTTGATAATAGATAGACTTGAAAGGGTGTGCCCATCTACCACATGCATTTGTCCATCCAACACCAAGACAACCAATCCAGGTGTTGGTAATCCTTTCAGCCACGTAGAGCGCAACCCAGAAAGCGCTTGATTGACGTTATTGGTAAGTATGGGACACATTTGAACCATTCCGTCCACTCCTAATATTGCGAGGTACCCACTGCAAGGCGAGAAAACGAGACCAGAGGCGTCCTGTGCCAAAGCACGTACGACAACGGAGTCCGCCGTCTCCGTCAAATGCACGTATACATTTTTCTGGCCACTATATGCCACATAGTTTCCGTCCGGCGATAATGTCAAATTTTCCGTGCTCTGTGTCGAGATATGCGACCAATTTTGAGTATTGGTATCGAAGAGCCGAATTTCACAGTCTATATTGACGGCAGCCAGGATCCTGCCATCAGAAGACATGAAAAGTTCTTGGGTTTTACCAGCAGCCAGCCGTTTTTTGGCAGAGCAAGCGGACACATCCCATATCGTCAAATTGTCATAGGAATCCACAGTGGCAACAAATCTGCAGCCAGAACACCACTTAACGACTTTCAGACCGCTCCCAGGTGAATATGTATTGTCCTCAATGGAGTAGGTACTGCATTGCCACACTGAAATGCCTTGTTCATCAACTTGCCAAATCCGATTTTGGTCCTTGGTCAAGAAGCCAACTGATACACCAGCTCCCTGGAATTTTCTTCTCAGCTTGCCACTGGAAATCTCCCATATTCTAACCATAGACTTTAATCGTGCTCCCATAGATCTGGTGAGGAGCACTTCATTGTCAGCCGAAAATTCCATCGAGCTGAATCCGAAGTACGGTTCATCGTGTAAAGTCATAAGACAGGCAGGCGTGGCCGAATCCCAAATTTCAATACTATTATTGGCTTTAAGACAGGCAAAAGCCTTTCTATCAGGTGATATAGCGATGTTCATCGGGTTAGATGAAGCACAATTCGTAAGGACGCCAAGGCAGGTCCCCAACACGGCGTCCCAAACTCGAACAGTCAAATCAAGGGAACTTGAAACGACACGCTTGTCGTTATTCATAAACCTCGCGTGATCCACGCCTCCTATGTGGCCAGTAAGGGTGCATACAAGAGCACCAGTCTTACTGTTCCATATTCTCACGGTTCCATCACTGGATGCGGAAAGAATTAGCTTACCATCAGTTGAGAATTCCGCATGAGAGACACGTTCAGTATGTCCCACAAGGGCACAGATGCAGGTACCAGTCAATACATCCCACACAATCACGGATCCATTTGAGTGGCTTGTAACAGCCGTTCTGCCGTTGTCACCAAATGCTGCATGATGGACGTAGCTCCCCTGTCTGTTGAGATGCGCGGAGCTCCCAAGTCTAACATTCCATATAATGGCGCTTTCTTCTGTCGCTATTATGAGCATAGATTCATCGGGAGAAAATGACATGGCCAAGAAAAATCCACAGCCGATGTCCAATGTGCTGATACAGCGCCCCGTTGCGGTCTCACGAAGCTCCACATGTTCAAAGTCGGCAATGCAGGCAGCAGTGGCCCCGGACGGCGATACCACTGGGTCTGATAGCCCTTCCCAGGTCTGCAGGTGGGCGCTCCATGTTGCTGGTATTGGGCCGGATTGCGCCACGGCATTTTTCAGTAGACCCAAAAATTCCCGGGAGGTGAAGCTCTCTTTTGGACTGAACAAAGCCGCACTGTGGTAAATCTGCAGAGGATATTGCTCTATATTTGGTCGGTGCTGCATGAGATAGCGATATACATCGTACAAACTCTGTTGCAGCAAACGATTGGTCTTGACCTAAGCTACTTCAGTAAAGTCCATTTGTCCATTAGACAAGACGTACAAACTCAGTATCTCGTAGAGCTTGGATCAAATAGATTCCAGAATGTACTTCACCTAGACAAGCTAAGGCTTCAATCCAATGAAGGAGCCGCGAAGATAAGAATCTTTCTACCGCACTCACATCGGTATCTGCGGCTTCGCATATGTGGTAGATCCAGTTGAGGCAAGCATACGCTGTCTCGGCTCTTATGCTCTTTGCAACGGTCAATTTTTCAACGTAGTCCATCGAAAAGCCAGGAATCTCGAGACGGCACACGTCAGCTCTCAGGCATCGTTGCATCACACGCATAGAATTGTAGGCTAAGAATCTGTGAATTTCTTGAGCCTGCAGCTGGAAATTTGCATCCGTGCATCTCCCTGAGTCAAGAAGAAAATCACGCAATGATGGATGTAGAATTTGAATTACATCGCATTTATCAGCTGGGACGTGCAATACAGAGTGAAGGTTGTGAAGAACGCTCGAGACGGTAGATTCGTCAATGTTGAGAAGGCCGCATAGTGTAACACTTGAGAGCTGAGTCCTGGTCAGGACAATAGAGCCGACAATTGTCTTGAAAAGAAAGGGATCGCCGACATACGATTGTTGTAATAACTTGAGGTACATCTTGTCCAGTTGAGCCGTCGGAGATTGATCGTTTGGGGCAGAGTCCTCGATCACAACTTTGAGAGCACGTTGTGGTATTGCAGACTCCAGGATAAAGCGACAGACAGTCTTTGCATAAATGAAGAGCGAGCCAGCCTGGTCAGACAGAGTATCAACAACCGCACTTTGACATGTCGGCCAACTGTCCGGGAGACCATGCCTGAGTCTGACTTTCTTAAGCTCTTCATCAATCATCAAAGAAATGTCTTGCTTAACGATCGCCTCGTCCATGTCAAACAAATCAAATTCGTGGCGGAAATGGCGTTTAATTTCAAGGAAGCCATGACGGACTGCTCTTTCTGGTCGGCCTGTGATCAGAACCCGCAATCGAAACTTCGACTTGAGGTTTACGAGAGTCGACAGTAATTGTGGAATAATTTCAATATCTTCCTCTCTGTCACATTCGTCAAGAGCATCGATGACGAAGACAAGAGTCGTGCTGGTTCCTGCCAACTTGTTGACCGGGTTAACTATTAGACGCCGAAATTGCTCTGCAAGACTTCTTTGAGCGATATTTTCATCTTCCACTACTGCCTCACAGATGTTCCGTCGCAGTTCCGAATCCTTCCTTGCCAATTGAGTTGCCAGTGTAGTTATCAGCTTCCCAGCATGGCCACGATCTCCGCCGCCGCGCGAAAAGAAGAAGCTTCCTGCAAGGTGGTCTTTGAGCTGACTCGCAAACGTCCTAGCAATTGTCGACTTTCCTGTTCCTGCCATACCTCTCAGCCAGTATATTGTTTCGCTATCGTGGTTGTTGCTCCAGGCAAGCAGTCTCTGCAGAACCTCGGTGCGGGTACCAGGCAGGCAGTGCGGATCATGCTGTTGTGAACGAGAATCGAACTCTGCATCAACGACCTGGGGCAGGTTATTGAGATATCTATTTCGCTCGGTTCTATCCACGGACTGCGCTGTCTCTAGGCTTTGCGAGCTGCCATAATTAGCAGGCAACTTTGCTCTCTGGAAAGTAACTCACAAGTGGTCAGTCAACAATGCCATACTCAACGTATTCCTCCATTGCCCAAGGTTTCTCAAGGCCTCATCAACCTCCTGCTTTGTAAACGGCCATTTGAGAGCCCTCAAGCCCAGTCTTCTCATCGGGCTATTCTCCTTTCCCGTTAACCGCATCTCGATGCCTTTCAGCGCAACCTCGCTTTTATCGATTAAGCCTCGCAACGAGGCCAAAGCCTCCAGTCGATCTCCTTTGTTCCTGTCGATAAGCTCGCGTAGTTTTTGCATAGTTTGAAGGTAAGCTTCGATGCCATCTTTGAGCCGCTGGATCTCGTCTTGGGCGTGGCGGACATTGCGGAGGTATTTATTGCACGCGAGGATAACAGTCGTTGAGATTTGGACGACGGCAATCACGCTTGCAGCCGTCTCCATTTTCGACGGAAGTATACATTCGGTCCTAGATTTTGCGCGGTAGTTGGGGTGTCAGGCTGTCTGTCAGTCTGAGGTTGAAGTGAAGGTGTTAAGGTGAAGTGCGGGGTTTTCGCAAGAGAAGTCAACCTCGCAAGGCTGCACCTTAGCCTTGAATTAATGCCATCGTATATTAAAGAATAAGCAAAAACGATTTGTGGATAAGCGCGTTGTAGCAGTCATTTCCAGGCCTCATAGCCAATCGCTGGGGAACAGAACGGTGGAAGCTCAACCTCCGGAGCCTCTACAATTATAGAATGTGCCAGTTGCAAGGAGATACTTTTATTCAACTTCACTGAGTGTTGAACTTTGATTTATGCGTTAAGATTTACTCTAATCACCTCTTAGCAACCTCCTGGTACATATCCACCATCTGCATCCTGACATTGCTTGGCAGCGGCCAGACCTTCCCTAGTACCTTCAACGCCCCAAAGCCCAGCTGGATCCTCGACTCGATGGCTTCTTTCTTTTCATCATTAGCACCGAGAAGCCGTGCAGCAGTATGGACAATGATGCACATAGCTAAGGCACAAGTGAAGAACGGAGATCGCCGTTGGATGGGGCTCGGGAGAGTTGCAAGGCCGGAGAGGAGGTCCGCGGCGCGGAGGAGTTTATGCGAGTGAATATCGAGAGGTTGTGATGATTGCGTGCTGCAGGGGAGGTCTATTTGTGAGCTTGACTCCATTCGCGTACAGGATGTAGGAGGGCTGATGCGGAACGAGGCAAATTGCATGCTTGAGCGCGGGTGGTGGAGGTATATCAATGCTCTAGTGATGGTCAGAAATTCTGCATCAAATCTGTAAGGCAGATGGGGCAATTACAGATAAAGCGTCATCTGAGTCTGAAACACCATCTCATCAATGTAAGAACTATCGTACCCGTCCCCGTGAAGCGAAGGGAGCTCCATCAGCGAGGAGGACAGATGCGCGTCGATAGTCTCAACGTGCGAATCATAGCTGCGTTCAAGTGAACGGTTGAGCTCGAGAACTGTTCCTACGGCCTGGACAGCACTGATGCGGTACGCAAACGTGGAAAAGGTCTGGTCGAGCGCGGATTGGCTTTTGAGGTCGTGGAGGGCTTGTCCGGACGGTATGACCTACTGGTGTCAGCGAAAGGCTTCTTTCTACATCAGGCTTTGAAATTGTACATTACAATGGTCATACATCCTTTCATCACAAGGTAAGTGCACGGTTGCCAGCTGGTGATATAGTCGAGAAGAGGTCTGATCATGTGTCGCCGCTATTAATCCTTCGACCACGTACAGCTCCCAGTATGTCCTGCGCCAACTCTCCTCTACTACCGGATGGCCGTGTGAATGCTCTCGAGCAAACGGTGTGAGGTTCATACCAATCTTCAAGGCGAGGTCAATTGCTGTCTGCATCAGTTGATGAGCGCTTTGCTGTTGGCAGTGGGAATGGTCCGCAATAGCTAATAAGAGCAAGGCCTGAACCCTGAAGCCGTCTTGTATTGATTGATCTGATAGACAACTGAACGCTGCTTGTCTCAACCCTTGTTGAAGCGATTGGTCAGGATAGTAATGGGCGCCTATATAGCGCATCACATGGAACATCTGTGGTGGAATAAGGGAGTAAAGCGAGTTCAGGGCTTTTCTCGGAATCATAATCGGATGTGAGGGGTGGAAATTCTGGTAGTAGAGCTGAATCATTGGGTCGTACGCGATTTTTAAGGTTACAGTTTGCGGTTCGGGGAGAGCAACGACAGTTTCTTCAGGGAGAGGCAATTCATGGCTTGTAGATTCTTCGAGCGGTTGTAGGAGTTCTTTCGTTATCTGTCCATGTCAGTTACACTTCGTGATATAGAGATAGGCAACGTACGTTCGTATTAAGGTCCGTAGGAGGAAACGCACTATTTAGCCATTCTGAGAAAGTATCATCGACTGAAAGGGTATTATCGTTGGGCTGAAAAGGTGAAGTATTGCTAGGGTGTTTCCGAAATCCTCTTTTGGAACGAACATACTGGCACTCGCTCATGGTTGATCGACAACGAGTGCAAGCAGGCAGTTGGGCATCGCATTTCAGATGGCGTTGACGGCATGAAAGACACGCAACAGACGATGGTCTCGGTGGCGAATTGCTTGTTTCTTGCATTTCTTATCTTGGAAGATTGCGTATGGAAAGGGTGGTGGTTGTAAGTAGGTGACTCTGGACTGCTAAGCAGCATTTTTCTTCCAAGATTTGGCAGTTCTGCCAATCCATGACCGACAATGGGATTATACATACTCCGTACTCCTTCCTGGTTTCATTTCGGTATTTCCGGTTCGAATCTTCATCCCCACAGGAGATCCCCGAGTCGGCGACCAGTGCATCATCCCCGGGCCGGCCACTCTCGGCAACCCACATTCTCCGGACTCAAGAAGTATATTGGTGGTTGAGAATGAATGACCCTATCACATTAAGTTCAGGCTGTTCCACATGTCATGCATGTCCTGTCCAACTTCCCCACATTCCTTCCTTTGGTTTTTGAGCCTCTAAAATCTGCGGTCGTACCGCAAGGTTCGGTGTCTCTGATATCAACCCCCATAGAGTTTGAGCATTCGCCGATTCAAGTTGATCCTGTATTCATTCACAGGCATACTTCGTAGTCTTTCGAAACCAGAGGCTATCACGCCAGACTCCCCGACAAACAACTCATGTTTTGGTCATAAAAATAAGCTGTCGACGTTTTGATCAAGAGGCTTGAGGTCCCCGCGAGTAAGGTCCCCGCGAGTAGGGATAACTTATTGTTCGGGGAATATCCTTTCACTTGGCCGCTCCTGGCGTCACTCCGCCCCGGCACTGTCCGTTGACTTCATCAGAAGCCACTGACAAGAGTCCAAGCCGGTCACGCTGCCATGGAAATGGATAAATTGAGCATGAGATAATCGCCCCGAGAGCGTGGCATTGGACTGAGTAGTGTAACGGTGCACTTGTCCCACCAAAGCACTAAGCCAACGTCGGGAATAGAATTATCTCTGCGATCATTGATAGACAGTCACTTTTCCGCTCTCAACATACTATTGACAGAGGCCTCTCATGCATCAGTCCATTTTTGGAGATTCCAGGAAATTGCGTAGGCTGGCCTCACAGCCCGATGGATGACCCCGAGATGGTCCCCGATATAGCCGTGGGCTTGGCCAAGCTCTTTTCGGTTCCGCTTTTTGAATCTGATACGTTTCAAATATGCCTGCATCAGGTATTGGCACCATGTATTTGAGACTTGTTCAGGCCTTTAGTTTTCTTTTCGGGGTGGGGGGGTAACAGAATGTGGGCTAGTTCGGTGAAGCCTGGCGAGAATGAATATTAGCTCAATGGCCCTTTTTCCCTTGAAATATTTTATCCAAATTCCCAGAGCCTACTGGGCTGTAACAACTGACCCTTGAATTGAAATGAATGCTCTTTCTCTGTCTGTTGGGCTCTGGGACCCCACACCATCATGCTGGACACTGGACAGTCTGCTTGATCGGCAACAACGTACGCAATAATGTAGAGGATCCCCTATCTCCCCAATGGATTTGTCAAGTCGAGACTTCAAAATTGACAAGGATGGAAGTGGCGGTGTGCTAATAGACTGCAGAAGTGCTTTTCGACTACTAGGATGCTGGATAAACATCGTGCACACGTGACATTTGGTCTATGCTTAGTCACAGCAGTATTCTGCCCATGTCAACAGCCACCCATTCAGACTTTCATTGATTGTTGCCATAATGGTGCAGACACGCGCGGGAATGGCCTTGGAATCCCCTGGAGAGAAGTCTCAGATTTGCAACATCTGTTTGCGTGCCTTTGCTCGATCTGAACACCTCCAACGGCATCGCCGCACTCGTGGGTTCAGCAAGCGATCATTGATTCGTCATCAATAACTGATGTATTCTCAGATACTAAAGAGAAACCATTTTCATGCTCTTGCGGTCGAGCATTCACACGTTAGGATCTGCTTCGAAGACACCAGCGCTTGCATCATGGCGTTGAGCATGACCGCCCACCCTATCAGGGCGCCGGCGGCACTACGGATCCTGCTCACGCACCAAGTACTCGGGGGCCTGTAGTCCAAGACCAGATGCTCCAGAATGTATCTACCGTGACTGGTGGGTCTGGGCTTCCTTCTCTTGGTACTGCCGCCAATCCTTATCTTCCTGAGGACGACAATGGTCATTTGACTGGACCTCTTCAGCAGTATGACGATCCTGTGCTTGATTTCTCGTGGTTCCTGAACTCGGTTGGCGTTGATTCTGAATGGGGAGATATGTTTTCTTACCCTGATGCGGACTTTTTAGTACAGCGGGATGTTTTAACAAGCGCTTCCGGGCATAGAGTGCAAGCAGAAGGTGAGAAGACTCCAATAATAGTCAGAAGCTCTTCTAATGAATTAGCTCATGCTTCCAGTTTCCATCCACCGGTTCCGGATGATGCTACAATTGACGGTGAGTCTCTCTACGTCTGTATTATCATGTCACTGACTTTTGACCAGAGGACTTCCATGAGCTTAAGAACATGAGCTCTCCATGGCTTATTGGCGTGCCGCAGAGAAACACTCTCATTGGATTTTTGAGGCCATACCACGCTCTCCTTGCAGGGTTTCAACTACCGTCAAAGCTGGCGTTAGGACGATATGTTACAGGATATGTTGATGGATTCAGCAACCATCATTCTTTCATCCATATACCGACGCTCAACATAACCTCCTACCGCAACAACCCCGAACTCGCTCTTGCCATTCTGGCCATCGGTGCCCAGTATCGCTATGAAACAAGGGTTGCGGCTCGTCTGTATCAGGCCGCAAGAGCCATTGTCTTAGATCGCTTTCGTAAAGGCGAGCTTTCCACTACTGCTGGACTTGGGGATGAGAAACAATCACCTTTCCTTTATGACACCATGGACAGGCTGCGTTCTCTCCTGCACTTGGCAATCTTTTCAAGCTGGCAAAAGGAGCCGGACTTTATTCGCGCGTTGCTCGAATATCAAAGCTTGCTGGCAAGCTTACTGCGCAATATTTCGTTACCAGCAACTGAGGATGAGGCCGGTAATGATTGGCAACGCTGGATCTCCAGCGAAACAGTCATTCGAACAATCTTCTACTCATTCTGCTTTTTGAATATCCAAACCCTTGCATTTGATAGGCCGCCGCTTATATTGAACCGCGACATCGACCTGCGACTTCCCTCCTCTTGTCGAAGGCGTCGCTCATGTACGACTTCATTGCGACCTCGGCCCATGGCGCGGCCTCGCCAGCGTCAATGCTAATATAATCTCGCACAAGATGTTGCAGTGCGAGCTCCCGCAGCGCGGGCTGCATCTTAAGCACGCTATCCTGCACTCTATCCACGCTCTTAGCATCTCCATTCAGGTAGGTGTCGCGTACCTGTCCCGCCGGCAATGCTTTTCTTGGAGCATCAATCATGTGTTATGCGGGCTGGAATTTGCAGTTTTCACCAGCAAATGGTTAAGTTCCGTTGCCAACACTTTGTCTACGGAGCCGCTCAGCGACTTTGAACACCGAGCCATCCAGTGGATTGTGCGCGTCGTGCGCGAGGGCTTGCAGTCTCACGATAGTACGCTGGATTTAGCTGGTCAATTGTCTGATCTGAACCCGGCCAGCGAACGCGAGACTGTAAGTCTTCTCGTGTATATCGTTCCGAAACTATGGGCGCAGATGTTTATCTCCTGCAACAGTGCCTGGCCGATTGCTCGGGTTATTGGCGAGAGCTTGTTTGAGTATGCGAAGTTGGTAATCAGATGATTCCCGAAAGAAGTTTGTCAGTTTGTTGGAATAACTTCGGTTGGGTTGTGATTTGGGGTTTGGGTTTGGAGTTTGGGGTTTGGGGTTCTGCCCCGTCTGCAAACCATGAATTACTTAGTAAGGGAGACCCAATCAGCTCAGGATAAGTCAGCTATTTTCTCCTGCTGTTACTAATTATCACTGGCTCCAAGCCCTTCGCCTTGTATTACTGATACTCTCTGGGCTGTCTGAGCGGTTGACGCAATGCTTGACTGAACCCCGACTCTCCAATGCTCCACCCACCACCCATGGATGTTTGGATCTGTCGGATACTTTTGAGATCAGGTCATCATGAAGGACTCTCCGAACCTTGAGCTATATATACCGGCACCATACTTCGAACAGATCTGAAGTATAATCTTCCGAGCATATCTCAAGTACAATTCACGAAACACAGGCCGATCTCAGCCAACACCTATCAACAACCAACAATGCCCTCTACCCAAACCGTCTTCCGCTACAACGGCAACAATAAAGCCATTGGTGCTGCGCAGCCTCGCGAGGAATCGATCCCTCAGGTAACCAAGCATGAACTCCTCATCAAAATCCGCTCCGTCTCTCTCAACTACCGCGACATTGGCATCGCAAATGGCAAATACCCCTTCCCGTCAAAGGATGACCTAGTCCCATGCTCAGATGCAGCAGGCGATGTGGTTGAAGTCGGTGAGGGTGTTCGTGGTTTCGAGGCCGGTGATAAGGTGGTGATCACGTTTGATGTAACCAACTTGTACGGGCCGCAAAGGGATTGGAACAACGGTCATGGTGGACCCATTGACGGTATGCTTCGCGAGTACATTACTGTGCCGGCCTCGTCGGTTGTCAAGATTCCTCAATCCGGGAAGCAGCAGACATACAGTGAGTGGTCGTCGTTGGTGTGTACAGGTGTCACTGCTTGGAACGCCCTCTATGGAGTCAACCCCATGAAACCTGGTGCTGTTGTGCTCCTGCAAGGTTAGTTTATCTTGGCAATATAGCATCGTCAATTCTCTAACTCATGAAGGAACCGGCGGTGTGTCCATCACCGGACTCATCCTCGCCAAAGCTGCGGGTGCCACGACCATCATCACCTCTTCCAGCGACGAGAAGCTCGCCTACGTCAAAGAAAAGTTTGGCGTAGACCACACAATCAACTACAAGAAGAACCCGAACTGGGGTCAAAAGGCGCTGGAAATCACAAACGGGCGCGGCGTCGACTATATCCTCGAAAACGGCGGATCGGGCACCATTGCGCAGAGCATCACGGCCATTGCCTTTGGTGGGGTCATCTCTGTCATAGGATTCCTTGCTCAGGCCGATCAGAGCGAGATGCCAGATGTTGCAGGACTTGCCCTGTCCAAGGGTTGTGTTGTGCGGGGCGTTACCGTTGGATCGAAGCAGCTGCTGGAGGAGGTTGTAACGTATGTTGCAAACCAGGGATTGAGGCTGCCTGTTGAGAAGGAGTTTGGCTTCACGCAGGAGGAAGTGACCAAGGCATTCGAGTACATCATATCCGGGCAGCATATCGGCAAGGTTTGCATTCGCGTGGCGTAGAACTCAGACCAGAGATACAAGAATGAACCGGAGAATAGAGGAAACTACTTCCACCCCAATCATATTGCCATTTTTATTCCGTACTCCGTACTTCGTATAGTATTACATATAGTATTACATTTTCAGCCACGTGGAATGCGCCAAATAGGAATAGCAGCGCAAGTAGATCTCTACGTCACTGTGCACCAGCTCCGGAGCTCTCACCCGCGGCTGAATCCCCCCATCTTCCCTGAATCTTAACACAACCCGAGATGGAGAGCGATCAACCGGCCATTGATCCTCAATCCAAGCTCGCGACTCCCCTCGACTCCGACTCCAGCACTCCCTCGCGAGCAAACTCCTTCACTAGTCCCACAGCTCCAGCTCCAGCTCTAACTCCAATCTCGATCCCCAGATCGCAATCGCTTTCAGAATCACGACCAGGGACCAGATCGCGCTCGTCCAGTGGCCAATTAACAGCAAGTCACTCGCGCACCCAGCGAGCCTGCACCTTCTGCCAGAAAAAGAAAACAAAATGCGACGGCCGGAAACCGAAATGCGGGTTTTGCGTCCGGTCGGGCGTGCCGTGTGTTTATGGGACGTCAAAGAGAGAAAACAACCAGCTGCATGTTAGGACTTTGGAGCAGAAATTGGGTGCGTATGAGTCTTTGCTAAGGGATCTTGTGTCAAGGAGTACGGGGGATGGCAGACAATTACTTGAGGAAGCTATACAGGTGTGCCAGGAATGTGCTATGGAGAAGCTATGCTAACTGCGCAGGCCCACTTCCACGCTTCGCCGGAATTCTTCTCGACACTACTTTCTACGCCTTCTTTGGTCGAGCAGGAGATTCATCCCTCTAGACCAGGTCTCTCACTCGCCCGGATGCATCAAGCATGGCAGTCAAATCCGAGAAACGAAGCGCTTGCTCTGTTGAAGGAGCCGCCTGTACGAGTGACTTCAATCCAGCATTGGACGACACTTGTCGACGACGATGTCGCAAGCCATCTACTTTCTCTGTACTTTACATGGGAGAACCCAACTTGGCAGCTCATCGATCGGACCCTCTTCGTCCATGACCTCAATCACCGCGGATCTAGATTCTGCTCCTCGTTACTTGTGCATACCCTCTTATTCTTCGGCTGCGTAAGTCCTCGCCTTCACCAGCTTACATAGTTTAACAGTGTTAGAGCTTCTCATACAACCTCGACCGCATCACAAACCGGCGCGAAGAAAAGGTTCTAGGCGAGAAACTCTACGCCGTGATCCAGCGCCTCTGGCTACAGAAGCAAAACAGCACGGATATCGATCTCCCAACAATCCAGTCCAGCGTGTTGATCGGTCTTCTCTGCTGCACGTTTGGTATTGATAAGGTCGGTACGAATTACATCATGCGTGGCGCTGCGATGAGTGCAAAAATGGGCCTTGACAGAGAGGACTGTGAGTATTTTGCTTGTCGTGAAGGTGACGATGCGCAGGCGTTGCAGAATTGTCAGAAGTTTGTTTCTTGGGCAGTTTATGATATACAAGCGTAAATGCCCTTCTTGATCCCTTTTCTTATGCCGTTCATTAACGCTCTACAGGCTTGCATGCCAGGTCTACAGGAAGCCACCAACCTGGAAAGGCCCGCCACCTGTACAATTCTCGCTCGAAGAAGCTACAGTACTAGACCAGGGTGGGCAATGGACACCATATCCCTTCTCAACTCCAGTGTCTGAACCATTCTTCTACGCAGCCTCATCTTGCAGAAGCAATCTGGTTGCGATAGTCAACGACATTGCGCGTTTCGCCCTCAAATTCCCTGCGTCGGTCCTGGATGAGGCAGATTGGACTTACGGGAAGAGTCTTTATCAAAGGCTTCTTGATTGGAATGCAAGTTTGCCCTGGAATGTCCTTCCGAGGTATAACGCTACGCCGCATATTATATGTTTACAGTTGGTCTTGCCCTCTCTGTCTACAGCTTAATACTGACACGCATAGTCTCCACTACCAAGCAACGATCCTCTCCCTGTGCGAAATCTTCCTCCTCAACGCCAGCACCTCCTCTCCAACACCAAAACCATCCATCTTCAGCCCAACCGTCATCAAACCCCTCACCCTCGACTCTCTCGCCACGCTGATCCTCCTCTACAAATCCACCCACGGCTTCAAATCCATCCCAGTAGTAATGCTGCACTACTTCTGTCTAGGCGGAATCCACTCCATTCCGAAGCTCTCCCCCGACGGGTCAAAGTGGTCCCTCGTGCTCGAATGTTCAGTCCTAGGGCTATGGTACATGAGTCTTGGCTGGGGGAGGCTCTGCAGGGCATTTCTGCGAACAATCGATCTTGTCCTGAAAGCGAGCAAGCCAGACGAGAGACTTGTTCCGGATAAAGTCAGGAGTATCCTCTCGCAGCTCAACGGGCACCTGTGGACAGAGAATGACACCGAGGCTCTTGCGGCGGATTACGTCGTTTATCATGTTCCTGGGACAGGGCCCTTGAAATCCAACAAGGGTTCCGGGGAGTTGGAGGGCAAGGGCGCACACGCACTACAGGACCTCCTTCTTGCAATGGAGGGATTGGACGTTGCTGGCTCTTGAGACCGAAAAGACAGGACATTGAACTTCAGCATACGACTCACAACCTCGGTTCGCATCTGTTGCTCAGCTCAGCATTTCTATGGGTCAGTCGAGCGCACCAAGATTCAACTTAAATACGCCTCTACAAACACTGTCCATCTAGGAGGCTCAAGACTGCATCGACCACCTAACAATCCCAGGTTTAGGTCGACGAGGGAGTCAAAGATTCCTAGTCCTGGAAACGGACTCTGGGACACCTAGTCACTGCCAACATCCAAGTTGGCCTTTTACGGTCCGGACGTGCCGTGCCTTCCCCAATCGCATCCGACCTGGGGTTATACCTCCCCCACATGCCGCTCCGGATTCCACCTTCCTTCCGAGGACAGCATAGTCGTTCCTTCCCTGGGGGTCACTTTCAGGTCGTGCCTTCCCTGAAACCCGACCGCGCTCAGCCGCGCCTTCCATTAGAGAATCAGTCGGTCTTCCGAACGTTTCTTCGCCCACCGCCAAAATCTAAAACATCTAGAAGTCAGACTAGACTCACTCATATTGTTACCTCTTCCAAATGAAATAACAAAGGTTCGGGCAGCTGCCGCTCCCTCCTATCTATCTTAGATCTCAGTTTGCCTGTATGTTGTGCTTTGTAGAGTATCAGCTTGTAGGTTGGTGATGGGTTCGAATTTGCATGGCACTTGCGATGTTGCGCTTTAGAGATATGATCACGGCCTCAAGGTGTGTATCAATCTAGAGTCTCTGGTTTTCTTCATCAAACGAATCTTATAAGCAGAGTTATTTATTAACAAAAGCAATGGGTATAATTAAACTAATAACCAAAGAATCCCCCAACTCTTTACAGCCTAGTAAATAGGTCTGTACAATAATAACAATTTTTCTATTAAAAAGTCATGCTTAAAGCAAATGCAAGCTGCCAATCAAATAAGGGTACCCTTGTTCTGCTTCTTGTCGACATTGTAGTTCCTCCAGACACCCACAGCCGGGAACCCAAGGACGAGAAGCGCAGTTGCAGCAATGGACCCGTACATCTGGCTGCGGCCCCAAGAGTAGTTGATTGCGTTGCGGACGTCTGAGCCAGGTGCATAGGTCTGCTGGACGAGGTATCCGCCATCACTGATATCCTGGGCGGACATTTCGAAGCCAGATGGGAGTCGCGGGGCAAGGGTGCTGACAAAGACGTTGTTGTAGATTGCTGCACCGATGGCCTGGCCGATTGCACCGCCGAGACTGGAGAAGAGACCGATCAGGGCGAGCATCATGGGGACGCCTTCTCGGTCTGCGGAGGCCATGACGGCCATGTCCTCGCCAATCACTAGGGTGCCGCCACCAAAGGCGATGAAGATCTGGCACATGACCACGTAGCCGATACCTTGATCTTCACCGCGGAAATGGATCATCAGGCCGGCGCCAAGAATGAGAAGGGGAAGGCCGAAGAAGAGACAGGCGTATTTGAAGTGCTTGGTCCAGCGGATGTAGATGCCAAAGACGACGCCCCAGAAGCACGAGCCGATGTTGTAGATCTGGGTCATGTACCCTGCGTCCGCGACACTGAGGTTGTATACGACGAGGCAGAACGGGTTGAAGTAAAGATCCCAGCAGTAAAATGAGAAGAATGCAATGGCTGACATGAAGCAGGCTCCGAGGACCGTGCGCTGTTTCAACAGCTCATACCGAATGAACTGCTGGCGGGCGCCCCATTTCTCCCACGCCGCAAACGCAACGAGAGTAAAGAAGCCGACTATGATCATGGCAATAAAGGTCGCGCTTTTGTACCCGGCTCGGTTGGTACTGGGATTTGCCAGGCTGAAGGGGAGAAGGATGAGAACCCAACCAGCCATTAACAGAACGGCACCAATCACTAAAACGTTAGTATAAGACTCAAACGATGCAATGGAGGACCTACAGTCAAATTCATGAATATAATGAATGATCGACTGCTTCGTGGTGCGACCACTGGGCTGGCGTTGATAAAGTCCCATCTTCTCGGCTTTCTTCTGATAGAACTTGAAGACGACGGCGAGGGGCAGAAACGCGACGGTGTTAATAATGGCAAAGGCGCCATGGGCCCATCGCCAGTTGGCCACTTTGAGGAAAGACTGGCCAGCCAGAGGGCCGGTAAAGGCAGTGCAGATGAAGGGAGTCTGCGAGAACGCGAAAGTGAACGCTCGGTTGCGCATTCCGGAAGTATCCGCCATGAAGACATCCAAAATCAGGAACAGGACGTTGTATCCGACATAGAACAGGACGTATCCAGCAGCATATGAATCGGGGTTGTTGCACGCTGCGACAATAATCAAGCCAAGAATGTAGACGAAGAGGAAGATGAGAAACCCTTCGGCACGACCCCAGAGGTTGAGAACTTTCGCAATGGGAAGTTTGAGCACACCCCCGATGATACTGTATAGGATACTGGCTGTCGCGACTTGAGGGGCGCCTGCGAAGTTCGAGTAGGCGTTTTGGATGACAGCACCGCTAACGGCCGACTGAAGAGCGAGCAAGAAGAAGCATACCCAGATCCTAACAGATTAGCGCGAGACACCAGAATTAGGAAGTGATAAATACCAAGCATAAGTCGCGTAAACGGCCTTCTTGCTCCATACCATGGCCGCAGCCTCGGCCTTTTGCACACCGAGATGGGCATCCTCCGTGACCTTGTCCGGGTTCCGCTCTACTTCTTTTTCATTTCGCGCAAAAAGCGTCTGATCGGTCGAGTCAGACTCGTGACCTTCGTTGGCGACATTGTTGTGAGGTTCCTTGGACTCGTGCGCGGGCTCGGCCGGTTCGCGGTCGCGGGTGGTGATTTTATCCAAAATGGCCATGCTGCCGGCCTTCGGTACGCAATCAAGGGGTATGGGATATGAAGGGAATACACTCAAAAGAAAGAAACCGCGGAAGCAGCGGCGTAGAATATATAGCAGCGCGACCGGAGCCGAAAGGAAGGCCGTGAGAAAAGCAAAGAAAAAGCACTTAGCGTGGGATGTTGCAGCCGGATGGAGTCCTGAGAGTCTGGGGGGCCAATGGCATTGTATTGATCTGATAAGATAATCTCATCTCGGTGGGCCGGTCGGTGTCTCCGATTGACTTATTTAAGGGCCCTGCATGCGATCACTTCATTTATAGTATCATTGATTGACTCTCATACGCTCATACTCTCATATTTAAGAAACTACCTATTCGGCATCACTTATCACTCTTTGAACTCTTGAACATTGAGTGCGAGTTTCGTCGCCTTGCGTGGGGGCTGTTAGCGTTCCTTGGTGCCATCAGCCACGCCCGAAATCAGATGGTTCGTTGGGCTGACTGGCTGACCAGACATGACCTGATTCAGTTTCCGCGATATCGGCTGCGGGAATGGGCGGCCAGTAAGCCTTGAATACGAGATCAGATAAACGCTCACAGTAGTACGAAATGCCTCGTAATGGTACAACTTGGATTGAAACTTGCTGAGTCCGAACTCGCATGGTCAAATCGGACCTTGCCGGGCCAAGCAGTGGCGTGCAGTTACGAGCAGATTTTGCGTCTAGGCCTTGAAGCTCCAGAGAATTTGACTGGCTTTGGGGCTGCTGATTGGTCCACTTGAGTCAGGTCACTCACTGATTGATAAAAATTCAACCATGGTGGTGACCGGATATTGTGCACTAGAGTGAGCAGACGGCTACCGGCATGGATAAAATATCCGATCGAGTTTGTCGAGTTCGTGCGACAAACTCGACAATTAAATTCTGCAATATCTATAGCCTTGGGTACGAGCTTTGCACCTGCGGGGTATTGTAGCTGATCTGCACGTCAACAGAATATATATTTGCGGGGTATATCGGCTACGATAGGTATCTCGAAAGTGGGATGAAGTCACTTGTCATTGAACTACCAGGGGGAATTTACTGGATACAGGCATTTTACGCCCCTCCGCACATCGCTACCTAGTAGAATCTACCGTTTGTAGAACCGTCTGGCCATCTACTCCTATCCATGGTAAGACATTCATTCAAACAGAATGTTCAGCTACCTCCCGAAGATTTCGGGAGGCCGAGAGGGTAGAGGGTGTGTCGCAGAAGACTCAAGAGACCTTTCGACTGAGGCCGCGGATACCGCGCGATGGCGCTACTGCACCCCAAGACCAAGCTGCAGACACTAAACTGAAACCAGATAGGCCTCTGCTAAGTGAAAAAGATCGTGAACTGCTGAAAAATGATGCAAGACAGATGTGAAAAAAATTAGGTGAAAAAAGAAATGCTTCCAACGAGAATCGAACTCGTGCTTGCGGATTGCAATACCTTTGGATAGGTATCGTCATATTATGAGACCGCCGTCCTAACCACTAGACTATGGAAACTTGTTGAAGCCGAGGCATTTTTTATCGACCTATGACCAACACCAGTTTTACCAACTGTCCCGGTACAGTGGTTGCGGGAGCTTTTTGATCCTTCTTTTACTTTTTCTTGCTCGGTAGTTGATGATTGAACTTCAAGGCTTAATTCCACATAGGTCAGGTACACCAAGTTAGCATTAAACTCAATGTAACTTTGCACTACGGAATACTTCGGAAAGTCGCAAGGGGTGCAAGCTCCAGTATTTGTCACTGCCAGTTCCGCGGAAATGCGGAAATGCGGAAATTCCCCTACACAATTCCTTCCTGCCAAAAACGTCAGTACTCCGAAGAACCAAAGAACCCCAGGGATTGGAACAGTGGACCATCTGGCTGTTTCCGGAACAAGAACCTTGGAAAACCTTATCTCTCCTCTCCGGCTCAGTCTGAATCGGCTTTCAGTGTCCGGCCTGATCCATGGGTGTAGTCCTGTCAGGATAAAAACTCCAATATCATCACTTATAGTGTCCTGCCTCGTCTTTCATAGCAGAACAGGCGATATGCGTCTTCTCGAAGCCTTCCAAACCATAACCAAGAACCTTGATTCCCTCAGGAGCAGAAGAGTTCACGCTAGACGCACTAGAAGATGACCATTCCCTTAGCGGCACCGTCTCGTCTCTTCTCTGCGGGCATTGGCAAAGCTTGCTTGCGATCGACCCGCAAGTGTGCCGATCGGCATTTTGCGAACACGTGTGGTCACCTGTGGTGAGTCAACCAAGGCACTATTAAGTGACTAAACTGTTTAGACTATCTGGCACTGGGGATCATGAAGATCGCCTCAGGGAGGACTCGAGTTCGTCAATCGTCATAGTTCTTGGTCGGGTTTGGACCGTCTATTCCGCACCGTCTGGCCCATTCAGATCCCCCATATCCAGGCAGTCGGATTTCAAAAAAAGAAATCATGCACCCGTGATGGGTCTGTGCTTGCGTCTGTGTCTGCATCTGCGTCTGTGTCGGCGGAATGTGCCGCTCAGAAAGGGCACGATATTGTCTGTGCTGGCTTTATTGGTGGTCAGTGGTCTCAAGCAAATTGATAACACATGATTCAATTGCCAACAACTTACTCCATACATGAAATAGATATAGGTATATCGTAGAGTCCTTAACATTTCCTAGATTCTTCGTACGCAGTAGCTTATACTGGATCCCCAGGTCTTGGAATATACTTACTTCCTCAACAAACCAAGCGCCATAATAAGCATCAGCCACCTCATCTTATTTCGAGCCCCAACAATCACCGAGTCAGTCTCACCGGGCCTGACCCAGGAACCCGGGAATTGTAAAGTTGTACTCCGTAGTTCATCGGAGGAAAAGCTGCTTCCAGCATAGCGAGAAGTTAGATATAAACTTCTGCAGCTCCGATCGACGGCTATCCTGATTTATGTATGTACAAATACCAGTGCCACGAGGATGGGAAATCTTAATGTGGTGTACTGACTCGTTGAGCCTGGCCTTATAGAGACTATTGTTGCTTAGTGCCAACTCTGTCCGGGCGTACCTGACTGTAATTTGTGAGCCGTGCGGAATGCGGATTGACACTCATCAGTCAGCCACTCCGTCGGTGGGAGCTACCGAATATTCGGCATCCGTTGATCCATATTCAACAGCCGGCGGCGTCCAATCGGACACAGTATTTTGGGCCCGTTTGTTGATCATGATCTGTGTCATTCATTCGGGTTCTACTTGTCGTTTGAGTATACTCATGACTGCACGATCTTCAGGGATCTACAAGCGTGCCGTGTACTTGACTATCTGCTCGTCATTCTTGCTACGTTGCAAGTAGGATCTCCGAGGAGTGGAATCTCTCATCAGGGGTCAGTGAGTGAGTGTATGTTCATTGGATATGTCATTTGCCTACAGAATATGCGTAGACAAACGGAGCTTGTAGGGGTGTCCCTGAGGACCAGAAGGGAGATTCTATGTACAGAAGAAAATACAGGAGATATCACATAAACCGCCTGAGAAAAATAAAAAAAATGACACGGATCCGCTCATAGAACTCGTCGCCAAAATAAAGGGTATCTGCTCGCCGTTCAACTGAAGTGCAGCGAAGGTAGGAAAGTTGAAGTTGTGTAAACCAAGGTACCACGATGAAGTGAAGAAGAAGCCGTTATTTCTGAAGGTAATAAAGGTCGGCATGTTGGAAAGTCGCCGAAAACGAATCAAAAAGTGTCAAAGGTAGGGCATCAATTAAACCAGCTAAGGTATAAAGGGTCATCAAAAGGTTGGTCAGTGACAATCCGGGCGCTGTCGGAGGCGAAAGAACGAATAACGAAGTTCGATAAATGTTGTAGAAAAGTGGCCTATCTTCCCCATCTCCTGGCCGGCGGCGACATCTTGCCGGTCGGTGGTAGAGAGTCCTGACTTGTTCGGCCACTACCGCTGGCGTCTCCGCTTGAAGGGTACGCCGGCTCGGACGTGATCTCGATGGTGGTTTGCTGGTACACCTTTCCGATCGGAGCAAGTTCGACATCGCCAGTGTTCTTCACAATGTCGTCGGTAGAGCCGTCGCGACTCTGCTCCTCGTCCTCCATGCCCTTGAAGGTATGCAGCGCGCTGATGTCCGTCCGCATGTGCTTGGGGTTGGTCGAGGATGAGAGAGGGTGGTTCTTGCCGGCGAACTTGTTGTAGCTGCGGTCCATACTTGGTTCGGATTCGATGATAAGGTTCTTTCGAGTAAGGGTGTAGAGCAGCACATCGGTCAGACCAGAACTGGTAATCATGGCACCAGCGACACAGAAGTAGACGATGCTGGGGGTGTTTCCTTGTTCAGTGGCCATACGTCCGGCGGCTAGAGGAAGAGACAGGACAATGTATGCAAGCGGATATATAACCATGTATCCGACGACACGACGAAGACGCTTCAAAGACTCGATATGGCTGCTTCCAAGAATAGCGGACTGCTTGATACGACGGCGGAGCTGGAACCACAAGATAGCGTACAGAGTGATGGTACCGAATTCAGCGAAGAAAATCCAAACGTAGTGGGTTCCCAGACGGACGGGTTCGTAGCCTTCACCAATCCAGCACTATTTCAATTAGCTTTGGGGGCAAAAGAGACAAAAAAGGGAAACGGCAACATACCCAAGCACCGGCAGGAATGAAAACGAATCTTCCGTGAATTCCAATAGGGATGATGACAAGGACTGCAACGAACAACCAAAGACCACAGACAATAATAACGAAAGACTTATGGCTCAGCTTGCGGCCCAACGCGACCAGGTAGAAAGTATGGAAGGCAATGGCAAGCACGAAGATACCACTTGCTGGATCTCCAATCTGAAGCCAGAGCCCTTGCAGAAAGCACGCTGCTGTATTTGCCTCGATTTTATCTTCCGCGTACCACTTCAGACATATCAGGAAAGCGAGTGATTGTTGGATATCTGCAATGACGAGGTTGTAAATGAGGATAACGTATTGATTGTAACCGATATAGCGCTGGTAGTTGCCGCGCCAGAAAACAAGTCGATAGGTAATGAAGGCAATCAAAGAGAACGTAGCGATGGTGGAAAGAATGGCCATGACCGAGACAGCAATCAACCCTTTCCGGTGGTCGTCCGGCAAAGGATTGATGTCGTACGACGAGTAATCCTCCTCTCGCGGGAGAAGGCGATTACCGCTGGCATGGTCGCTGGCAAAAGAGTGTAACACCTTGAACAGGCTCATCGTGGTTGATTTAGTATAGGATAAGGCTTGGAAGCGCCACAAGCATTATCAGTCGGGATCCAAAAGACGCCGTGGTACTGTGGTACTCGGACAAGGACACGCGCTTCAAGAAGATGGGAGATTGTCGGGGATGATGGGGTATTTGGGGAGGACAGGTTTGCTGGCTCAGTCGACAAGCTCGAAGTCCGATCTGTCCCTGACGTGAAGGTTCAAGAGAGAGTTGGAAGGTTATCCACTTTCACAGAGTGCAGAAGGGAATGAGCGGCGAGATATGGATTAAAAGAGTTTTGCAGGATCAAAAGGGACAAGGTAGCGAATTCACTACGGAATACGGAGTACTGATGTAGTAGTATAGTAGCAAAGCTTAAGCTAGGAGGATTTGAGTTTGGGCCATGAGCCGTGAAGTTAGTAAACCCCACGAGGTGTACCAAAATTTCAGCCGGGGTGAGATGTGGATCACGCTACTGAGGCGTGAGCGGACGAGTCTGATGAGACTGGAGAGGCGATGGACCCAACGATCAGACAGGGGAAACTCAGGGAGCAAATGAATTTGTAGTAGGAAGAGCTAGAACACAGGAAACGGATATCTGGAAGGTGGAATGCGAAAATGGGGGAGCACTGAATGGCAATCGTTGATTGCCTGATGTTGACTGTGCCTTGTTATATTATTGTTATCAGGACGAGCCCCCCTTGGTGATGCGTAAGTACCATTGTACTAGTACCCGCTGAACCTCTCGAAGGAGCTGGTCTCAACCCATGTCTAACCAGTGTAACGCTGTCAGCACCGGCGCAGAAGATATGCATTCATGATCAAGTCAAGCACGTTAATACTTGCTGGGGTATCCTTGGCGCAGGGGTTGAAAGCTTGCCCTGGGGCTTCGCCCGTTGGAGGCTTGCAGCGAGAAATCGTCAAGCAACTTGCGTGTCACCCCACAAAGGGAAGTGGAAACATTACCCGGCCATTCGCTGCATGACAATCCGCAATTCAGAATTGCCTTTGAGGCTTCGCCAATGAAAGAGTGGTAAATCAGCCAAGTGTATACGGAGTAGTGATCCCACAACGGTCCACTAAAATCGCCGATCCTTTATTCTGGAGCCAATTCCGGATAACATCCTATTCTTGGACAAGCGTGTCGAAGATCCTTGTTCACCGTCTCAAAGGGGCAATTCCCGGTGTAGAGGTTGAACTTTGAACTTTCTCGAAGACTATCTGTGCTCCAAAGACTTTGGTCTGCACGGCTTGCAAAAAGGCTTTTCTGGCCCGTCAAGGCTTAAAGATGTTCAGCCTCCCGCCGATCCAATTCTGTCGCCACCAGAACCTTGGAACATTCTCCTGAAGCCTTGATTATGCTTTACAAATGTCAACCGCTCGGGACGGAGAGTAATTGCTTTGCAATATAATAGCACCGAGGCTGGAGTCTCAGTAAGACAAGAGGCTCCGTCCGTTCATATAGTAGTGCACTCCGAACGGATCTCGGCTGTTTCAATCGACGTTTACCGACGGGTGTAGATCGAGTCCGGGAGTTGAGCGGGAATCGAGACTGCCGTCGAAGCTCCATAACCATTTGGAATAGATAGGCGACCAGGGGTAAATGGGAACCGAGACTGCGAGTCCCGCAAGATGGCCCGAGTCCAATATTGATATAGATTCGACTCCGCTGAATTGACAGTACTCTGACGGAGTAGTGGGTTTGATATTGATTGGAGCCGGTCGCAGAGAGAGAGAGACAAAGTGTGTGGACTGCGAATCGGGATCTTCTTGCCGGAACCACTTTTTATCCGGATTCCGGTCCCCGCCGGCTTGACGGTTGACGATATCAACAAAAGCAAAACCACTCTCCTTCCCTTTCTGCTTTACAATGGCATTGGAGCTCGACTGCAGCTCAATATCCAGCTGATTCATGCACCATTACAGAGGCTGTGCCGAGTCATCCTGCAGCATTCTCTACCCCTGCAGCTGCGATGTCACAGATGGCAAGCTACTACGACACTCGCACTTTCTCTGCGGCCAATAACAGCGGGATAACCCCTCTGAACTCAGAGTGTCCAATTCCGACTAAAAACGTCGACGTTGCGTTGACTTTGCTCTGCCCCAGCACGACTCCGACAGTTCGTTCCCCTAATTAAACAGCGGCAGTTGTGCGGTGCTGGCCTATGATGACGATAGGTTGCTATCGGAGTACTAGCCACTTGCTGCATTGGGGGCATTGAAGTTATTATCGAAACACCGGGCACTCGATGATCATACCGCAGACCTGTGGATAATGCTGATCCAGGGCATCCAACTGGGCTTGAGAGAATCGATGTTTCTGCTTTCAATACCTTGGTCAATGCATCCGAACCGCTTCCAGACCCTGGGTTCGACGAGTCAACAGTGACATCGGCTCAACAATAGTCGGCAATACCGGGGCACTCTCCCATCATATGTGGCGGGAACGCTCACATTTGCCTGCGAAGTACTGTACTCCGTAGTTGGACTCCTCACGTCGTCTTCCGATTCGTGAGTACCTTGCAGCTGATATATACTGAGCTTTGGTCTGTTCCAATCAATCACCCAACGGTCATCCTGCCAAAGATTACCTGGAAAGATTTTACAAACTTCGTACAGTGCCACGATTCTGAATGTCTAGACTTGAAGGCAGGGTAGGACGATGTACTGCTAGCACGCCACCACTAGCAAGTTGCCATTGAACGAGCAAATAGGCTACCAATAGCAGTTGGCCGAGCATGATCCTTCCAACTGAATCCTGCGGCGCTTGGACTAATTAATTAAAAAGTCAATTACAACATTGCCTACATACAGAGTATGAAATTTTGGCCCTAACTACCCACACTGGCTCGGGGCTGGCCTTCGAATATCGCTGGACGAGTCCTTGTGGCCATCTCTTGCCACTCAGAGTTTGATACCAGAAACACACTTCGTAGCTCGAAGACGATGAGATACCTCACGTTACATATCTAAGCAACGCACGCGCCATGAAACTATCGCGAAATTACGCGCTTGGCATCCGATTTTCCAACTCAGCCAAGGCCAAGCAAGAGGCTTGATCGCAAGAAGCCGAATACCTGCGCTGGGTAGTGAGCTTCGCTTCATCTGCCACGGATCTTGACCCGCTTAGCCTGCAACCCCTTCAAATTCCTGGCGCTGGCCTGAATGCGATTGCACCAGACATTGAGGCTTTGGAAAGGCAATTGTGCTGATAGTGCGGAGGCGAACCGTTATAACCCATGCTTGACCATATTTCCCACTATGTCGAGTAGCGGCGATTCCGTCGTTTTCGATTTCGTACCCCTGGTCTAGGGCACTGACGCACAGTTCGCACACGGGCGCACCACTGAGAGTCAAATTCCCGGCCTCCGAAAGAGTACTCCGTAAAACCCCCTTGGACGCCTAAGCGCAATTGCCGAGCTCAGCCCCAGGCCAGTGACAGGCGTGTCTTCTGGAAGCTGGAGTTGCCAGTCGTCCCGTCCCCAGTTCAAATCAAACATCGCATACGCACCATGACCCCAAGGACGGAAAGTCCATCGAATAGAGTCTGGGGGCCCGAGGCAAATGTTGAATCTGACCCACAGTGAGTCGACTTGGTTTATCAGTTGGTGTTCCAACCAATAAATGTTATTGTTCTCCAAGGCCCGAGAACACTGCTCCGGAGCTCGAACCCGTCCAGCTAGCGTTGCCGTTTGTCCCAAAATGGATTCGGGGCCCCGGCGGCTGGTGGGGATTGGATTCTGGAAACTGATAGAATCAGACCCTGTCAGACAACCAACCCATCGACATTGGCTAGGTACGGAGTACGTAGGATGGACGTTTTTGCAGTAGCGAGTGCCTGCTAAAACCTCTTGTGCGAGTCACTACATTGAATATGTAGGTGGGTCGACCTCGCGATCAGTCCCGACCTTGAATCCCGGAAATATACTCCGTATATCCGCAGCCTCAGGCGCATGAGCAACATCACACACTTTACTACACAGTTCTAGACGCAAAACAACTTAGAACTTGGGCGGGATGTCCAACACTCTTTAGGGCATTGAGATCCACTGTTGTATGGCCCAATGATGGATTGTCATCTCACCAAACAGTGTGCATTTCCCTCAACGTATTACTTCAGCAATGAACATCCCCTCCGCGGATATGATGACTTTTGTACTCATTTACAAACACCACACTCATTCCAGCCCGTTTGTACATCTCTTCCACGGCCGTCGCAAGGACGTCCTTCCCATGAACAACAGGGCCCCAAGGTCTGGGACTCACATACCGCTTTCCTAGGACGATTCCGTTGCTGGATGCTGGATAGAACGATACTAGGCTTCTCTCACCGGGAACTACGGCTGGAATGTTCGAAGTGTCTGGGGGCGTATCGCTGGGATAAAGCAAGCTGTCCAAGTCGCGAAAGGGTGTTGGAATGCGGATGATATCATCTGGATTACGGGGAATCTCAGAGAGCAGGGCTTGGAGAGCTGAGTCAATGTGGCGCTGGGCATAGCCATTGGCTTCGGCCAAGGTGTTGTTCGTTAGGAGATCGTTTACCGTCATGTTGGTGTTCAGCTCAGGCTTGGACTCAGGCTCTTGGAAGCTGACAGCAGGAATATCACCATGACCAGTCTCCTTCAAACCCCTGAGAAGACCAATGGCTGATTCGGTGTCGGCAATAGCAACAGTGAAGCTGAAGGTATTGTTATACGGCAAAAACTGCACAAACTCATTCACATGCCCGATAGTCAGCCCACCCGCCTCAATGAACAGCGGATCCTGCATTTCCTGCGCAGCCAGGAAATCTGTAATAGCCCTTGCAGGCCACTCGCCATACTGCTTTCACATGATAACCCGGGCAGCCTTATAGACCACGCCGCTCGTCGGCGTATATGGCGGGATGGTTTCGAGATTGCCATAGCCGTTGATGTCGCGGCGGCCATAGCCAGAGCCGGAACGTAAGCCGGGCTGGATCCCGCCAATTCCTGGACCGCGCAGCTGCATGAAAACCTGCCAGCCAGCTGACCGGGTAGATTGCGGAGACCGCAGAATTAACAGATGGAGATGCGGCCGCTGGGTCCGGGTATGCTGGCGCAGGCGGGCTCGAAGAAGTCTTGGGCCCAGATATCATCAGATTGGTTGAGTATGACGGCCGTCAGCAGATATTCCGTATATTAGAGCTATCTGGTACGATTATCTAAAATACAAAGCGTGAGGAGGAAAATTAGAGATCCGACGATCTGTGGGTTTGGATACTCGGCACGTCGGCGCGTTAGCACTGATAAGGCAGGCGGTCACAGTTGGCAGTATGCTGAGATACATCGAAGTCCGTAATAACCCCCCCTTCTAAGCCTTAAAATGTCCTCATTTTGACTTCTTCAGAGCTACCAATTCATCTTCCACACTTGGCACTAAGTACTCATCCTTTTCCGCTGCCTATAGCCAAGCATCAAGACATTTTAGTGGTCCTGGGCGATCTGGATGTCGCTGATGATATACTGTGATTTTCTCAGGTGCATTCATAAAGTTGCTTGCTGGATACCAAGTATCATCAAAGTCATATCCTATAAACTACGCTTTATACTGCAGGCAATAATTTCTGCCTACTATTCTGGAAGCCACAATCTCCTCTACTTCCCACTTATCCTTGCCATTAATCTGTATGGCATCTGGCGGGTTGATTACTTGTCCGGGTAGAGGTTCTGTAGTATGGGCTAATCATAACTTCCCTAGTGCGAATACTGGGTGTATATATGAACCCTCAGGTAACTGCAGTTTGTATAAGCTCCTGATCTTCTTAATAATCTTATATGGTCCTGCCATTTAATTAGCTAGTTTCTTAGAAGGGCGGTCTGTAGTCCAATCATCTATTATAACCATCACCTTGCTCCCAACTTCAAAAGGATCCTCTCTCTATTTATAGTCTGCCTGAAGCTTCATTTTCTCTTAAGCAGTCTCCATTTGTTCCCTTACAAACTTCTAAACCTCCTGAATCTGACAGGCCATTTTCTGCGCTTCTCCCTGGTTTAATATATAGGTTGGTGATGATGGTTCTATTACTGTACTCCAGTCCATTAACATATATGATTTAAAACCTCTTTCTACCAGAAAGGGTGACATCCCTGTTGACTCACTTGGTAGGCAAGCAGATGTAAAGTTCAATATTGGCAGTAATTCATCCCAATCATCCTGGTAATGGGAAATGAACGGCTGAAGGCATTGAGCAATCTACTGATTCATGACTTCAACTTGCCCATTTGCCTCTGGATGGTGTCCAGAGGTGAGGTTCAGGATGATGCCTAAGATCTTGCACAGCTCTCCCCAGAACTCTGATACAAACTGTCCACTGCAGTCTGACACAATAGAATCTGGGAGTCCCACCCAAGGGTAGAAATGCATTATAAACAGGCGGGCCATTTCAGGCGCCTTAATTATCTTCTTGCATGGTACTGCATGGGCTCTCTTGCTCAGGCAGTATACTACTATAAAGGCTGCATCATTTCTGCTTCAAGAGGTAGGGAATAAGTAGAAATCCATGTTGATGTACTGCCAGGGGCATTCCAGGATTGGTAGGGGTTGCAATAGTCCTGGGGGTTGATCACAGGGATCTTTTATTTGTTTGCACACCATGCAGTTGTCAAGGTATCATACAATGTCCTAGTTCCATGTCAGCCAATAGTATCTTGTCTTTATAAGTGACCTCATCTTTGCACACCCTGGGTGAGCTGTAGATGTCTGCTGATGGGTTTCATCCAGCAACTGTGCAACCAGGCCATTTCTATTCACTACTACTAAATGATCCTGAAAGAGCAGTCTTCCCTCTACATTAATCTTCCAGTCTGCGTGGCCTTCATAGGCCTTTTGGCGAAAGTCCTCTAATAATGTGCTATTCTGATTTGCTTCCAATATCCAGTCTACAATATACAACTCCAGGCCCAGTGGAGCTATCTCAGCTTGTTTTACACCTCTTAACCAGTGGACTTAATCCTCCAACCATTCTGAATGCAGTAGTATCTGATTTTGTTCCTTAGGGTCTTCTAGGATGTCTTCAGGTTAGGAAAGGGCATCTGCTAGCATATTCTCCTTCCTAGATTAGTATTAAATCATGAACCTGAAGCAGGATATAAACTCCGCCCAGTTTACTTGCTGGCGGTTCAGCTTTTATTTAGTCATAAAGTATTCTAAGGCACAGTGATTAGTAAGGATGTTAAAAGGTTCTCCTTATTACAGTCCTTCTAGTTCTGCCCTCCATTCTTCTAATAAATATACTATCACCAACATCTCCTTATCATGGATATTATAGTTGCGCTCCAGGCTACTCATTATCTTAGAGAAGTAAGCAATTGGGTGCCATAGGTCTCCATAGCACTGTTATAGCACACCTGCTACTACTCCTTATAAAGCATCAGTTTCCACTTGAGTTAGTAAGGAGGGATTGTAGTGTCATAGGACAGGGGTTAATATTAAAGTTACCTTTAATTATTCAAATGCCTCCTTATAATCAGCCCCCCAGGAGAAGGGCGTATCCTTCCAAGTTAATTAATTCAGGGGTCACACAATTTGACTATAATCCCTAATAAACTGATAATAGAAGTTACAGAATCCTAAGAAGGACTGAACTCCTTTCACTGTTATAGGAGTAGTCCATTCCTTAATCACAGAAATCTTTTCTGGGTCAACCTTAATTCCCTCAGTAGAGATCACGAATCCTAAGTACTTCATCCTAGTAATGTGGAACTCATATTTATAAATAGCAACCTACAACCCTGCTGATCAAAGGCGCTCCAATACTGTTCATACATAGATCTGGTGTTCTTGTTCGTTTTCACTGTATATCAGGAGGTTATTAATAAAAGCAGTCACATACTGATCTAGTCCATCCATAAGTACTGAGTTCATATATCTCTGGAAAATGGCTGGGCTGTTTGTCAAACTAAAGAATAGGACTTTATACTTATAGCTGCCAAATTAGGATCAGAATAAAGTTAATTCTTCAGAGTCAAGATCTATACAGATTCTATAAAACCCTTACTAGATATCTAATTTTATAAATATCTTTACTTATGCTGTCTGAGCCATTATCTCATTAATTAGGGGGATAGGGTATCAGTCCTTCTAAGTAATAGCATTCAACTTCCTATAATCCACACAGAATTAGAGTCCACCACCTGGTTTCTCCATTATTAAGATAGGGGAGGCAAATGGTGCTGTACTTAGTTTAATAAACCCCTTGTCTAGGTTCTCTATAATATATTGCTGTACTGCCTCTAACTCTTCTGCAGACATCTTGTAAAGGGGGCCGTAGTTAATATTATTTAGTTCAGTTAATTTGATCTTGGCATCATAGCCCTGCTGGTATGGAGGGAGCTCATCTGATTTCTTCTTCAGGAATACTTCCACTAAGTCATAATACTGTGGGGGTAGTGCTTTCTTTATTTAGTCCTCCTCTGTTTCCGGCTCTGGATTCTTCAGTTCTGAGATCAAGGCATTGATTTCGCAGATTGATGTTGTAAAAACTCTGTTTCTTGCCTTCTAAGCAGTTCAGTGAAATCCAGGGGCTCCTATTAGAGCAACATCAATGTATGGCAGGACATGGATTAGCACTTATTAGGAGACTCCCTATGGTGGCTCTAAGGGTATAGGCCCCGGTTCCTCATACATCTCCTGTAATGCACGCCTCATTTTTGCTAAGTTACCCCTCTGTTCTGCAGGAAACGACTGATACATTATTGACCTTTGACACTGGCAATCCTGTCAGTCCATTAGACGGTCTCATCAGGCAATATCCTACTAATAGTCCTGTTAGATCTTCAGTTGTTCCAGAGCTTCAGGGGGCACTAGAAGTAATAGTTTTAATGCCACTTCTTCCTTTAGGGAGAGAGTGTTGGGCTAAATAAGTTATCTATTACTACAGTTAGGGAGAATCTAGTATTACTTAAGCCAGATACATCTAAATATCATGTCATTCCATCCTAAATTAAGGATTAGGAACAGCATCTTAGACAACCTTTAATTATCTATAATAACATCCAGCAGGATTGCATATATAAGTAAAGTCACTTCTCTTCTATCAAATCCAGTAACTCTAAAACTACCCTTAATTAATTTAATTGCTATACTAAAACACTTGGCCAGCTTTATTACATAGTCATAATCAATGCAGGCATAGGCATTAGCTCCAGTATTGATAAGTATACAAGATTTAGTCATTATGCCTTAGTAATAGATAAAGGTGTTAATTATAAAACTGTCTTCTTCATTCCCTAGTAGTTTTTGTAAATCTAGTAGATATAAATCAATCTTCTACCTACTTAGGAGGGAGACTTATCCTAAGTATTCTCTTTTCCCTCCTCATCTTCCTTTTCAGAGTTGAGTTTGGTCTCCTGGGGGCATTCAAGGATCTTTAGAGTAGTAGTCTGCTGTCTAGCTTTGGCCTTCAGGCAGTCCTTAGTGAGATGTCCCTTCTCTTGACAGTAATAGCAGCGTCCCTCCAGACAGTAACAAACTCTCTCCTCTAGGGTGAGTAAGGTCCAACTAGGCATTGCTGGCTTGGTGGCATCCTTATTAACAGCAGTGGAGGACTTAGAGGTGAGTTTCCCAGCAGTCCCTCCAGAGAAAGCATTTTTAGGAGTCTGTTCTGAATGCTCCTTCTGGAACTTGGCATCCACAGCCCTCAGGGTGTCAGTAATATTATAATAATGATTTACAAAGGTAGCATATCCTTCATTCTAGGCTTTATAAGTCATGACTGCCTGCTGCATACAAGCTATTAGGGTATAGAACAGGTCGCACTTTATATCAGTTTTACTAATTCCAGCCTCTTGGGCCAGTATATTAAATTTAGCCACAAACTCTCAGAAGGTCTGACTAGTCTTTATGTGCAACAGTTTAAACTCATAATAAGCTTCTTCCTTGCGGTTGGGATCAGTAAATGAGATAGTGAGGTGCTTATAGATATTATTAATAGTGCGGTAAGGGTTCACTGCTTCATCACAGACTTAGGAGTACATAACATCATAAGCCAGTCCTTTTACTTGAGTCAGAATGTAGGCAATCTTCACATCTTTAGAGGGGTAGCAGTCAGCATTAACTTATAATTTGTTTTTTATGGCAATCATCCAAGATTCAAACTTCAGGCCAGTTTTTCCATTGTCAAATTACTTAGGATCTGGGATCTTTTCTGACTTATGGACTGTGTTGGCTGACAGAGCAGGGCTAGCACCTCATCCAGTAGAATTGCATATGTATTCATCTCATTCTTCTTAGAGCAAGTTAATCTTTTGATAGAGGTGTTGTTCCACTTCTGTATTCACAGCATCAGCATCAGAAATAGCTTGGGCATTACTAGTTTCCAGTTCCTGGTATTTCGCTTGCAATTCTTCAACCAATAGCTTCAGGTCACAGTTTTCCTTATGCAACACAGTGAAGTCGCGGTTCATCTTGCAGATGTCATTAATCACGCGTTCATCAGCTTCAGGTAATTCATATTGTTCAACTTAGGGTTCGTCAGCGTCGTCTCCCTGGGTTGGTAGCCAGGAAACTCGGATTCGGTGGGGGTGCGGGGTCACACTCGGAGGATTCTCAGGATCAGTCAGTCTAGCCATTTTTTCAGTAGTCAGTTCAATCAGTCAATCAGTCAGTCAATTAGTTCAGAAAGTCAGATAGGTCCAGTGAAGATTCTGGTGAGTCAGAATAGTCGTTTTCTTCCAACCTTTTGGTGGCGTAGTTGGCACGCGGTGGGGTCGGTGTTGGCCTGAAGTCTCTGTCTTATTAGGAGTTTGACTTCGTTCAGCCGTTACCGACGGGTGATAAGAGTGTAGGGTGACGCTTTATATTATGACGGCCGTCAGCAGATATTCCGTATATTAGAGCTATCTGGTACGATTATCTAAAATACAAAGCGTGAGGAGGAAAATTAGAGATCCGACGATCTGTGGGTTTGGATACTCGGCACGTCGGCGCGTTAGCACTGATAAGGCAGGCGGTCACAGTTGGCAGTATGCTGAGATACGTCGAAGTCCGTAATATTGAGAAGGAGAAGGGAGAAGGGTGTTGTGGCGTCGAGCTGGGGGACAAAATGCTGCTGCTACTGTTGCTCGCCCGAGAAAGAGGTAGATAGAGCTGTGCTGACAAGGGTCTGCAGGGGTTGGAGATGGTGGTGAGTGAGGACGGGGGCAACTCTGAGGGCTACAGCGCCGGATGCAGACTCGGCACCATCAGACACGTCAAACTTGAGCAAGACTGACCCGTCCCAGACAGACGAGTTGGCGATGGGCTCGCGCCCGTCGCATTGAATGGGAACTCCTGATCTATCAGCCTCCATGCGTCTGTCTCTTCTCTTCTCGCAGGGTCAACCAGCTCAAACAGCCTGACCCGTTCGTATGCTGCGCCGGGCGTTCAGAGACACTCAACGGCAGCGTCTTCAGCGGCACGACATACTCCGACGTATGGAGCAAGTGGCCGGAGGCATCGTGGCAGGCAGCGAGTTCGTTGTCGCTCCACGGATTCCCGACCCTATCGGTGTCACTGCACCGGGAATGTTTGTCGCCGATGTTAGGGAGGAAGATGGCGCCATGCTGAGACGCCCAAAGCGCTTTGTGCTGGGAATCCGAGAGATCGTCGGTATCTACGACGCCATCGCGATTCGAGTCCGCGCGGATATCAGGCGCGAGGCAGAGGACTGCGCTAGCTTGTTTAGCTACAGCTAGAGCTGCAGCTTGCAAGAAAGTAGCCTTCATTGGGTTTACATGTAGAAGAGAAGAAGAAATATACCCTGCCTATTATCATCGCTCTATGCTAATGCTCTTGTACGCCATTGTAGCAGTCGAATATCATTACCTCGTTTATGTCTGAACAGGATATTATGGGTAGGGCTCAATAGTATAGTCAATAGCCATCCAATCCGACTGCGTACCAAGACTGAGATTCTCAAGGGAAGCTTTTCTGGGCATGATCGGCAGCCATTGGTTGTACTCCCTACAGTTATTCTTTGTCTTCTTGTTCGGGATGACGTCGTTACTGGCATCAACTCTGTCTCAGCGCAATATTGACAATACTGAAACTCTTCGACTTCGATTGCGGAACACTCACTGACTCAAACAGCCAAGTCGGCTTGAAACCTTTCGCTGCGCAGGCTCAATATTCAACAAAAGTCTCTAAATCCCCGTGATCTACAGATTCTATTATGTCATGCATGCACGCAAGCCTCATCAGCTGAGCAGGAGCTGACTATGGATTAACTACTTATTGAGTGGATCTGTAGACCACCTCATACTGAAACATTCCGAGACATCATGGACCATGTCTCTGGCCAGCACTAATTTTTCCAAATCTGGCGAATAGTCCGGTCATGCACGGTCTGTTTCAATTTTATGGTCGGGCGAAGTCGGGTACTAGCTATGCGACGGAATGGGGTGATATGTAGATACATACAAGCAAGCAAGCAAGCCAAAGAACTCTTGGTATATCGATATAGACAGTTTTGAGAGAGACGAGATCGTAATGTACGTGTATGATGTGGGATGCATGAGTTTAGTTCGTTTCGTTGGTTCGTTGGTTCGTTCGTCAGGTGTCGTAACGCTGCGCGATGAAAGTCGCAAAGAGCAAAAAAGGCATGAAAACAGGAATCGAGAAACAAAGGCAAGTTCCATATCCACAATGCAGGTGAAGATGATGGAGGTGTATCAACAAGACAGGAATGTAGCAAAGTCACAGAATATGCAACGCTCAGAGCGAAGAGCTGACGACCGAAGATGAGACGGCATTTATCTCCTCTTCGAATTCCGACTGTCCCTCCTTCCAACATGCGAAGCCTCCTCGCCCTCATCTTCCTCCTCAACAGGCGCAGGGGTCCTCCTCTCAGTCCGTCTCTTCGGTCTCCGTCTGCGATTAGAACTAATATTACTAGCCGAGTCATCCGGCGCCAGACTTTGAACATCATCCAAGAAGTCGTCGTCCGTGCCGCTTTCCCACGGGTATTGAGAAGCTGGGGTCCCAAGACGCGCCTCCACGAACGTTCCCCTCCGATTCTGATTAGCGATTGACAAGCCAGCGCCGCGCTCGCGCAGGGCAAGCCGCACAGTCTCGGCTTTGCAATGCAGTGCTTCGAAGGCGTCCTCGAGGGCTTCCATACCGGCGTAGATCTCGCGCTCAACTTCGGCAAGGGCAGCGATCTCCATCTCTTCGTCGAGCGCGATTGGGCCACCGAAGTTGCCGGCACTCATAGGGCGGTCTAGAGGGTTGGGTGTTGGGCCGCGCGACATGCGGCCGCTGCTGCTGAAGGGGGTGTTTGAGCGGCTGCTGGTGCTGAAGCGGGATGGGGTGGAGCCGTTGGCAAAGGCTTCTTCCGCGCCGCTGCGGAGAAAGCCGTCGAAGCGGCCGGATATCAGGATGTCCCATTCGTCGTCGCTGATGGCGGCGAGGGTTGCTAGGACATGGTGGATTCCGGGATTATTTAGCATGTACATTGCCGTTTCGGGGTCTCGGGGTCGAGATGACAGACGGTATAGCCGCTGGATCGCCCATGATGAAGAGATTAGAGCCTCGGGTCTTTCTCGAGGCTTTCCGTCCGGACGTGGAGTGGGCGAGGTGGACGAGATCCCCAGCAAAGCACGGAAGATTGGCCTTTGGTCTGATCCAAGATGCGTCATCATGGCAAACGTCAACGTCTCGTCGTCAACTTCCTCCGGCGCACTTGTCGGCTGCTCCACCTGCTCAGTCAACCACTTATCGACAGCGAGTTTCGTCTTGCGGGATTGTCGCAGGAAGTGATCGCGGTACTCTTCCGGGACGTCAATGTCCATTTTTTGCATAGGAATGTGCTCTTCGCCGGAGAGCTCTGCTGGGCCCAGCTCTGTTGTGAGTATGAAAGGTGGCCAATTTGGGAGTTCGCGACGACCAGAAACCAGCTCTAATACTTCGCCCCAGCTAACACCGGACGGAAGATCCTCAAAGTCATCGTTCTCACACATCAAACACTGGCACGCTTCGGATGAAATGTCGCGGGCGAAAACAGCCTCTAGTCGGTCGAGCAGACGACGGGCAACGGACCGCGAACCGGTCGCCACTGCGAGTGAGCCGTTTTTATTTACGACATGCTGGTAGTCATCTAGTAGACGGCTGAACGGCTCAAAGACTCTACTGGCTGCCATGTGAGGCTGGACTTGTGGCTGATCGCCGAAAACAGTGTTTAGAAGGAGAGACTTTGGCACCTGGTAATCCAACCCTCCATTATGAAGTAGATAGTCAACACGGGGATTTGCGACCGGGACATCAGGCGGCGGGGGTGGAGGAGGCGGGGTGCCGTATGTAGAGCCAACAGTTGGCGGGCGGCCATAGTCCATTGCAATATCATATGGTGTACGGTTTCTGTTCGACGAAGTCGGGCGATTCGACATGGAGGAGCGTGTCTGATTGCGGGATGGTGGCTTCTCAGGACTTCTAACTCGAGAAGATGGTGAATGGCGGATGGTAGACTCGGAGCCGTTTGCTGAGCCAATATCTCGAACAGGCGGAGACCGAGGAGGAGAAACAGCAGAAGACCGCTTGCGTTCATGATCAAGTTTCGACTTGGATGGTTTGTGACTTGCGGATCGGGATGAAGACTCTTTGCTGTGACTTGATCTTTTCGACTTTGTAGGGGTTTCCGGTCGGACGGTAGATTTACTCGTCTTGCTGCTGTCATCCTTCTTTCCGCGCAGGCTTGATGACGACCGGTTCAGGTCTGTTTTAATTCTGATCTTAGTCTTTCCATCCTTATCCTTAACTTTCTCTGTAACTTTTTCTCCCTTGTCGTCGACGGTACTCCCTTTGCGCGAATGCTGGTCGACACTCGTCAAGGGGGGGCTGGGCGGCGCATTCCGACTGTCGGTGCGTTGTTTATTATCCTTGTCATCGTCATCCTGATCGTGCTCAGTCAAGTCGGTCGGATCCGGTGTAGGAACGCCCGGCTTGCCAACAGCTTCCCTGCTATGAGCCTTCGAGAACGTCGGGTACGGCAAGCTCGTTCTCGATTCGAGAAACGAAGCCGTGCCGGAGCGGCTGGCGCTATCGAGACCCGGCATAGAGGACCGACGTTGTTTTCGGGACTTGGGAGCGGTCGCGGAAGGGGTCGAGGAGCGGACCGGTGGTTCGTCGTAATCGGGATCTGGGTCTTCTGGATCCTGATCCTTGGTTGAGGGGCGGGTATGTTTCTGGGACGAGGTACGGTGTTGACGCTGCTTAGATCGCAGTGAGGTCGACGATGATGATGAGAGCTTCCTGCTTGGGTCCCTGTTACGATCTCGGTCATTTAGTCTGAGTGGCAGAAACATGGCGGATGGGATGTGCCGGGGTCGAATGAGGCGGGAGAGCGTCTCCCTCTCTGTTCCGATTGTTGGCTGTCTAGTTACCTCGAGTTGACCTTGATTCCGATTCACTTGATGAATTGACTTGGGGAGCTGTAAAAGTACGGAGCAGATGAGGTTCAGTCGAAGTCGGGAGTCGTCTGGCGCTTAGGTTAGGCGACGTCAAGGATCGCAGATCTGAGTGGTTGGGTTCGTAGCTCGGCGCTTATGTCACGGATCACCAACAGCTATCTTTAGAGTCATGCGACATGCCGTCGCTCATCGGGGTAAAGACAGAAAAAGCAAGTCAATTTCGACAGAGCCAAAGAATCGTGCGAGACCAGGAACGGCGCAAGTTGTCGGAGGTCAAGAGAGGAGGCTGGTGGAGGATTTTGCGGTGAAGGCTGAGGCGATTCCCCGCCAGGACCCGTTTAGACGAGAACAACGAGGTTTAGTTCGATGGAGCGTTCAAGGCAGACGGCTGGGTGGGTTCTGTGGAGCGATGCGGTAACCGTGCTCGTGGTCTATGCATGGAAGCCCGAAGAAGATGTCAGATCGGTGGAGTTTTCGCAATCGAAGCCTTAACGTTGCGATGTGAGGTCTTGAGGAGTTGGAGACTGGAGATGTGTTGGAAGACGGAGATTGTTTGCTGGATTGTGTGCCTGGTTGGTGCCTGACTTAAGGCCTGAGGCAGAAACAATATATGCCTTACGGAGTACAGTCAATGAGCTTCAGGCAATACTGAGTGATGTTGGCATAGATCATCTATTAGTTATTACATATCCTGTTAGACTAGATCAAGCTCGCTTGACAGGCGATGTCTCAAGCACCCAATTGCCCTCCTCTATGTGAGCCGTTGCTCCCCTTCTCGCAGCCCTCATCACCTTTTCACTCGCCCTTGTCCTCTCACCCGTCTCGCGATTCCAGACCCAACCCTCCTTGAGCCACATCCACGTCAAATAAGCACGGAGCTCTTTATCCTGCGGCAGCACCGACTTCCACTCCGGAACAAACTCTGTCGTAGCAGCTCCATTGCCTACCCAGTCACTCGCTAGACCCCGTAGTTCATCACGACAGAAAATCCGCCAGCTATCCAAAGCGTAAGCACCGACGCCAGGGAGATGGGCGATTTCCCAAGCAACACGGGGATCCTCGTCGTCAATACACTCATTAATTTTAACATCTCGGCCGTCAGCTTTCTGCGGGTAATTCAGCTTGCGGTAGCGTCTACTGCGGGCCGGAGGGCGGTTAAGCCAGGTCTGGGCTAGGGCGATGCATTTCATTGCGCGCTGGTTTTGAAAGCCGAGTCGGTGGATCGTGGCTATCAGATCCTGTGGGTCGGCTGCAGCCATGGTTTCGATGGTGGGCCACCTGTCGAAGACTTGGAAGAGGATTGGGAGCGCGACGCCGCCTCTTGTTCGATTGAGAAATATGGTTGCCAGCAAGAGACGGAACGGGTCATGTGCAAGCTGTTCTTGTATCAGACCGAATGAAGGCGCGTCGATCGGTGGGAATGGGAGGCAAGAGTCGTCGTTCACCAAGGGACCTTGGAAATAAGGTGATGTTTTTGTTGGCTTGAGGCGCTGCTTCTTCTCTGGGACGAGTAGGTGGTTTGATGGGAGAGCAAGTGGAGTTGGGGTCTGTTCTCTGGCACGAAGAGTATCACAAGGAAAAGTCTTGACTGGCTCGCCGATCTTGAGTTCGCCGTCGTGGGTAGATTCCCTGATACTTCCCGAGACAGGGCTTTTTCGATACGACCTAGGAGCCGGAGAGGCGTCAGAAAGGGAAAGCTCGCTTGGTGCATCGCTTAAACTCGAATCAGACAACAAAATGTCAGACGCAAATCCCGAGTCATCAATCATCCTCAAGACACTTTCTGGAATAGACTGACGGCAGGAACCAACACGCGAAACTTCATTCTTAACGACTCTTCGCGAACCCATCTTGGTCGGCGAATCCGCAAAATACTTGGACCTCACCTCATCGCCGGTGGTCAGCCCCGGCAAATCATCGGTTCTTAAAAATCCAGCACAATGGGATTCTCGCGGGCATCACCACGAGGGCTTTTGAGTAAGGCATCGATATTGGAAGGGGCTCGCGAAGGAGCCTGGTTCGCGCGCTGACGCTTCTTCTTCGACCGGCTGCGTGGCGCTTTCTGGATCGAGGCATTCTCAGAGATTGATGGCTTCTCGCTCTCGCTTTTCGTTGTAGCGTGATCTTCTGTACCAACACTACTGGAAGGCTGTTTTGCTTTCTTCTTGGGATCAGCAGGTGGTTCGGCTAGTTCCGTGCTTGATCTGCGCTTCTTGTCTCTTTTGCGTTTCCGCTTCAATTGAAAGGCAGATAGTTTCAACTCGCCATCAATATCGTCTTTACCAAGGCCAAGGCCGCCGCGGGAATTGGATAAAGGCGCACCCCGATCGAAGACATTCCCATCAGCAGCTGAATTCCCCCTCACAAAGGCCTCGGCGCTAAGCAATACCCTTTCCCTCTTCTCTTTCAGCATCTTATCATCACCTGCGCGAAGTCCAGTCTCACGCAAACTCGAACTGGAACTTTGCGCCAACTCATCAACCTCTTCTCCAAATTCCGATCCTTCGGTAAACGCATCTCCGTGCCCAACATCCACCAGATAATACCTCTTGATGTCGAGCAAGACCCTGTCAATGACGATGTCCTCGTACCCGAGCTCCTCAGCTTCCTGCCGAACGTCGCACACGAATTGAATGCGCGAGGATCTCAAGGCAGGATACTGTTTATTGCGCATGAACTGGTGCCCGCAGATGAATGTGAGAAGGGGCGTATAAGCATCATCCGGGATATTTACGGGGAGCATGGGCGTGAGTGTAGACGAGGGTGTAGAGTCAGGCACAGGCTCGCTGCGTCCTTTGTCTTTTTCTGCGAATTTATCATAAGCCGTGTTCACCTCGACCGCGCGGGCAAGTTCGGGTTCGGGTTCAGGCCATATCCTGCCTTCGAGACCATTGTTGCTATCTTTTGCCTCGACCCCGAAACACTCACGATCACGGACCTCCTGCGTGACCCCGTGCCCCGTCTTGTGGTCTCCGCTACTGCGTCGCTTGGAGCTCGCCTTGCTTGTGGATTTGCCTTTGGCCTTGTTCTTTGGTTTGGGTTTGTCTTGGTTCTTGTCCTTCTCGGCTTTGTTCTTGCGCGACGGAATGTGTTTTGCTGCGGAGGGTGTTGCTGGACCGCCTCTAGCCTCTGGCTCTTGACGCCCGAGTCTCGCCATCGTCTCGTCGCTCGAGATATTGTTTAAGCTCTGGCGCACGATAGTCTGGCAGGGGACGTAAGTAAGTGTTGCGGGATGGAAGAGAGATTGCAGGAGGGAGATTGAGAAGAGGGGCATGGCAGGCGGAAGTCCACAGAGAATCGGAAGAAGAGAGAAGACAGAGATAGGTAACACATAAGATCCAGGCATAGACAGAAATCCACTCAGGACAGGGCGAGATAATTCACTCACAGGAAGGCCAGCGTCTCCCATCGTCTCAACTTGACTCGCTCGACGCGCAGCCCAGCTCTCACGGCGCGCTGTATTTCAGCACCAGGTGATAGAATCGCGTATCGCAGAGATACGGCCGCATGTTTGATAAAGAGAAATTATTGATGAGGTTGAGAATAAGAGTGCAGTGGGTTCGGTCACATTTTGCGTGACGGAGGAAAATCCGGGGGAGGCCGTAAATTTAAGCGCGGGCATGGCGCACGGGCCAGTTACGCAATATCAACAGAGCATCAGCCGCATACTGTACCTGACTATAGCTATGTATAGATCAAGGATTCTGATCCTCCGTTTATTGATCAATTTACTGACTACCTTGGCTGCAATAGATAAGATCACTGTAGCTGATAGTATGTTATCTATCATTGATCTATTCACAATATATACTACAGACCGATCTATATACTCCGCATCACAAAGCATACCATCACCAGAAATCTTCAATAACTACTATTTTAGATCCCATTAGACAGCGAAACCCCCAGAATCAAGCTGTCTCGGCTCCCCCGCCGCATCAAAAGTTCCATTCGGCAACACGCGAATCGCCTGTGCCGTACTCGTCCCCGGCGCCATCCAGGTAACATTATGCCCGAGACTCTTCATATACGCGACGGTGGAATTATCATACGCATACTCAAAGCTGACCTGGTTCGGGATCAGCTGGTCATGCAGCCGCGGCTGAGCAAGCACCTCAGCCGCAGAAAGACCTTGGTCCACGGCATGGATGATGTTCTGGACGGTTGCCGTGATGATGCGGCTTCCGCCTGCGGAGCCGGCGACGAAGAAGGTTGTGCCGTTGGGGTGTGTTACGATTGTGGGTGTGCATGATGAAAGAGGGCGCTTCCCGGGCCGGATGTAATTGTTTTCGGAGGGGATGTAGCCGAAGGAGTTGGAGGAGCCGGGGGTGGAGAAATCTGAACGGGTTAGGGTTAGAGGGTTTCAGAGATTTGGGGAATTGGTGGCAGAGCATACCGTCCATTTCGTTGTTCATGATCACGCCGGTCTCGGGGACAACGACTCTGCTTCCGAAGAGGAGGTTGATGGTTGTGATGGCTGAGACGGCGAAACCAGAGTGGTCGATAGTCGCGATGTGTGATGTTCCAGGCCTAGACAATTATTCGTGAGATTATGTCGTAAATTAGAAAAAAATAACTTACGTCTCCAAGCTCTCAAGTCCTTCTGGGTCGTACGCAGAGACATTCTGCGTCCTGTAGTCGGAGATCTTTTGGTGGATGTCTTTCGCAGTGGTCTGGTCAAGCATGGATTTTTCGTACTCCGCCATTCCTTCAACAAAGCTCGGATCACCGAGAACAGTCCTCTATATGCGATTAGCAGCTGAATATGTACATCCAAGGGTGATCATACCAATCCGTATCCAAACCGCATTGCCTCGTCCATGCGATGCGTACTCAGATTCACATCGCTCTGCGTGAAAAACGGCGAATACGTATCCAGCACGTTGAGCATATTCAACGCAACAGTCCCGCTCGACGGGGTACTCGTGCTGGCCACCTTGTAACCCCGGTAGTTAATCTCCGAATGGCGTCTAGCAACAGCGGTATAATTCTTCAGGTCTTCCAACGTCATTGTTCCATTCGCAGCCTGCAGCGCCTTGATAGTAGCTTCCGCAATTGGACCAGAGTAGAATGCATCAGGGCCTTCCTTTGCGATTGTCTCGAGAGTGTTGGCGTAGCGCTTGCGCGTGATTGTATCGCCCAACTGCAGGCGCGTGCCATTTGGCGCGAAATCAATTGCGAATTGAGGATCGTTGACCAAGAAGTCCTCATCCGAGCCGACAGCGGATTCCATGTACTTGACGAGATCCTGACCGACTGGGAAGCCGTTGCGCGCCGTGTCGACGGCCGGCTGCACGAGAGTTGACCAGGGAAGACTGCCGTATTTATTATGCAGGTATTCCAGGCCGCGCAGTTCGCCAGGGACACCGCTGCTACTGTTAATGATGTTCTAATATACAGGAGGCGGGGTACGAACCTTGCTAGACCGCCGATTGTAGATGCGTCGCTATTGTTACTGTACATTGTCTCGAATGCCGCAGCAGGCGCGGTCTCGCGGAAGTCAATATATTCAAACTCTCCCTCAGGAGTCTTGACGAGCATGAAGCCACCCCCTCCGATGCCACTGTGGTACATCCCTGCATTATTAGCGACGTCGCAATCATCAGTAAACATTGCACTTACCAATAACTCCAACGCAAAGCATCGTCGCGACCATCTAAGCACAGTCAGCGCAGCCCTCCAACTTTCATCAAGCTACCTACTGCATCAGCCGCATTCCCGCCCTTCAGAATCGTATCCGTCCCATGGCGACTGCAAATCGCGCTCTCGCTCGCGACAGCCCCAGTCTTGCCATTTCCAACATCTGCCCTGATATATTCCCGCGGGTAGCGATCGGACGAATCCAAGTCTAAAGGCGACGGGCGCACACTGGGCACATGTAGCACCAGTAACACCAGCACGAGAGTCGTACAGAGCGAGAGCTTCAGCACACGCGACATGTTGAGCGATCTGGGTTTGAGATCGGACTCGGAGCGTGCCTGCGATTGACAGGCACAGGAACTGGGGTCGATCGACTTATAAAGGGGAAAGCCTGAGGAATGCTTCGGCTCGGAGGATTGGAGAAGCGGCTAGTGATGCCATAATAGCTTCGGATGAGTCTTTGTTTGCCCTGGATGATTGGAGCTTACCTGTTTCTCCACATCCTGGGCCTCGTACCCCTGCATCTGAGCTAAGGAAGATAACGAAGATAACGATAGATTTGCGAGATGAAGGCCGCTTGCAATCTTGACTGTAATCTTGCAATGATGGAGTAAAAGATTGAAGTACGGAGGTCGGACTACTCTGAGTAAAAGACTGGGGATCTGGATTGGAAATCACAAAGTCCCATGGAATCTTCAGGGACATTGATAAGCAGATTGGAGGACAAACATGACTGGCTGATAAGGCCGAGTGACCTGGAGGAAATTTGGAGGAAAACAGTATTGACTGCGATACGAGTGATTCTGATAAGCTGTCACGAGATACCAGGCCGATCCCCGCAGCCGTTGGAGTATTGTTGGAGTATTTATTGATAACTAGGTTAGTGGAATGATCAACTCTACTCTGTTTGATTACCTTGTTGCTGCACCTATCCTCCTACCATTTTCTACTCCAGTCAGTTATCTTGTAGTAGTTGAGACAGTGTCTTGAGGTTTTATATGGGCCCCTTGCGCTGAGTTACCGTCCTACGCGCATACCATGTGACACTGCAGTTATACCAATACAAGGGTGTCCTTGAGCAACATTTGGTGAGACGCTCGTCAAAGATTGATGAAGCTTGAGAACAGCGTTGCATAGTGGATATATAATCAAGAATCTTCAATTATCAGTCTAATGACATTAATCTAGGCATGGCATGACGAAGCTCTATGAGTATAGCCTCCAGAACAGCCTCGGCAAGTATAAGACAATGCTCGAGTCACCCCATAAAAACAAACAGCCGAACCAGATCTCGCCGGGATTGCACTGTACAGAAAAAATAGTATAGGACGTGTGTGCTTCATTGGGACATTTTACGATAAATACATCCAAAAAAAAAAAAAAGGTACCTGACATGGGACCCGAAAGGTGTAGTCGAAGCATCCCGAGCTCTGAGGACTCTCGCCCCACGCGGAAGCGGGTCCACTACATGTTAGTTATGGCTAAATATCGCTTCAGATAAGTATCTACATAGTGATAGCCAGATGTAGAGCAGCCCCCGAAGCTGAATTTGTCTGCAATGTGGTAGCAGCTATTGAGAACGTCCTGACCGTGATGATGATTGCCGTCTGGCTGGTATTTTTTCAAGGGTCTGCGAATAATCGCAGGAACCCAGTCATGTCGGCGTCGAAAATGCTGACTTCTGCATGGGTTGAATATTCTTCTAGTCCCCCATACAGACTGGTATGTATATTCACTGTAAGCCCATCTCCCTCTTCTCTTTACTCTTCTCATCATAAGGCACCGAAAATGCCACCGCATGTCTTGCCCAGGCAGCAGTCTCCTTCCACACCGCAGGGACTTCCTCCTGAGAAGGCAGAACAGTCGTGACCATACGGCGGCCCCAGCTCCCGACATACCACTTATTCGAAAGAAGGTGCATGCCAACGCCGTAATGCAGGAACAAAATTCTGGCAGTCCAGTCGCCATCTTGCACACGCGACATGAATTCCTCGGTGATGTGGATTGGGAAGGCAATAATCCCGCCTTTGCTTTTCCCTTTGGGCCAGCCGCCGATCATTTCATGGAGCGTCTCCCAGGTGTTCTGGTACATTGTTTGGTGCGGGCTTTCGGTGGAGTTGATGGTGTTGCGGAGGTGATCGAGTGATTTTAGAAGGTCCCTAGTTCGTCAGCATGCCATCTGTATTGACCGAGGTGGAGGCATACCGCTTCAACTGATCAAATGCAACATTATTTTGTGCCCTACATCATTAGACATAGCCGACATGAAGGGAGAGACAGCACTCACTCCTCGACTTGCCCCTTGGCCATAAACACCTCCGGCTGTTTATAAACGAACCAAGCCCTGATTTCCTCCGGCTGCTCAACACTATCCAATTGCTGAAAGAGAAACGAACACCCCACAAGCAACCGATGGATCTCGAGAACCTGCGACAACGGATCAAACGTGTCCCGATTCTGCGACACACAGGGATACGCAAACGCGCAGAGCATGATGAATATCGAACAAACAAACGCCGGCCCAAGATTCTCCGGTGCAAGGTCAATCAGCACCCGACCAAACGCCGAACAGGCCCGGTTCTGGTATTTCAGTGCAGTCTCGAGCCATTTGCTGTCGCCGTTCTCCAGAAAAGCAAGATGCAGCGCTGAAAATGCTAAGATGATGTCGAGGAGGAATGGATGAGACGTCGCGAGCTTTGGAACTGCGACCTGAAAGTGCCCGGTTTCGATTATATCAGAGCGCAGTGTAAATGAAACATCAATAATAAAGTGATGGAAGAGCCTCATTTCCAGCATGCGCGTGTGCGTAGGCCACTCTTCTGGGATTGGTGGGGTGTCGTTGGTGTCTTGTACACTGAGAGCCTGGCTCTCCGCTTCCCCTGCTGGAGGATAATCGCAGTCCAAACCGCGTTTTCTGCACAGGCTACATTGTGGGAGCTCTTCACCACACTGTAATGAAATAAGTATACTAATGGCTGAATAAGAGAGAGCAGAGCAAACCTTGACGTGTCGCCGCTTACATTGGAAACAACCCCGCCGGGACTTAGTATGGCTGCGACGCGATGGCATCGGGCACTGCAAAGGCGATCATAAGATATCTTAATATCACCGGACGATCACAGCCACAGAATCATCAATTAGAGATCAAAGCCTTGGCACATTTGGTGGGGGACTGAGCTCTGCAAAAATCGTATTTGTCGTATCCCCAGAGGGTCGAGCACGCATGAGAGAAATTTAGTGGGCGAGGCAACGCTTTCAAGGATTCACGGTCGGGGCCGACCGTCCCGTCTTTGCCCCGTCGGCAAGCCCGTTAGCTGACTAGTTCGTTAGTTACCTGACTAGCGGCAGCCTCTCCAGTTTCTGCCTGACTACAGAGTCGTCTACTTACGGAGTACGGAGGAGTCGAAATTGCTTTTGACGTGTAAAACGAGGACCCATGAATTTCTGTATATAGTTAGTTTTGTCTTTTCGAGCCTAGCCGCCGGATACGCCGTATTGTCATCATCGCCCTCAGCGCCTTCGAGGATATAGAGCCATCGTTCAGTAGCGTCACATAGTAAATACAGTGAGCCTTCGCCACAAAGGCATCCGGTCCTGAGTAGGCTACGTGCGTGTGCCGATACAGCATTGTTCTGCCCTCCTTCCCCTGCGCAATCATAACAGGTCATTAACAGGGTCTCCAGACCTCGGCCGTTGTGTGCCTTTTATTAATTAATAGTATACTGCACAGTTGATTCTAACAATAGGACTTTGCCCCCAACAGTAGCATGAGAGGTGCCCGTGTAGTTCATTCTGTAGTTCATTCCACATACTATATTATGGTCGACAATCCCGAGTGATTGAATCGAGAGGCTGCTTCCGTGGTTGAGGCGCGTCGCGTAAAATCAAACGGAAACTAATAAGTAACCAATTCTCTTGCTACTAGAACCGCTGCTTACTCCAGACCCTCGTGGCCAAGAACTCGAGCTTCTCATTGTCAATTTCGATGTTCTGTTCTCTGGGATTAGTTGAGGCTCTGAGGAAAAGCCTTTCAAATTCAAGAACCAGCGGCGCTCCAGTGATGGTGACCTTATTGCTGCATGTTCTTGTAATAACGACCTGTTGCTGACGGCAACCATGACAATTTCCGGTGCTTTCCCATCTCTCAATGACGATTCTGGGCTCATTTTTAGCGATTCGGAGAGTCAATATAGTCTTCACCTCTCCCTCGGGCCCTCTTAGCCAATAACGCACATCTGACTGTAGTTTAGACTGGGTTTCACAGTACGCAACTTCCAGTACAATAGTTGGCCATTTGTTTGATCGGTCCCGGGGTAGCCTGGTTGGTTGCCACGCCCTATCAGGTTCCTTTGCGCCTATAGTCGCAAAATGAGTCGCAGCGCCGATGGGCTCGAGGGAGCGCCCCATTCCTATAGCATCCAGGGCCTCATGGAAAACAATGTCAAAGAGAGCTGCTGCGTTTTCATGTGCCTTTAACTTTACCATGTTGATCAGGAGGAGCTTGAGCGTTCGATCATATGCACACCAACGTGAAAAAGGGGCTTCCTCTGCCTTGAGGAACTCGGTTGTAAAGGTCTTTTCATCAACGGCACTGACAAGAAACCACTCAGTAGAGTCGTTGGTAGTGTGAAATGCGTGGTTGAAATCATTTTGAAAGTTCGCCCGGTCGCGGTAAGGGTAAGATTGGAATACAGGAGGAGTCAGATTGCCCAGGAAACCACGACCGGTGTCTTCGATGATTTTCAATGTCTCTGAGTCTGTATCAGCGGACGTCATTTTGCGAAAGATGATAAGCACAGGCACAGTTGGGTTCCTCGAAAGCCTCGCCTGGGAGCAGTCGCTTGGAGGTTTTCAAAAGCTCAGAAAATCCGAGCATGATTATGACATCACTGCTAATATATACTTCCGGAAAGACTTCCTATCGTACCAGAAACATTTCTTGACCTGATTTTTGCATATAACAGATGTTAAGGCAGACGCTACCCACTGGGAGTTATGAGTGGAAATGCGGCCGTTTATGGCCTCAGTAGTGGTCATTTTCGGCGCCAATTTCACAGGTCCTCACAGATGATGTATAGACCAACAAAATACCAGTATCATATGCAGTTGGAATTACTCCGTATCAGATGACTTTGAAAATATCAAAAGTACGATGAAGAGGAGATTGTGAAGAGGAACTTCCCGGACTGAAAAGAAAAAAGACAAAAAAGGCAAAAAAGAGATGCTTCCAACGAGAATCGAACTCGTGCTTGCGGATTGCGACGCCTTTAGATAGGCTTCGTCATATTATGAGACCGCCGTCCTAACCACTAGACTATGGAAACTTGTTGATGAAGCTAGTGGAAAATTGCATTCATATATCACAACCAAAGTGCCGACACCAATTGACACAGCCTTGATAGTCGACAGGGACATGCAATACTGGACGTATTACTTCTTTCTTCAGATATTTAGACAGTTCGGTGGGTTTTTTTATCAAGATCACATGACATAGCGCCCACCAAGTTTAGCCTAGCATCTCCCCCTTTCAGTCTTTTATCAATCGCCATTACGGCAGCCGGATTGAAGTGATATAAATATACTCTGTTCTCTCCTGAGAATTTGAAAAACAAATGCTACATCCGAAAAGTGATGTCTAGACATGTTGAGGAAGGTCTCACGTAGACCGGCAGTTACCCGATCTAGACAGGCACGATCATGGTCCAGCGTTACTGCTGCGTGATATGCGGCATCCCGATCAGAAAAACTTCAGCTGAGCCTGGTACCGTGCCATCAGAGGATCTGGAATGGTATCAACAGCTCCGCCTCGGTATGATCTCATGATCCTAGCATGTTCGCTCTTAACTAATGACCCTAGTCCAGCGCATCGATGGTGAGGACGCTGCGTCTACCAGCGGTGTAGGCTTTGTCAACTCGATTGGCCGAATTTGTGTTCCTGATGATTATTCCAGTCATTTCAAAGATGGGGATGTGATTCTCCATTCCCGCTTCGCATTTCTGGACCTGGAACTCCCCGGGTGGTGCTTTGCCTTTCATGAATCATGCTGGGATATCCTGCTCCAAAGAGTTCCCGAAGGACTGTTCAACATCACAAAGTTCTCCACAATATTTTTCCAGTTGTTATTCTGCACCAGGCAAGGCAACTATCAATTCATGTGTCCGGGCCATGATTATGGAGGCGCAGCTCGATTCCATAAACATTTTGCGGTCCCAATTAAAGCCATCATTGACCAAGGATTTTCATTCCTCTTGGCCGGCCCTTCACGGTATCGTGATGTCCCAGAGATATTATCGTCTTTTCCCGAGCATGGTCAAGCCTGGCTTCAGCAGCCTACCCGTGCATTAGCGCGGAGGCCTCCTGTTGGAGGTGATATATTCTCCTTCCTCCCGCTCGAGATCGTATACATGACGATATCTCTGATCTGCTCTGCGGATATACGAAGCCTTCGAATTGCGTCAGGATTCGTTGCCTCTGTGACCGACTTTGCGTCTCTCCCTCAGTCTTTCTGGCGCAGCAGGTTCTGTGCGGATTTTGATATGGGATTCGCATTACCAGTCGATGATAACATTCATCAGAACTGGCGCGGGGCTTACTTGTCTCTAAGGCACGCTTTAGGTGACCGCTCCACCTCTCAGTCTCTAAATAATCGTCGAAGAATATGGGAGCTTGTGGGTCTGAATGCGCCCCTTCTTGCTCAGCATATGGTCCAAGGTACCCTCCACGGCGAGCATTGTACAGAAACAACACGTCTTCCAGATGACAATGCGCCTTATGCTGCCTGCCCTTGTGCTGGAACCATGATCAGCACTGAATCGTTTACCAATGATTATAATCCACTACATTCAGGAAGCAGGAGGCTCCATGACAGACACGTTGTTATGCCTTTGGATGAATTTACAGTATCCAGCATCCGGATATCTGTAGCTTCGTTCAACTCGCAAGTATATATCTCCGGCTTACAGTTCCAACTCGTCAATACATCTTCGCAGGCTTTCAAAAATGTCAAACTGGGGTACATCTCACTCACACCAAGTCAATCCATTGAGATTGTGCCACAATCTGATCTATCAGGATTTGAGTTAGCTACTTGCGCAAGTGGAGTGATCGGAATGCGACTGATCATCGATGACGGGCATTCCGAGTGGGTTGGCGACGCAGGAAACGGCGAATCTCAAATAGCATTTGGAAGACTTGAGCTGAATCCCACACGGAGATGTCGACTCTTTGCTAGCTTCGATGTAAGCTCCCATCCCCCCAAATAGATACCAAGGGAGTCGACTGACACATGACTGTAGGCATTCAAGATCATCGCTCTGGGAATAATTGAGACTGATGGCCCAATACAGAATCTCGCCCACTGCTTGGTTTCTCAGCCCTTATGGACGCCGGCGTATCCAAGAGAAACGGCGACAATTCGTGCTGCCCAACTATCGACTAGCCATAACAACAAATTCCGCCCGATCCTGAACCTGGACTTTGGGGGCCTTAATGGCGAGGGACTTGCAGGGTTAACGAGGATAGTTGCGCACGTCTCCGAAAACTCGGCACCTTTTGTTGGATTCACATTCTATTTCGTGGACCAGAGCTACATTCACTATGGCCTACAAGGCTCCGTACAGGTCTCAGGATTGATTGATGGACCGGGCGGAGAATTGATTTCCAGCGTTAGAATAGAAAAATCCGTGAAATCTCTCAAGGTGGTTTCGGTTAGAGTATGTCTATTCTATGTTGGATGTTTGAACATGATTAACTTGAGACATTAGGTATACACGAACCAGGGGAATCAGCTAGTCTTCGACCGAGACGAGCTACAATATTATTCGGGCATGGAGAATCGCCCTGATTTGAGCTTAGGCATGACCGAGCCAAATCCTTTCATTCAACCCGAGGAGCGGACTGGTGCGAGACTGGAACCCCTATCTGGGCAGCAGATAAATGGCTTCACGGCAACTCTTGATGTAAGTTGTAGCCTCGTGGTATGGGTTTACTAACTCCATTCAGGACAGAGGCTCCTTTATGGATTTCGGCTTGCAGTGCGAAAAGTTAGAGCGGGTCCCTGTGGTGGCTGGAGACAGTAGGAAATGGCAAGGGCCACCCTCAGCTTCAAAGCCTGCGCGCTTGGCCTCGTCAATCGGCTCATACCTCATCAAGTTGGCATCGAATAATTGCAGGGCTTACACATCTGCCCCGTTACACTCAATCAAGCGAATACGAATCTCACACGGAAGCATTGGACGCCCTCGGGATCCAAATCAAGTTGCGGGACTATGGATTGATTATTATCATAACTCCCGCTCCGAGATTGTTGGCCAGTGGATATCTGAAGGGCCAGCAGTTGAGCTGAAAGACGGCGAGATAATGACCGGAGTAACGATATGGCTATCAAAGGGCAAGCATGTCTTTACTGAGAAATATTTCAACGGCCGTGTGGTCCGGATTATGATTTCGACTTTGTCGCAGACTGTGGCCTATCCGGAGGATATTGAGATGGCAGAGGACCAATATATTGTCTTGCGTTTCCAAAACAGCTACATGGAAGAGCTGGTTAGTTTTCTGGTTCAAGTATCTTTGGCAAACCACTGATCCTGCAGTCTACCCTTGTCTGGGTGTTCAATGACCAGTGGGATTTCCCCCGCGTGCTTTCAACGCCCAGATCCCCCGGCAAAGAGATCTCACATTGGCACCCGACAGACTTTCTGACCTCGCGTCCATGGGCCGCTCCACACCGAGCATATTTCAAAGGGATTAGTGAGGCGGATAGCCTTGCTCGCGTAACGGCGTATCATGGGAACGAGGAGCATATTCTGATGACAGGTCTGAAGTTTGAATATGAATCTGGCGCCACGCAAATACTCGGCTGTGACTTGAATCGCCAAGCGCAAACGACCATCGTATTCGAGAACGAGGAGATTATGAAGATTGAAGCGCTGGCGTATTGGGACGGGCTTTTGAATCTTACGGTGAGTAGTACCTCTTGTCAGGATGTATATTGACAGAAATAGTTCCATTGCAGAACGAGTACTGGTGACTATAAACGACAGGCCCTGATGGCAGATGAAAGTATTAGAAAACCGCCGATTTATGGCGCGGTGGATTGTTATGAGATCGATATTCCCCGACGGAGGTTTACTAGTGATCAAGACAATTTACCGGACGGAGAAGTAGTTGGACTATGGGGGTTTGAGATGCCAGAACACAAGCTGCTTGTTGGGTTTATTCTACTGAAAGATAAGCACGAGAGCAATAGATCTTAGTCTAGCCAACCCCGCTACTGAATACCACATTCCCCTCACGGAATGTTGATCTCGACGATCTGCACGGGCCTCATATATAAGCACCTCCCTTTAGTTATGAATTCAATCAGACACCATGCTCCAACTCATCCTCTTAGCAGTCCTAGCCAACTGCCAACCCCAGCCTCAAAACAATGCCTTCCAATACATCAACCCGCTCATCGGGACTAACTCCGGCGGGAACGTCTTCGCAGGCGCCTCCCTCCCCTACAGCCTCTCCAAGGCCTCCCCCGACGTAACCGGCGAAAACACAGCGGGATTCTCCACAGACAACACCGCCATCACGGGCTTCTCAGCGCTACACGACTCCGGCACAGGCGGGAACCCCAGCCTAGGCAATTTCCCGCTCTTCCCGCAGATCTGCCCGGACGGTGAAGACGTGAATAGTTGTGTTTTTGATAGGGGCCGGCGCGGGGTGAATTATTCGCTTGAGAGCGTTGTTGCCACGCCGGGGTTCTTTGGGATTGACCTGGAGAATGGGATACATGCTGATATGACTGTTTCTGGGAGGGCGGCGCTGTTTAGGTTTACATTTCCTGCGGAGAGTGAAGAGGGAGAAGAAGAGAGGGGGAGTCCATTGATATTGCTTGACCTGACGGACCTCTGGGCAAGTCGGCAGAATGCATCTATTTCCATTGACGCGGAGAACGCGCGGATGATCGCGAACGGGACGTTTCTACCTTCGTTTGGCGCGGGGTCTTATAAGGCGTATACGTGCGTGGACTTTTTCGGCGCGGGGGTCCGCGATAGTGGTGTCTGGGTGAATGATCGTGCGGGGGCAGATGTGCAGGAGTTGTATGTCACTCGGGGGTTTAATCTGTTTTATGTGCAGGCTGGTGGGTTTATGCGGTTTCAGCGGGCAGGGAATTTGACGGTCACGGCGAGGGTTGGGATCAGTTACAAGAGTAGCGAGCAGGCGTGCAGGAATGCGGAAAGGGAGATCCCCTCGCCGTTGACTGATTTTGATCGATTGAGGACAGAAGCTGAGGATGCGTGGAGGACGAAATTGAGTCCTGTTTCGATTACGCCTGGCGGTGCAGATGAAGCTCTTCAGCAGAGTTTCTGGAGTGGGTTGTATCGCAATATGCTTGATCCGCAGGATGTCACGGGGGAGAACCCCCTGTGGGAGAGCGAGGAGCCATATTTTGATTCCTTCTACTGGTACGCACCCTCATTTCTTGTCAAGTGGTGATGCTAATGAGATAGTATATGGGACTCGTTCCGCGCGCAGCACCCCCTGCTGAGCATAGTCGACCCGGCAGCACAATCCCGCATGGTGCGCAGTCTCCTCGACACGTACAAACATGAAGGATACCTCCCCGACTGCAGAATGAGTCTCTGCAAGGGCTGGACGCAGGGTGGGAGTAATGCCGATGTTGTGCTCGCAGATGCATTCGTCAAGAACTTGACTGGAATAGACTGGTCGCTTGCATACGAAGCCATGGTTAACGATGCAGAGAATGAGCCTCTCGAGTGGTCGTACCAAGGCCGGGGGGGACTGAAGAGCTGGAAGGAGCTAGGCTATATTCCGTATCTGGACTTTGACTACGCAGGGTTCGGAACGAATTCGAGGAGTATTTCGCGGACGGTGGAGTATTCTTATAACGATTACTGTGTTGGGGTTGTTGGCAAGGCCCTAGAGAAAGAAGGACACGAGGTTTATCTCAAACGGGCTGGCAATTGGAGGGAGCTGTACAAAGAAGACCAAACGTCGTTTATCAACGAGACAGACACCGGCTTCGTGGGCTTCTTCCAGCCGAAATACATGAACGGGACATGGGGGTACCAGGACCCGATTGCGTGCAGTTCGCTGGCCGGATGGTGCAGCCTGACGAGCAATCCATCCGAGACATTCGAGTCGAGTGTTTGGGAATATCAATTGTACGCTACCAACCCTCTATCTGTGTTCAGCAAGCTAACATGACAGCTACGTCCCCCACGACATGTCCACCCTGATCAGCACCCTCGGCGGCGAAGACTCCTTCCTCTCCCGCCTGGATTTCTTCCACGACTCGGGCCTCGCAGACCTTGGAAACGAGCCTGTCTTTTTAACAGTCTACCAGTATCATTATGCAGGCCGACCAGGTCTCTCATCAGCCAGAATCCACAGCTACATTCCCTCGCGATTCAACGCATCTACTTCGGGATTACCAGGGAATGACGACTCCGGTGCAATGGGCGCGTTTACAGTCTTTGGCATGCTGGGATTGTTCCCCGTTGCAGGACAGAATGTGTATTTGATCACGGCGGGGTTTTTTGAGAGTTGGTCGATTACGAGTCCGGATACGGGGAGGGTTGCGACGGTGAGGAATGTGAATTTTGACCCTACAAGTGAGAAATTCTACATTCAGAGTGCGAAGCTTAATGGGACGGAGTGGACGAAGAGTTGGATTGGGCATGAGTTTTTCACACAGGGAGGTGTTTTGGAACTGGTTCTGGGCGAGGAGGAGAGTGATTGGGGTTCGAAGCAAGAAGACAGACCACCGAGTTTGTCGAGCTTGTTGTCTATGGCCGAGATGTAGCTGACGTATTTAAATAGCGTATTAGGTTGCCTGAGCACTATCCAACAATACATGGACTAACTACAATCACCAAGGCAACTTCTCCCCCTTATACGTAACAAACTCCCCCCCTACACTCTCCCTCGTCGCACCATCCACAACCTCCAATATCCCAGATACACTCCCCTCCACGCTCTCCAGCGGCGCCCCATCCCCAAACCCCCACTCGCTCGCAACAAACTCCCCCGCCCGCGTCCTCACCCATCCAGGATGCAGCGCAACCGCAACCAACCCCTCGGCTTCATGCTGCAGATGGATCGCGCGGAGCAGCCAATTCCCCGCCGCGCGACTAGCCCCGTACGCACCTCCAGGGAAGGGTTCTTGCGCGGTGATAGATCCGACAGATGAACTCATCATTATGAGTTTGGGTGGACCGGCTTTGGCCTTTTGAAGGAGCGGGTGGAATGCTTGGAAGATGAGGAGCGGGGAGATGGTATTTGTTTCGAAGGAGAGGCGCAGGTCTTCTGCGGTGGTTGTTAGGGCTGGGGTCATGGGCGTGGCGAAGCCGGCGTTGGCGATGAGGACGTCGATGTGGGAGGTGGAGGGGAGGGATGTGGTGAGGGTTGAGAGGAGTTGGGAGGGGGTTGTTGTGGGTGAGAGGGGGAAGGAGAGGGTGATTATGTGGATGGTGGAAGATTCGGCTGGGGTGATGGAGGACAGCGAGGATTGTAGAGATTGTGAGGCTTCTTCGTTGCGGACGGAGGCGATGATTGTGGTGGAGGGGCGGGTCAAGAGGGCTTTGACGAGGCCGAGGCCGAGGCCTCTGTTTGCGCCGGTGATGAGGTAGACGGTGGACATTAGATGTATTAGATAAAGAAGAGAATAAGAGAAGAGTAAGGAAAGAAGAGAAGAAGCATTTATAGTTTGTTGTGCCGCTAGTCCAAGAATGGACAAGTCAAGTAGGAAGATATACTCTTATAGAATAATACTGTAATGCCTTGTCACTAGTCAGCAAGAGTAATTAGCTAGGCTGATATTTAAATTGACCTCGTCCTATTCCAGTCATTATCCATCTCAATTCTCCTGGCCATGCCTCAACCCATCACAACAGAAAATGTCTTCCTCTTCACACCAAATCTCATCGGTATCTACACCTTCTAAAGCTCTAAATACCCCTGCTAACCTCCAGGCTACGCCCGCATAATCCTCGCCCTGGTCTCCCTCCACTACATGCCCTACCACCCCCGCACCTGCACCCTCCTCTACAGCACCTCATACCTCCTCGACGCCCTCGACGGCGCAGCAGCCCGTCACTTCAACCAGTCCACTCGATTCGGCACAGTCCTCGACATGGTCACCGACCGCTGCACAACGACCTGTCTTCTCGTCTTCCTCGCCAGCGCTTTCCCCCAGTGGAGTATTCTTTTCCAGGGCTTGATCAGTCTCGACTATTCGAGCCATTATGTCCACATGTATGCGACTTTGGCGATGGGCGATGGAAGGAGTCACAAGGAGGTGCATGGGAAGTGGCCTTGGTCGCTGAGGGTTTATTATTCGAATTCGGTATGTTAACGGTTATATAGATGGGAGGTAACTAATGTGTTTATAGAAGATACTCTTTGCAGTTTGCACGCTGAATGAGCTGTTCTTTATTGCGCTGTACCTTCTTTCGTTCTCGTTCTCGTCTTCGTCTTCATCATCGTCTTCGATGGAGTGGTCTTGGAGTGCTGCGGCCATGGAATCAGCTCGGTGTGTTACTGAATACTAGACAGGTCAGACTGAGCTAATGATGCAGCGCGAATAAAATCAACGGCTACTCGCCCGGGGTTCTCTTCTCGGTGTCGCTTCCCGTCATGCTATACAAGCAGTATGTCAATGTGGTTCAGTTGGTCCAGGCGAGCAGGTTGATCGCACTGGGGGACGTTGAGGCGAGAAGGGAGACTCGGAGAGAAGAGTGATTTGGTATCATATTTATAGAGTATTCCGTGCGAGTCTCTGCCTGAAACATTCATAGATTGAAGTTGTCACTCGATTCCCGCCCAACCATGACTGTTATTTCACTTGGTATAGATTAAGGCGCTGAACACCCCCTCATCGTCAGCAGGAAGTCGCTCAGCAATGCGAAGCAGAATCGTCATGGCCAATCCCTTAACACACCAGCAGCCACAATTTTCAGCCCGGTTCACTAGCAGAGCTGCCCAATGAGCGACTACCACCAAGACAGCTGGATCGTGATGTGTAACTAGATCTTTGAAGCGGGCCGGCAATCGGGTCAGCCAGGTGGCCATTCCCCACCACGCCGATCCGGGCTCGTCGGACGAAAAGCTCATGTCACAGCATTCTACTAAGGATGCTACAGCGGATAGAAGGACCATGACGTTCTGGGGGTTCTCCGGTCTGCCGAATGTATCGGCCATGTGAGAGGGGAGGGCGCACAGGCGATCGCATATTTCAGCGGGGATGTTGCTACCGGGTGAAAGGCCCCCTGGCTTGGAGGGGTTCCATGTTAGGATTCGAAGGGCATGTGCCGGTGTTTCTTCTGGAAGATGTTGTGCAGCTGGAGAAATGGAGGACTGAAGGGTTGTCATGATACTTTGTAGTTGATCCGGAACGCCTGGTTCTGGCATAATGCGCTGATCGGATGGTGATTCAGCCAAGGCCCAGTGTGCACAGCGGAGCAAGCATTCGATCTGTGTCGCTGCCTCTTTGACAACCTCGCCAGCGGTCACGGCGGCCTCTTCCCAGCCAATGCGGAATTCCAAAGAGAACTCTGATGCACGTTTCCGATGTCGTTGTTCGGTTTCTGGCTTGTCTGTGGATGTAGCCAGGTGGCAGGCAGATATTGCCAATAGACCACACATTAAGAATTGCTCGGAGAGTGCTTCGGGGACAACTCGGGTTTGCCAGTATTGGGCTGCTGACAGTGCGCTTTGACGGCTAGGTAGTGTAAGGCTGGTCGTGGACGTAAAATGGTGAAAGTACGATAGTGTTTCCAAGTTTATATTGATTCCAGTAGTTGAACTAATGGCCGGTGATGGTCGTTCAACATCATCTTCCATATTGTCATCGTCATTGTCACTCTCACCAACATATTCCTCTTCGGTAGCAGTAGGAGTGACCTCAAAGTACAGTATCTTAGTACCCCGGAAGAAAGTCTGCAATTTGGCCGGTCGAGCAAGCGAAGAATCCACAATTCCATGGTTTTCCCTCCAATGCGCTTTCATGCGCTTCAAACTGGCACAGAGGTTGGCACAGCCCGCAGCCGTACAGCGATAGCCCGAGATGACGGGGAGGCCATCGATAGGCAGTGACTCCGGTGTAGGAAGAACCACATAATCCGGCTCCAAAATACTCAGTTGAGAGATGAATGACAGAAGTTTTTGTCGATCTGTACGATAGATCTTGTGCCGCAGCAGGTGGCTCTGCAGGGCGCTCTTCTGGATGGCATATTGACACTCGTGGCAGATGAGCACCCCGTATCGCTCGTTGTATTCAAGGATCTGCCCGGGGCCAAATCTGACAGGGGCATGGTTCAGGGCAAGGTGCATGCTTGATGAGTTGAAGGTAAGAATGGAGATTGATTGTTGATGAAAGGACTAGAGCCCCGACTCCGCTGACTCAGAATCTCATATGCCGTTCTACTACTGGAACCGCATGTGTGATTCTGGAACAAGATATGCTGTTCTGGCGGGAATCGCACACCTGAACCGGACTGTCATTTGATTATTTTCTTATACACTGCTTCCAGCATGTATTAAATCTCCATCATCATCTTCTGCTCATCATTCCAATCTGCAACTCACATACCTGATCCCATCTCACGCCTCATCCAAAATGAATGTCATCAACCAAGCTGCCTGGCTCACCAAGGCCGGTACTCCTCTCGAAGTCGGTGATGCTCCCCTGCCAATCGCTGGTCCTGGCGAGATTGTTGTCAAGAACGCCGCCGTTGCCATCAATCCGCTCGACACCCACATGCAGGATGCCGGCGTCTTCGTCCAGCAGTGGCCCTCCGTCTTCGGCTGCGACGTTGCCGGTGTCGTGCACGAGACTGGCCCTGATGTCCAGCGCTTCAAGAAAGGTGATCGTGTGATTGGGTAAGTTCTTTGCCTTTTTTTATACTATCCTGGACTCATCAACTCACGTCCTAGCCATGCAATCAACCTCGTCACCGGCCGCCCCCAGGATGGCGCCTACGCCCACTACACCGTCATCCCCGCCGACAAAGCCGCAATCCTGCCCGACGCCATCTCCTTCACCGACGGTGTTGTCGTCCCCTTTGCCGTTGAAACAGCCGTCTGCGCACTCTCGCTCAAGGAGCCCGGCGTCGCCCTGCCCGGCGTCTCGACCCCAGCCCTCGCCCTACCTTATCCCAGCATCACCCCAGCCAAGCCCCTCGGCAAGACCATCGTCATCTATGGCGGCTCCTCCTCCGTTGGGTCCATGACAACCCAGGTTGCCACAGCCGCAGGAATAAACGTCATCGCCGTCGTCGGCGCGCACAACTTCGACTTCAGCAAGCGCTGCGGCGCATCCCAGGTCTTCGACCACAAGGACCCCGCCGTCGCGGAGAAGGTCATTGCCGCCGTGCAGAAAGCCGGAACCGAGTTCGTCGGCATCTTCGACGCAGTCGCTACACCGGAGACCTATGCTAATGACCTGGTTATCCTGGAGAAGCTGGGCGGTGGGCACCTTGCTGCTGTGCATCCGCCTCCGGCTGATGTGCCGGAAAACGTCAAGGCCGGTATGATCTTTGCGGTTAATGATATTGCAACTCCGGTCTGGAATGACTTTGTTACTCCTGCGCTGGAGAGTGGGAAGATTCAGTGTCTTCCCCGCCCGACTGTCGTGGGCAAGGGTCTTGAGAGTGTTAATGAGGCCCTGAAGAAGTGCAAGGCCGGGGTTAGTGCTACGAAGCTGGTTATGGAATTGTGATCTGAGATCGAATGTCCTAGAAGAGCGGGGAAATAATGCAATTAGAATTTAGTTCTTACTTTCTGAGCCTTGTCTGCTTGCAGTCAACCACCGAGAATACCTATTGTAACAATTATAAACCTGATAGTGGAATAAACTATTCTAGAAATGATGCTGCTCGGTTCGCACATCCCAATCAGCGGTAAGGTGCCGTGCTTCAGCCATCTCTTCATCTGTTGGCATATTGACAACCATTAAATAGAGGACTTTCTGTATATATATATATATCAGTATCAAGCCCCGCGTAGTTGCTAATATTAGAAGACCACGTACCGAGCTGAAAAGCTTATTTAGTCTGAGACCTCTACCAGGTCTAACACCGCTGTATCTGTCACTCTCATAAAGCTCAGAACGAGACCCATAAGGAGCAGAGGAGATGCCGCAATTCCCGCTTGTAGTTTGCTGTTGGCCTCGGTCTGCAATTTTCTGTACGGCCAGGCCGACGAGCCCAAGAGGTCCGCCGCCAAATCCTCTTTCTCTACGCATGTCGCGCCTCGAGACGTAGCCACGAGCCCGGGTTTGAAACCCACCTCCTGGTTGGTAGGTTGGATCAGCGTACTTGGATTGGAACGTTGGTTTTCCGGCTTGGTTGAGATGGCTGTTTGGGTTCTCGGCGAACTATTGAAACTTAGTTTACTTTGTGAGTCTGGCAAGGGGGGAGGGGGATACTGACGAATTTTGCCTGTGCTCTTCGATCCATATAATCATCAACGAAGAGCTTTCCGCGCTGCATCCTTTTCTTGAGGCTTTTCTCCTCGTCCTTGGTTACAGTTGCGAGAAGGTCAAGGCCTGGAAAGATGAGCTGCGCGGTTTGTATAGACTCCATTCCATTGGTTACTCCGTTGGAGGACTGGAACTTATGAGAGATCCTGCCTTGGCTATTGATGGTGTTTTGAATAGTGGTGTTGACATCTGCGTTCGTGCGAGAATCGAATGACGTGCTATCCCATGTCATCACAAGGCAGAAGAGGCCCCGAGGACGACAGAATTCGTCATTGAGTTTGTCAAGCGCTTTGTTTTGTCTGGCATGTGATTGTCAATCAGTCTGGACGGTTCATTCTCTGCATCGGGAGAATCTAGAAGTGATGATCTTACCGATATCGACCCTGCGTCTCGATTGCAATGGTAGTCGCAACCATAATTGCCGTTGACACAGCCATTGAAATTGCAGATGGCAATGGCGAAGCCGCAAGGGACGCTAGATTGAGAGCATTGATCCATGGGTTGGCGAGACTCGCTTCATTGAGCGTTTCAATAAAATCGAACCAGGTCTCCTGGTCAACGCCCACGTTTTCCAAGTCCGGAGCATAGGCGCGGATGAATCCACGTTTCTTATCCTTTGGTCTGCGCTGCGGGATTGCAACGGGGTATTCAAGCCTGGATTCAGGACCCGTCTCCTGTGTAGATGACGAGAATCCGTTATTGTAAGGGGGCGGGTGCCGTTGCAGGAAATCAGCAACAACTTTGTCCGGATTGGCGACTCCGCTTTTGCTTTTGCGAGGTTCCTTCGCCTCTATCACGACATCTTGTGCTTCGTCTAGCTCCCACGAGCGCTCGATTTCCTCATAAGGAGGAGGTTCCTCTGTATCGATATCGGCTTTCCTCTCCTCTTCGGGAGATTCCGAGTGTGAGGACTGAGACCGAGGAGAGCTTGAGCTGCCTGATCGGTCTTCATGCTGTATTTGCCGTTGCAGCTCGCTCTCTTGTTCCTGTCTCGCTGCCTTCTTCGCTTTTTTATACCCTCGCACTTCGGAAGCGAAGCCGATCCCGGTGACGACGCCTTGAGCGATTTTGCCGAGTGGGCCCTGTGAGCGGTTCATTTTATTCGAATTTTGAAACTGGTAGAGATAGAAAGGGGGATATCGACCGGTGCAGCTGTCTTATACAAACGAGGGCAGAAGGGGGCAGTGAGATGCTAAGCGTGCCCTAAAACCATTAAGCTCAATTAGGCAACCAACTAGAGGGAAGTGGGCCATCAGCCATCAGCCATTAATTACATTGTTGGATTACTGTTAGAATCATGTGGGTCCCAGACTTTCAGCTGCGATGTGGATTCTCAATATGGTTTAGCGTGATGAATGTAAAGACTGGAATTCAGCTGAATTAATAAAATCAGTAGTGTCCTCGACTCCTTTATGGGCTTTCTATCAGCGATCAAATAAAACGTCTAATTATTCTATGTTTTCCTCCCAACCACAACATGAACATCATAACAATAATAACAACCAAGATTACTCAAATCATCAAGCGCAGCCTGTCGCAAACTCATAACCTCCTCCTCCGAGCTCACCAATCCCTTCTTACCAAGCTTCAGAGCAGCAAGGAGAAAATGCGTGATCCCGTTAGCCACCGTGGCATTGACGTCCTCGCGCGCATCGGGATTGAGGAGGGTATAGACCTGCTCTTCGCAATCGGCTAGTCCGCTCTTCTGGAAGATCCCGTTGAGCGCAGCAATACTAGGACTAGCGTTAGAGCAGTTGTTCCGGAGCATACACTGTAGATACATACTTTGGTGTCTTGTCAACAGCCATCATTCCCGTACGGAATAATTCCATATAGCTCCGGGCGTGCGTGGGATTTTTCCCTTCCGGTCCTTTCACTATGCAGTCATGGGCCGCACAGTCAACCCACTGGAGGTAGCCACCAGGACCTAATAAGTAGGTATCATTAGTAAAAGAGTATAAACAGACCACTATTCTTAGCAAATATGTTGTTGTACTCACGGAGCAGGGTCATTAGATTCCTCACAGCAGGCTCCCATTCATACGAAGATAGCGCGACCACCATGATGCGCACATTGACGACATCGTACGTCCCAAGGAATTCTTCAGGAAACGGCTCTAGAAAATTCTGATGATAGAATTTAATGTTTCCTTGCAGGTTGTCTCTGCTGAACATCGAGTCTGACAGGTCGAAGCCGTCGAGCTGGCTGCTAGCCGGGAGGACTTTTGCGAGCTCGCGTAGCCATATCCTGTCATTTCAAATATATAAGTTTTATGCTCTGGTTTGGTAGGATAGGAATATGAAATGTACCCTGTTCCGGTCCCGACGTCCGCAATGCGCATATGGTCATGCTGTACGATCGCGGGGTGGAGGAGGTAGCCGATGTTGGCTTGCCAGGCTTTGAATTGCCTCTCTAGTCTTGTCTGGTTAGACGATAACCCGTTTGCAGAGGGCAACGAGCTTACCTCTCGCTCTCGATATTGCTGCGGATCAGCACGTATTCGCCTTGTGAAGATTTAGTAGGCTCATGCATTATCAGTGATTAAACAGAAAGTTTGCTGATAGTAAACATGTAAACTCGTACCTTGCGGAGGCCTGGCCGCGGGTACGTACCTCTTATAGTGTGGTGGGCTTAGGCCCCCGGTGTTCCATGAAGGAATGACTGGTCGCCTGAAGAGCTGTCATTTGTCTTATCAGGTAACAAGCTTTTCAGCCATGCATGCAAATAGTACATTTTCTTATAATATAGTAGGCTTAGGCCCCCTAGCATTCTATAAGGGAATAATTAGTCACCTGGAGAGCTGTCATTTATCTTATCAGGTAATAAGCTTTTCAGCCATACATGTGAATAGTATGTACCTCTTATAGTATGGTGGGCTTAGGGCCCCCAGCATTTTATAAAGAAATAACTGGTTGCCTGGAGAGCTATTATTTGTCTTATCAGGTAACAATCTTTTCAGCCATACATGTAAATCCCAGCTGGTATAAGCACAAACTCCGCAAGATGTTCCTAGGCGTGCCCGGATTTCGGACAGCAGAGGATACCGAATTCCGTACTAGGACGATCCCAGGGTAGCACTCAAATCATGGTGAGTATATCATGAAACACAATTCTGTTTACTGTGGCTTCTGTTAGTGGGTATTGATAGAAAGTGAAACTGCCAATAGTCATGGCATATGTTGAATGTTGATAAATAGTCCTCCCATTAGGGCTTGTCAATAGACTTGGAGTCAAGGCCAAATCAGACAAAATATAGATCAGCAGGTGTATTTCCAGGTCTTCCTGCTATGCATGGTCTCGCAAAACCCATTTGGTTGTATCCTCCTGCTTTCTTTCACAATCTTCAAGGTGGGAACAGATATAGCTGCTGCGGTATTTTGTCGATTCTCCATTCATCGTCAAATGTCCCCTTAGCCTCGGATATCTTTCTTAGCTGGATAAGCATATAAAAATATAAATAAAGCAGCCTGATAAAAAAAAATAAATTAAGAAAAACATACAACAGCTGGGATTCGCATGTGGTCACCCACCATACTACTAACCAGCCGGCGTGAGGCTTGAGTACGGCTGAGCGGACGGGAAGCCCTATTTTCCTCACCCTGTGGTCGTATGTGCTTGAAGTTGTAAGAGATAGGTATATAGTATTCAGTCAGTCATTCAGGAACGAACGTGGTGCATATAGTTTATATCACAAGACAGCTAACACTTCCAGATAAACATTCAACATCTGATTTCAACGAGTGACAGTCTGCTATCCTTCTTCCTTTCCATACCTCCAAGGTACTGTACAGTTAGCGCATTCAACGACCTCAACTAGGGACATACCTAGCTGAATCTCATACCTATGCAGCAGAGTACGAGGCAATGGCATTCATATCAGAATCATCCGCATCATAGCAGTCCCCCATCTTAAAGTCATGAGTGGACGAGTCCACATAGCCTTGTGTCACAGTCCCAAGAAGGTTCCCACAGTCACCGGCAGGGAAGAAGTACCCCATCTGGTGGCTGCCTCCCCAGGTCTTGATCTTGAAGGACTTGAAGCCCTTGGGCCAGGTCGCGCAGCTGTTGTCCCAGATGTTGACGCTGGTCTGGACGGAGTCCTTGCAGTCGGTGTCGCTGAAGGTGTCGATGACAAAGGCGGATCCGGTGGCGGAGAGACTGGCCATGATGGCGATAGCGGTGGTGAAATGCATTTTGTAAAGAGTAGTACTTATAAGCTGAGTGTCTGAGTTGAGTGTTTTAATCTGATGAGTTGAGCTGATGAGTTGTAGATGTTATCAGAGCGAGGAGGTGTTTATATAGTTTCTTGCTTATTGATCACTGCCCTGAGCAGTAAAGCACAGCAACATATATAGATCAATCACCATGCCATCTCATCTCAGCAGCACTGCCCACCACCATCTGCATAACAGCAGGCTGTGAATGATATGCAATGAGATGGTGTACTCAGAATTTAGCAGCATCACAGCATTGTGTTGGTTAGCTGTCTATACTCGTGTCGACTGAAGAGCTCAACCCTTTGAAATTCCCTCGATGACAGTTTAACAATAGACGAGATTCGGAGTCTGTAACTATTCCGTCACTAGGCCAATTCATATACCAACTGTCTATAGAGTTACCTTTTTATAGAGACGTGTCAATCTGGGAAGACAGACTAGGGCTGATCGACAGCACCAAATATACAGACCAACCATACCCAGCAGAGAACCAACACATTTCCGATTTGCTTTCGATTACCTGTGGAGTACACTAATGAGCCAGCCGCCTGCCAAGCGGACAAGGCCAAGCAGGCCACCTTGCCAAGCAGGCCAAGCAAGGCACAGTGCCATGCCAGTGCCCGCCAATGCCAAGTGCCAATGGTTTCTAAATAAGTCGTTGTAACCCAGATTACAGAGTCGGAGTGCGGAGTATACGTCAGGGGGCTCATCTCGGGATATGCATCTGCAAGGCCAAGTACTCTGCATACTCTGCATACTCTGTAGCCTGGAAAGCACTGACCTCTAGGAAGCTGCAAGGTATTCCGGCCCCAGGCCCAGCAACGAATCATGAATGCATATACAGCAACATACTCTGCCGCTGTGATCTTACCACAAAGCCATGCTCGTGTACAAGACAGATCTGCATTTCCTACATGCATGGCATCGCCTTTGCCCGGGTTAGGGGCGGGATAAGTGATTTGCCCTTGGCATACGTCGGAATTGCAATGAGCCCAATAGTATTTGTCGATGCTCAGTGAGGCTCTTTCAGGCTCTCCCAGTGCTGCTCAAGTATGATTGATATTCTACTATGAGAGGCCAAATCGGAGCAAACACTATGTAGTTATCCAACACACAAAAGTCCAAGATTTGTGGTCTGACATAGACGTAGCCAGCCGGTGAACGAATAAGTATCAACAGCAGTCTAACCAACAACCCAGTCGCGCTTCTGCAAATCATCCCAAGTGCAGCCCACAAGGTATCCCTCGTCCGGGAAGTTGGCCAGGGGAATAGCCTTGATGGCCCCCGCGCTGATATGCCGCGCATAATAGACACCGTCATCAGTTGTCTGCACAGATACTACTGCGCAATTATACAGAGTCCCAGGAAGAGGGTGTTCCGGTTTATTTACAATGACCCCCAGTATATCGTGCAGATGAAGGTCGACCGGTTCCATTGTCTTGAGATACAACACTTCCGGCTCTGGGACGTCTGGGGCCATCTGGCACACTCTATGCCACTCCTCCCAGGCTGATAGGTCATCGTCCTCATACAGGGTGCGAATGTCAAATACCCTCCCAGAGGGGAATATCCACGAAGGGGTCTCTGTTATGTGGAGCCCTCGCTGGGTGATTTTGCCAGACTCGCCACTGAGGTACTGCATCTCGTCTGTATACCGACAGACTCTCACGGCCCAGCGCATGCCGTCTTCTTCAAACCGTGGGCCCTGCTGGAACAGCACACCCCTCGGAAATACGTCTAGCATGGTATAAAGCTTGCGCATTCGCTCGTCAGCCCCTTTCACTTTGAGGATCTCTCCTACATCAAGGTTGAGGATACCGGCTAGCACGACTGGACGATCGCCGTCTTTGCTAGAAGCTCGTGTTGCAACGTTGAACCAGTTCCAAGTAATCAAAAGGTCTTGAGAGACGTCGTAATCAACAAAACGACCGGCGATGAATACGGCGAATTTCATAAACTTGGACGCATAGTCGATGGTGTGCTGGAAGTAGTTGTACCAGAGCCCTACGGCGAGCTCGGCAATCTTCTCCTGGAAGACGGGAATCTTGCCCTTGTCCAACTTGGTGAGGAGCTCGTCGGCGATTGTAGAAATGTTGACTGCCTTATCCGACAAGATCACGTAGAGCTTGCTTTTCGCGGCCAGGCCTTCTTGCAGTGTCCAGAGCCGGCGCATCCAGCCTGAGAAGTACAGGACGCGAAGGCAAAGCTCGAGACTGCTTGCAGACCGTGAATCCACCTGCTGGATCTCCGAGTCGAGAAGCATCGTCCGATATGCTGCAGACCGTGTTAGCCACGTATTGTCACTATAAGGTGCTGTGCCTACCACCGACATAAACATCGCGGATCCGTTGAATCGCCAGGCTGCGCACCTCTCGCGCATGCGGGATGCACAGGGTATCAATCCACACCAGCACCGAGCTGTCCCGTCTGGCAGAGTTGAACGCACGATGGGCGAATCGCGCAGCACCAGTATGCAAGGGCCCAAACGGTCCGCCCTGATACCGGGGGGTATACTCCTTGTCCGTGAGGAGCATCTTTGCGCGCTCGTAGAGAAACCCTAACTGACAGTTCGGCAGTGAATTGCTATGCGGGTTGCCCAGTCCGTCTGCCCAGACATGCGAAACGGACACGTATCGCTTGGTAGTCCGCTTCTTTACCACCTTGAGCGTATATCCCTCGTTGTCGTCCGAAGGCGTGATTTCAACCAGAGGAATCCCTCCGTCCTCGAGAATCTCGTGCAATGCCTCGATATCGGCGTGGACATGCTCGCACCTGCAATCCTCCTCCACATGGCGAGTCACATACATACTCTCATCCACATTATCCGCCACACACTCCGTCTTGCTACAAAGCTCGTGGTTACGCTTATTCCACGCCGGTCTAGTCCGCACCAACTGAAGCAGATACAGCGGCGTATCCACCTCCACACCCGCGCTGCCGCACTTTTCCGCATCAAGCGGGCACCAGCCCTCCCTAACCATCTCCTCTATATGCTTCTCTTGCAGAAACATCCACTGCCTGACAAATCCCAGCCGGTCCTGCGGTCCGTCTCGCTTCTCCGCGACGTGCCAGAGCGCATGGCATACCAGCTGAATCGCAAAGCAGATTCGCGCGCTGAGATACCGTGAATACTCGGGTAGTTGCGCACAGACTTTCTTGACGATTTCGATGGATCGCGCGCCGTGGGAATTCTCCTTCCAGTTCTGAACACTGCCGATATATTTTTCCAGATGTGTTGTTGTAAGGTACCGCTGGCCGTCCTTTCCTTCCCCTTCCCCTTCGCCTTCCTCTTTGGCCTCCGTACGCAGAAAATCAGCCTGATCGAGCTCCTCGTCAAAAACATAATGCAGCATGCCAAAGTACAGCCAGCACGCGATCAAGCGGTGGTACTTCTTCGGAATCATGCCTTCGCGGAACTTTTGCGTCCCTGGTGCTGATTCCCAGCCTTGTCGCGTCGGGTATGTCTCCCAGTCGCCTCCATCGTAGAACGGGCCGTCGTAGGGAATCAAAAGGGGTTTGGGGGGTTCAGCAGGGGAGAATAGATGTTCTGCCATTGTGTTATATCGCCGCTTGAAAAGGAAAAAAATTGGAGTTGGTGTTGTTGTGGCATGACCCCGCCGAAGCTGTCAGACAAGCGCACTTGGCGTGGATGGCTGAAGGGCTGAAGGGCTGAAGGGCTGAATGTCAGCTATAGCTCTAGTCATTAATTTAGTGATAGATATTGATTCCACATTAGCCAGATCAGTAGAGATCAGTTGTCAATAACCCAAGTTCATTCGTTTGGCACATCTTCCATGCTTGAGAAGCTGTTGCAGCTTTTTCTGTTTCTGAATAATGCACAAATGATCTCTCATATTCAGTATTAATAAAGTATCAGTAGGCTAGCCTCCAGTTGAGTATCGCATAAGCCAGATGCTTGACCCGAATCTCCGGCCAGAAGCAATGTAGGAAAGTCAAATGAGTGCTCTCGCAGCACTGCCACAGCATGAAATCGCTGAGCCGGGTCTCGCCTGACGTCCGGACTATTATGTCCAGAGGAGGATCGCCTCTTGTCCAGAGTCTGTCTGTGAAGGGCGTGACTGGTTTGTCCATCCGCCTTTTGAAGTCCATCCCATTGAGATCAGAATGGTCTGTAGAGTAACGAATAGGTCCTGGCTGACCGGATGCAATAGACTTGATCCCATTTACAATCTCGCGGCGTCCGCTGTATGCAATACACAAGTTCACCTTGCCACTGACAAGTTAGCTCTGCCAGAAAGTGTGTGGTTTTGACATACCTTGTATAGTGTCTCGTTACATCCATCGCATAGTCAAGAACACCCATCAACTCAGCATCAAGCATATCTCGCTCTCCACACAGATTCAATCGGACATTCAACCGATGCGCCAACCCACCAGGCGCGACCCACTCGCCGACCTGGGGTTTTATTATGTTCATAATGTCCTTGATCTCCGCATCCAGTCTTTGGAGAAGCCGCCGCGAGTGACAATCTCAACTAGTCGTTCATCGCTTGCGCGCCAGAAGCCAGCAAGCGAACAAAACCGCTGCCTCCAGCTCCGTCGACTAGATCAGTCAGATGGCCGATCAGCTATCACGAATCTCGCCGACAGCCTGAAAGAGCAAAAAGAGCAGAACCTAATCTCTGACGAAGCCTAACGACGGAAAGTATTGCGGACCGGCTTAATGCTCTATATGGCAGTGCCCCAGATCTTATTATCGTGTTTGGCTCGTATACCCAATTACATGGATACCCGCCATGGCAGTTGAGATATGCAGAAATCAAGTGAGTTGCAGACCTGTATTCTGGGCTGATGCTGATCTAGCAGGACCTTCTCTGCTAATCCTGAATTGCGCTGTCTGCATTTTGTGCAGGCTTTGCATCAGTTTGCCAAAGTGGAAATGCGACATGGGAAATAGTGCAACAACCCTGGTAGAGCTGAGATCTCTCACTCTGTCTTATTAGTCACGGCAGTTATGGGTGCTTTGGAGATCATCCTTACTACACAGAAATCACTGTAGATAGTACAGGCTTTACGAATATTGTTGGTCCTCTAGAATAGACCTGGAATTTTCTACTATTCTAATATAAACTGTAACTTGTCTTATACAATATATAGCTTGAGTACGTCTGGGCGGGACCCTATTCACTACCCTGTGGTCTATATACTAGACAAAAGAGTGGCTGCGATATGAACTCCATAGCCAGTTACCCAGACTCATTAACAGCACCATTCCGGTCCTAAAGAAGTCAGCCAAATCATCTCGCAGTGCGCAAGACCAACCCTCAGATTCGCGCAATTCCGGCAGTTTGTGCAGTTGACCATATTCGAGCAATTCTGGCAGTCGGCGCAGTCCGTCATGTTCGAGCACTGCTCGCATTCTGTGCAGCTGATGCAGTTGCTGCAGGAGGTGCAGTCGGTGCAATCGGTACAGTTGGAGCACTGCATTTCATTTAGCAGGATGAGTATTAGAAAGTGGATAACGTACATTCTGGCATCCTAGAGACGTTAGTAAGTGATTTTGCTGATTAGAGTGTTGGTTTACCTGTGCAGTTGTGGCAGTTGCTGTTGTTCCTATTGCCGTCGTCCCTAGGATGGTCAGTGGATTCGACTGGCAGCGAATATGCTCACTCATTGCGTAGCGGGTCCTGGTTATGCATTATGTCCATGTTCTGTCAGATGAAGTCCTGTCAGTGATGAGTGTCTGAGGATATAAAAGTCTCAACAGATTGGGTCATGATGATGTAACAGTATATCAACTTATAGTAGGTATAATGATATAACAATAATACCAAGTTACAGAAAAGTGTATTCATCAGGCGTGACGATTGGCTAAGACACTCGTCAATCTTCATCAGCCCACCAAAATAGCAGATTTATCTGTAATTGTATGTATTATACAGAACAGTAGATTAATCCAAACATTATCAACTGCAAAATAAAATATATTAGATATCAAGACAGTAATTTAAAATATTATCATTCTCCACCTATCTACTGCTCTTGCCTCATAATATCGGGGATAAAGATCGATCTATAGATGCAGCAAACCAAGGAATCCATACATAGTGGCAACACTCGTGATAGCCATCTACACATAAAGTCCCAGACATTCTGGTCCAAGACGACACTCTTAGAAACCAGTCTCATGATGATAAAGTCAGCACTAAATGGCCCCCATGCCTTGTCCCCACTATTCAAGGACCGAGTCCGAACCCGACTCCGAGTGGGCTGAGCGAGGTTTCATATTGAGCCGTCTTACTCTATTTATCTCATCTTACTGTATCGTTCTCATGAATCAACAAGTGCATCCGTGTCGAAAGATCCTGCTGGTGGTCACCACCGGGGGATTTACCCATGCTGGTGAGTCCTCCACGCTATACAGAACTATACTAAGCAATAGCTCCTGTTTTCGAGATCGCCCGCGTCCTCGCAGAACGAGGCCACGAGATTGAATTTGCAACTCTCGAAGGTCAAGAGACCTGGGTGGACGATTATTCCTTCATCAGCAAGCTGCACCTGCTGGGCCCCGGACCAACGCCAGCCCAGCTCGACGGCCATTACCGGCGCATGCAGGCATGGGATATCTCCAAAGGAATCAGCCAGGCCATGGGCTCAAAGTATCTTTTCGACTCGTTCTGGCCGCAAACATACCACAGGCTGAAAGAAATCATGGACGATCCAGCAATCCGGCCGGATATGATCGTCGCGGACTTTTTCGTCGACGCAGTCAACGATATCCACTACGAATATAAACTGCCCATTGCAGTCGTCTGTCCTAATATGCCTGCATTCCAGCTCCCCTGCCCGTACATTCCCGGAAAACCAGGCTTCCAGCTCCCGGGGACCATGACATCGGAAGATACCTCGCTTTGGCTACGGATCATGAACGAGATCTTCTTCCTGCCCGACCTTCCGGCGATTATCCGCGCCGCGAAATGGAGCAAGAAGATGCGTGCCGAAAATGGAGTCTTCTACCCGCCGCATAAACCAAGCAAACCGGACTATCTGATCTTCGTCAACTCGTTCTTTGGGCTGGAAATTCCGCGCGATCTACCACCGACTGCTGCGCCTGTTGGGCCGCTCCTGAGTCCGACCTACCCGCCGTTAGACAAGGAGTGTGAAGCATTCTTTGCTACCCACAACGCAGTTCTCTATATCGCTCTCGGGACCCATAACATCCTGCCGCACGAGCACGCAGCAAAGATAGTCATGGCAGCCAACCGCCTGCTAGAGGACGGCCTCATCGACGGCGTGATCTGGGCAATGGGAGAGCCATGCCGAGCAGATCTCGACAAGAGGTACCCCCCCTTCCAACAAGACAGACATGACTCTGCTAACACCCACAGTGCATCCTTCCAACTCCACAACACCAACAAACCAACCACCCTAGACTCCCTCCTCACAAACAAACACCCACACTGGCTCTTCCCCTTCTTCGCCCCCCAGCGCGCAATCCTCGCCCACCGGTCCACAAAACTCTACTTCACGCACGGCGGCGGCTCCAGCGCAAACGAGGCCCTGTATCACGGGAAACCAATGCTCTGCATGGGGATATTCTCAGACCAGATCGCCAACACGGCGCGGCTGGTCGCGGGGGGTGTTGCGCAGGAGGTCAGCAAACTGGGCTTTTCGTCAGAGGAGGTCTATACCAAGGCCAGAGATATTCTTACTTCCGGAAACGAAGGGTATTCGAGGGATGTGCTTCGTTTACAGCGCATCGCGCACGTTGCTTCCCGGCGGAGGTACCATGCCGCGGATTTGATTGAGGAGCTGGTGTATGATCATGAGCTGAGGTTTGATAAAAACGGAAGGGAGTTGAGGCCGATGCATTTGCAGACGGCGGATATGCGTATTTCTGCGTTCAAGGCTGGGAATTGGGATCTTTATGCGGTTGGGGGGTTGGTGATTGCTGCTGGGGTGGGATCAATCTGGATGACGGGTCGGTTTATTGGGATGTGGCTGGACGGCTGTGGTTGGAAGTAATGGAGTCAGAAGTAGTGTGATTCATGAGTATATACTCCAACACAAGAGAATCATGATGCGGCTCTGCGGGTCGGGCCGTGGAATGAATCTAGATCTCGTCAAGATATCAATTGTAAGGATTGGCCAAGACCTATTCATTACTTTGACACATGCGGAAACTACAACATAGACAGAATATGCTATTGATAACAGATAAGAAATATATTTGCTTCCCTCACGGTACTGAATATCTACATAGAGTACATAATAGAAAGATTAAGTGATCGAGTCTAAAAACACCTCGCAACCATCTTCTCCACCTGCGCCATCCCCCCCTTGACTTCATGCCCCAAAGCCCCAATCTGCTCGGCCTTCATCCCGCGTCTCGCCTTGGCCGCATGCGAGAAGTACTCCGGCGCCTTGATCATATCCAGCGCGCCAATACCACCGAGCAGACTCAGGAAGATAGCAGCGGGTCCTGCATCAGCACTGGTGACGACATCGTAGACAGTCATGCCGATATCGCCCGCCTCGCCAACAATTCTCAGCGTCGCGGCAACGGCAGCAAGACCAGCCGTGTCCGCGACCTCGCCGAGACCAGGGATAACCAGCAACAAGGCCGTCACGAACAGGATGACAATCTCCTTGATGTATTCGTCCTTGTAGTCCTCGCCGATTTCGGCGACCTGCGACATGGAGGTCACGGACTGCGAGACCATGAACGCGAGCATGGACGCGCCGTCGACGACGTCGCTGGTGTTGCCGTCGTAGGCGTTCTCCACTGACAGCATGGCGATAAAGTCTAGCTGCGTCTGGAAGTTGGTGATGTTTGGCAGTCGCTCTGAGATGATGTCCTTGGGGTTGCTGATCTCGTAGCCTGGCGAGAGGTTCGGCATGCCGATGTTGCGGCTGCCGCTGCATTGGTATGTATGCAGGTTTGGGTCGTAGATGCACTTGGACCCGTCGATGCCATAGAGTAGCCAGTCCGGTGAAATACCTGCTTGATTCAACACATCCTTTTCGAACTTTTCTTGGCTGTCGTCCTCGTTCGGGTCCCACCAGCAGGTGCTGAAGCCACCTTCCTGAGCGTTGTACGGACACCCGGACGTGGTGGAGTTGTCAGCGCCTTCCATGGGCTCGTGTGTGTTTGGGTTATTGACCATGCAGTGGCAGGTGTAGTAGTCGGACGCATGATGGTGGAGAAAGTCCTGCAGCGATTTCGGGGCAGAGGCGTGGATGGCCTTCTTGTACCAGTTAAAGTCCGAGTCGTAGTGGTCGTCCAGGATCTTGTTATACTTTTCCAGCGAGGCAGTGAGGTTGCCGTTCAGGGCTTGCATGAGGTATATGTTCATGCAGTACGCGTCAATGCCGCTGGTTCCTTCAAGCTCGTCGAGGCTGGTAAACGTCTGGTTGCAGTTTACTGGCTCAAAGGGGGGGAGGCGTTGCCCGTTGTCAAGCTCCACCACGAATTCCGTCAGGTCGATTGCCCACAGACTGGTGCCGATGACGGTCTTGTCAGCCTGCCACCCTGCGATGCGGTCGTCGCGCTGGGACTTGGTGTTGTATGCCACCCAGGTGCCGTTGGAGGAGTAGGAGATGGTCGACCGACTGGACTGGTCGTAGTACGTCGTGATGTTTTCACCACTCTGCAACCATTCATCGATCTCTGCGTTTGCAATGTATCCCGGCGTCTGCGTGCATCGTCCAGCCTTGGCGGTAGATTCTGGCCCCGTGAACTTGCACTGTGGGCCGTGGCAGCTGGGGTCGACCATCCCAAACGATCGGCCATAACTCGCCAGTCCAGCAACGATCTTGCTGTTCGGGACTCCAGCCTTGGTGATCATCGACAGAGAGTTGCTCGTCTCCGTGTAGTTGACATGAGACCGAAGGCACGAGCCGCCGTCACATCCATCGGCAGAATTCTCGTTCTGATAGTCCCACTGCCCGTGATAATCATAAGTCATGTAGACAATATAATCCACAACCTCGGAAATCTCCTTGATCGGGAACCCCTTCAGGTACCAGTACGACGAAGGGGCCGCAATCGACAGCGTCTTTTCAGAAGGAAGCTTTTCCCTCACCTCCTTCAGAAAAGCAAGGTACCGATCACCGTCCCCTTTGTCGCCTTGTGGGATGCCAGGAATGTCAGGAGCCCCGGGGTACTCCCAGTCAAAGTCCAGCCCGTCCAGCCCATGGTCCTCGGCGAACTGGACCACATTATCCGCAAACAACGACCGCTGCTCGTCCGTGACTCCCTTGCGGAAGATTGCATACGAGTCGAGATCCGTCGAAAAGGACCACCCGCCAAAGGACAAGGTCTTGGGGTTCCTCCCCAGCGACGGGTAGTTGACAAACTGCTTAAACTCCTCTTGCACAGCGGAGACATCGACTTCAAAGTCCTTGGTGATGTTGGCAAAGGCGAAATGGATGTGGTCCCAGCTGGTAGAGTACCCCCCGGCTATGAACTCCTTTTCGATAGCGGAGATATCGAGGTTCAGGCACGGCCGGGTCTTCTGGAACGCTTCGTAGTATCCGACCATGAGAGGGCCGCTGAATTCGGAGAAGCCGCTGTCGTCGTAGAGAATGTCGCTGCCGCAGTTGGAGATGCAGCCGTTTGTGTTTGCTTTGGCGGTGCCTGGGGCGCCAGTGGGGGACTGGAGGGTCAGTTATTGCTGATGTATGGGATCAGTGGCCTACCTCTGTTTCTGTACAGAACTTGTCTGTTGTTCCGCATTGACTGGATTGTTAGCTTGGTCACTTTCAAGTTGATGAGACTCACCCCCAGACATCACAACAAGCATTCAACGGACAAGGGTTCAGACCCGAGATGTCGTCCCAGTTGTCCGGCCTCTCGGTCCCAGCAACCTGAGGCCCGCAGACAGCATTGGTGAGGACAGCAGGCATTGGCGGGTCTCCCTCACTCAGGCAGATTTTACCTGCAATATCAGTACTCATTCAATCAAAGGAAGAGAGGACATACTGCCAGTCTGCAAATCATCACACCCCATCCACCCCCAGGTGTTGTTGTTGAACGAATTGATATCATCCGTGGTAATGCTATTCGCCGCCGCAATTGAATCGCACCAGTCATTCGCCTGGACAGTGTACTCATGACACGTTCCGTCGTCATTCGGCTTGGGAGAAAAGTCCGGCAGCGTGCCAGCAGAGCAGCAGACGTGCTGGCCAGCGCGGAGAGACCCGCACAGCGACTCGTCCGGGTTATACTCTGTAAACTCGGCCGGTGTGATTCCACACGCGGCCGCCAGAGACGGACAGCCATTGCCCTCCTGGACCTGGATGGTTCGGCATTCCGAGCGGGCAGTGAGATGGCCTCGTTTGCTATGGGTAAACCCACCATGACCATGCCAATTAACGCCCCTGGATGAATGGCCATGAGTCGCATTTTCACCGGTAATCGCACCAAACGTCTCCTTGGCTTCGCCAACTTGGATATCAGACTCCGCGGTGGAGGTATACCCGTCCGCACAGCCGCCACTGTTCCACGTAGCAAGCGTCTTCTTGACAGCGGCAAGAGCCTCGACTGGATCCTTGGACGCCTCAGAGACAACACCAAGACTGTATGCGGCCGGGCGGTTGCTGTCGCAGACTTGCATCATCGCGCCGGAGGACCTGAGTTCGCCAGAACGGAGCTTGGAGAGGAACGACTCCACGAGACTCTTGTCCTTACTCTTGTCCATCATTGACCCTGTGTACGCGCCCAGGGCCACACCTCCAGAGTAGCCCACTGCGATGATACTCGTGTTCTGGTTCGCGGCGTCCAGTTGGGTCTGGACGAGCCGCGCCGCCGCCTCGAGATGGCGGGCGTACTGCGCAGCGTCCTTCCCCCGCGACGCTGTCTGCATTTTGGCATTCTTGGGCGAGAACTGCTTGGTGCTGGCAGCGGCAGTGCGGGTCTTTGCATTTTCAAAGCTCGTCGTCTTGTTTGTCGCAGTGCAGGCGAAGACGGGCTGGCGGGACTCGGCGCCGTCTGCGTTACTGTGCACTGCCAGGTTCAGGAGCATGGGCTGGTCGCATGATTTGAGGATGCGTGTGTCCGAGTACAGCGGCCAGTCAGAGGGGTTGGAGCTCGTGCAGGGAGCAGGACAGGCGTTCCAGAGGGTTGCGAGGTAGGGGTCTGTCACGGTGTGGGAGGATGCGGCGGCCGCGAGCAGGGCCGCTTGGCCGATGACACTGAGGTGTGTCAAGAGGCCCATGTTGACCGAATGAATATGCAGGGAACAAAGATAGTGAGAGAAGATTGAGAGGTGGCAGAGTATATAGACCTGGGCTCTATATGGTGGGACAAACGGCTCGGTTCAAGTCCATACAGTCCGTAAGCCATCGGATATTGTTTAGTACTGTAGGGCATACGGAGTACAGTCGAGCTGTCGATCACAATTCAGGCCATTGCCCCGACATCAGTCCCTATGCAGATAATGCAGAGACTTCAGCCCCATTGACTGTAGTGTACTCCGATTACCGCACGGGCTGGACACTTGTACGAGAATACACAGCGGAGCAATCCAGACACTTAGGGCTGATCGTACCCACATAGTCAAGACATCCTGAACTAGTTCCTCGCTCCCACCGGGTCCCTGACTATCAAGCTTGCTTGACATCGAGTCAAATCCTTCTTCAGCCGCAGACTCCTGACATACTGTATGTTGGGCTTGCTGATCTCGTGGTGGAGTGGACAGGAACTGGCTTACTATAAGCCAACTTAGGTAATTAGGGCATTATTGGACAGTCTGGCTTACCAGTAATGGGTTCCACTTATCCACCAGACCCTGTGAAATCGTTTACTCAGGCTAGACCCTTGGAAGCAGTGTAACTGGCCCAATGACAGCACATGGATGAGCAGGATTGTAGAAGCTCACCAAGTCTTGTCCAGACCCACTACTGCGAGCCTAGTCTCTCGTCAGGGCGTGACGGACTGTGTATCATCAATACGTGCCTGGCATGGGGCCAAACTGCGGATCCGATCGTGACCCTTTTCTTGCAGCTTGCAGGAATGATCAGCAGCTTTTTGCAGGGCAGGAAATTTCCTAGTAAGCCATAATTTCCGAAGTATAGAATGGTTCCGGTACCTGGATGCCGTAAAGGCACAGTATCGGACGGGCCAGTACGGAGTAATGACCGCAGTGAGGGCCATTGTATATGCAGCCAGCCCAGTTATAACCCCAAACTCCGTGCTCTTCCTTGTCCTGCTTGCCCTGCTCGTTTCTCCATCATGAAGTCCTCCCTCCTCTTCATCCTAGCCCTATGGCTCACCCAGGCCTCCGCGTTCGGCCTGTACGGCTGCTACGAGCGCATCCTCTACTGGCAGGCCTACAAAATGGACGCAGACAGCAGCAAGCCCAAGATCGCCAAGGCCTGCGCGGGCGACAGTGAAGTGCAGGCCGCACGGCTGGGCAAGCTCGAGAACGGGCGCTGCAACTTCCGCCAGTTCCTGTACTACATTTCCGAGAATCGCGAAGACAAGGCCGCCGTCAAGCGGCTTCCGGCCGATATCGAAAACCAAAAGACTGTCGATATCCTGGCAGACAAGCTGTATGACAATGGAAAGGGCATCAAGGGGACCTACAAGACCGAGATCATCTATGAAAACGTGGGCCGCAGTAATGTCCCTGGGCTTTTTAATGCGATGGGCCAGTGCGTGCAATTGCGGGGGGGGGCGGGGGGGGGGGGGGGGGGGG